>WKFP01013963.1:0-23268 GCA_011057875.1 Pterocles orientalis | reverse complement strand
GGAAGGGTGGGCTTCAGGAGTGACGGGGAAGGGTGGGCTTCAGGAGCGGGTACGTGGGTGCTGATCTGAATATTGAAGCGCTGGCTTAGCGTCGAGCCTTGCTGGGTTCAGTGGTGGGGTATTGACATCTCAGTAGAGAATCAGATGCTAATGAAGAAGCAGCCACTGAAGAAGGTGCTTTTATCTGCATCCTGACTTCTGTGGGATCATTGGGCATTCTCTTCGGATTCCAGCTTGGAGCACACGTGGAAACGCTTCTTAAAAATCAGGATTCACAGCGATACAGTGGGGCAGGTTCTAAGCTGTCATCTTCATCGCCGTTAGTTTGCTGAATGCATCAAGCCGTGCCTATTTCAGTTTTGGGTTTTTTTTTTTAATGACAGTTTATCTGAGCTCAGGGAATGAATGGATAACGTTACTATTTACATAAGCTCATTGTGATCTGTCTCAGTAATGTAATCAAATTAGGGTTAACTGCAGCTGGAGAATGCCAGCTTGTAAACTGTTTTTCAAAAAGAATCACATGGTGTTACTTGACATGTTTAGTATACATTCAGGAGGCTTTGCAAAAATCGCAGCACATCCCTAACTAATGTAACTAAGTCGGGATCCTGTTGCCACCAGTTTGCTGAGTCCGGGAGGGGAGAGGCGGGGGAATTCCTCAGCGCTTGGAGGAGATACACCTCCGAGCAGATTCCGAAAACACCGGTTTCTCTGACGTGGCTGCTGCTGACATGTTGTCTTTCTTTTGGCTAAAATCAACATATCAGTTGATAGAAAAAGCATATGGTGTAAATTTTGAGTACATTTAAGAACATCTGTGTTAACTGCAGGAGTGCAGCCCGCTGGACACATCAAGCCCTATATTTAGTCTTATGGCATTCGCATAAGATGAAGTCCAGCCTGAGCTAAAATTACCCAATGAGTAGGTTTTCGAAGTATCTTTTGTTATTCTTATTAATAAACATCGCATCTGGTACTTACTTTCTCTGTCCCTCATTTAATTAGGAGGTCCTGTTTCGTCACGGCATAGCGGTCACCAGGTTCTCCTGTGCTGCGGCGATCTCCCAGGGCGGGCTTTGCCCTCGGAGCTCCCAACAGCCCTGGCCCCACTGCTGGGTTTCCATCCCTCTCGAAAGGTGGTGGCAGGCGGTTCTCATTCCAATCGGGGAATGCGGAAGAAGAATTTTGACATTTCCTCCGCAGCCCGGGAGGGTTTCTGCAGGCTCTGCCGGAGCCCTGGTGGTGGATTGGCAGCAGGAGGTTTTGGTTTCTGTCCTCTGCCCCGACACGCACCCAGTACACACCACAGCCCACCGACACCAAAACCAGCATCGGGCTGTCAGCCTGCTCCGCTGGCGCGGGCAAAGCGGGAATTTGGGACAGTCGGGTCGTGGGCTGGGTCCAAGCTGTCGCAGGAGGGCTGGGGCGCACCTGGGTGGCTCGCTGTTGCGTTTTGGACGTGGGCATCTTGGGTTTTTACCGTCTGCTGGAAAGGAAGGATGGACGATACCATCTGGAAAGAGTTCCTGGTCTCCCACTGCTGCTGGAATACCTTCTCCACACGTAAACGTTCTGATAGTTTGAGTGCGGAGATGGTGCCATCAGAATGAACGTTCTTCGTGAAATCGAGGTTTGTTTCCTCAGAAGTTCCGTAATAGAAGGAAACTGAGAAAATGGTTCACCTTGTCTAAATTTTGAAATATCCTGAATGAAACAACCATTGGTGCTTTTCTGTAGAGGTACCATCTTTGAATATGTATGAAATACTTTTAACAGAAATTCTGTTCTCTGAGAATTTTGAAATTTGGGATCTGGTATGAATTGAAGGGGAAAAAAAAATAAATATGGTTTGAGAAACAGAACTTGCCCCTTGAGCGCAAATCTGTCCAAACCAACAAAAGGAAGCTTGTGTTGGCATTTAGATTCAGACTCAGGAATTCCTGACTCTTAAGCCTGTTTATACAGGACTCTACCACAGCCCAATTTGCACTTCATTTTGATTTTTTTCCCTTCTACGTTTACGGTCGTGTTGAACGGGTGGATTATGCACTCTGAATGCACATACTTAACCAATTGTATTGAAAGATTTTTTTGCATATAATAATTACAGTTAAGTGTCTTCGTTTGGGAGCAGCGATGTTCCGTGAAGGCTTTTAAGTCGTTCAGCACAGGAATATTTATATTAGAGCTCGGAAAGTTTCATGGCCTAATTCTCAGGTGGCTGTTGAGGGTCGCTGGTTCCCAGTGCAGGCAGCGGGAGCCCGGAGGGCTCTGTGCTGGGGAACCGTCCGCAACTCCCCCGCGGTTCCGACTGCACATGGGGGATGTGTAACTCTCGGTGTTTCGGGGTGAGATTTCAGCATGTGCACACAAGTGTGGGAACACACGGGTTTTTATTGCCCTGGTATTCGCCTCTTGCTCCTGTTTGCTTTCAGCTACTTTCGAAACCACAATTTCAGTATCTATTAGAGCTGCTGTGAAATACAGAAGGGTTTAGGATTCCTACTGTTTAAAAGATGACGCGGTGTTGTTACAGCTGAGCTTGGAGGTGTTTGCCAACATTTCTGAAATTTGTGAGCTGGTCGGTCTCACCTGGGCACGGTCAGAGGAGAGCAGGAGCCTTGTGCCAGATCCTCAGCTGCTGGGACACAGCAGATCCTCCTTGGCCCCTTTCTTTGTTTTTAGTAAGGTTCCTTTGCAGTGTACAACCATTCTCATTTTATCCTGGGCTTCCTTGCATTTTGATCTCTGTTCCTTCGAGCGTTTTTCCAGTTGTCTTTGGTAGCCAGCATGCATTGCCTGGGCCTGGAGGTCCCGCGTACCTTGCCCCCACCCTGGCACTTGGATGCGTTCAACCTTCAGCATCCGAGATCCCCTTGGGGTCAGTGGAGCTACTTAAATGCTTGAGTCGGGCTGCTCCATCCAGTGTCTGTGCTCTTAGTGCCCGTACTCTGCCTCACCTGCCGTTTGGGAAAGGAGCACCAATCTAAATAAATAATTTATAGAAGCTACAGAAAACCTTAAAGTGTTTGGGAGAACATAATACTAGTTGTGGTGTAAGCCTTCCATCTAACCTCCAAATGTCTGTGTCGCTCTGTTGCAGTTGAGAGTTTTGACATTTAAATATAACGACAATAATAATATTTATTATCTTATAACATTCTTGGTTGCAATTCAGTGTAATTTCTTTTCTATTTTGTTTTTTTTTCTAGCAAATGCTGACTGATCCCGAGGTGACGTCCCAAGAGGGCAATATAAAAAAGGTAGGACATGGATCAATCTCACGCGCGTTGTTTGCTGTCTGGCTGCGAAATGCACCTGGGCGCTTTCTTCTTTTCTTACTTTTGAACAAAGGTGTGCGTTGCAATAGCGTCGTAAAAGTTTTCCAATATTTGCTGTTGCTTTTTTGGATTAAGCATTGTGGTTCTACTGGCATATTTTTCTTTCTTTTTGTGATTCCGGTATTTATGAAAAAGAAAATAATAGCTTGAAGTGTTCCTTGATTCAGCAGGAATATGAACAGCTCCCGGTCCAAATCGAAAAACCTCATTTACCTCTTTTCCAGTAAAAGAAAATGTTGGTCCTTTGTTGAAAGTGCTAAATTTTTAGAGGTCACTTCACTGTATAAATGTGGCTTCTGCAAAGTCCAAGGGAAAAGGAATAGGTATACGAAAGGATAAAATTTAACCGGTGATATATTACTGGTGCTTTTCATCACATTGTGATGCTTAAACTATAATAGTGACCAGAGAAAAATGTGTTCCAAATAAAGCCCAGCTGTGTAAATGTCCTCCCAGAGGCTGTGCGGCAGCCGCAGCGCCGCATATTTAAGTAGCCAGTCTGCTCCTCTGCTCGGGGTTATTCTCGGTAACAGTGGAATGACGTTCTTTCCCTGGCTATCTGTCGGTTAACAGCTTTTTCTGCAGGAAAGTGTTACAAGTCGTGGTTGATTATAGCCTCCCCGGGTGTCTGGAGGTGGCGCGTCCCCGTTGAAATAATGAGCTAGCTGCGATTCTTTTCCCGTGGAATTGTCTTATAACGGGTGTTCGCGGTCCTGTTCGTGACATATGAGTTTTTGAAGGTGGAAAATATTTTAAACTGGAGCTCGCAGCAGCTGCCATTTTTATTCCTCCATTTAGGCGAGCTCCAGTGCTGTTTTTAACTCTGAAAGCTAAAAGGAAACACTTGCTTCACCCCGCCAACCGCGGTGAAATATAACGCTCGTCAGGCTCCAGAGTGGGTTTGGGAAAAGAGATTTAGACACGTGTCCGGAATGGACCGTTCCGTTCTGACCATGTCAAGAAAAACAAGCTTTGAGTTCAGAAAGCCAGGCTACCAACGTGAAACGTCCTTTGACCACCCAGTGACCTTGCGGGGGACCTATCGCAATAGTGCTGAACTTTTTACCTTGTTCGTCCCCATAACTCACTCGCTGCCTGTCTCTGCCTCTGTGGGATCCTTTTGTCTGAGCAGACGTGGTGACAAGGTGGCAGGTTCTTATTATCACAACGCACTTATCGTGAATTCTCCACGGCTCGGGACCGCTCAGCTATTTCTTTCTCAGTCTTTAATTACGAGATCACAAATACATTCTGCACCTGACCTTGCAGGATCTGCCTTGCCCTAAAGAGAGCAGGATTTGTATGGAGGAAGGGTAGAAGGAGATGCGAAGCTTTATACATACGTGGTTTTGTATTTGAAATGAATTTTATTTAATGTTGCAAAACCTCCAGGTCTTTGGCAAATACCGCGTGCTTCGATATTTTCCTGTGCGGCAGGTATAAAACTGGACAATGATGATATTTGACAAGAGCCCTTCCCCGGCTGTCTTTTCAATGCATTGTAGAGAAGCACTAGCGGGAGTTTATGAGGTGATAAATTTATTGAAGGATGGGCAGCGGGGTTTTACAGCGCGGGTAAGAAAGGTCAGAGCAGTAAGGTAAAGAGTTCAAGTCTAAACTTTATGTCTTGTGGAAAAACTACTGCTAGACAGCTTTTCAGTCAGAAGAAAATGAAAAATAAAGAATGAGAAATCATTCTGTACGGTTTTGGTCGTGTCTGAAAATTGTTTGTAAGTAGTCCTCCAGCAGTTTGCTCCGGTGGCGCGAAACCCCCTTGGGGGAAGATTTCCTTTTCCACCCTCGTTAAGTCGTGCAGTTGTCATATCCCTGAAGACGCGATAGTTGAGATTTGACTTCCATTTATTCCTTTCCTTCAGAGATAAGTTGGTGGTGAGAAGGTGACTGAAGACAAATGTCACTGGAGCGGGCGGGCTGATTGAAACGAGGAGAAAAGCGCCCGAGCCAGAGGTCCCATCGTTCGGCGGCTCATGCTGGGGCGTGGGCTCGGAATTGGGCAGTGACAAGGCTAAAAAGAGAAAATCTGTAAAAAAAGTGAAAAACAGAGCAGGGAAGGGAAGCGTGATAGCGGTGAGAGGTATAGAAAGATGCCCAGGAAGCAATCTCTGCGTAAAAATTGACCCCAGGGTTTTTTCTGCTGTTGAGCTGCCGGGAAAAAAATGCTCAGTTATGTAACTTCCCATAAACTAACAGGTAGAGAAAAGTCTGAGGACGTCGCGTAGCCGACACCATTATATTATATAACCAAGGGGGCTCTTGCCTGGCTTGGAGCGAAATAAGAAGCATTTTTCCCACTGTGTCTTGTATTTTTCAGTTTGTATTACTGTTATTTCTCCTGGGACCACTAACACCAGAAAACTGATTGGTTTGTTAGAGGTTGTCTCACAAGAATTAAGATTTCTGGCGATATTATTAAAGGACGTCTGTCCAGGATCATTTTTCCGTCGCTGGCGATGTGCTGTGCCGTAGGCTGGAGCGTGGTGCGCTCCCCCCAGGTTTTCCTTTGATCTGCTCTGCTTGCTGAGGTTCAGTTTAACTTGTGCAAATAGACATCAACTCCTCATCCTGTTTGTTTTATTTTAAATAATTGTTTGTGAAAGTAACGCTCAAATATGAAACCCACCTTTTTCAGTGACCCGAACGCGTCCATTCAGAGGTGTGCACAGATCTCAGTTATACCTCTGGCTGTACTGCCCCTTATTCCCAAACTTTTTTTTTTCCACGCCATCCTCCTGTGGTCTGTTTATTTTGCTTAGAGAGCAGCTCTGTGTTCTGAATTTTCCACGCGTCTCCACTGCATTTAATACATTGGGGGTGGAAAAAAAAAAAAGGGCTTGTCACCGTTATCTTCATTGTCATTGTGATTTAACTCTGAGAGAGAGGTGAAGGATTCAGACTCCTCCGGCAGGAAGCGAGGCCGGTGCCCGTTAGGAGGCACCTTTTCCCAGGGAGCAGCGCTAGGTGTGTTTCTCTCTCCTCTGAAAGTCACTTTGGGTGACGGTTTGGGGATCACGCCGAGGCTGCGTGCACGGCTCCCCGACAGCCCGCCGGGATGGGCTGGCTTCTGGCGGTGGTGACAAGGGACCTCGGGGACGTCTCTCTTCTGTAGACTCTCTATTTAGTTTCTGTTTACTTAGAGGGAATAGCCTGAGGGGCTACTGGAGAGAAAACATCTGTGGGAGATAATCTATAGAGTTATCTATCTATCACTCTTGTCGACCCTGTCTCCCTTGAGAGCAAGCTGAGAGACTTGTAATAAAAAGGCATCGCTGAAGAGGCTTTGGGGACAAATAAAGAGACATGTTAAGGGCCAGCTGAAAAAGGATAGAAGACATTATTAAAGCTCAATAGCCGTCTTATCAAAATCCAATAGGATAGGCATTTGGCAAAAGGCTTTAAATTTATTCTTTGACTTTCTCGAGAGCTTGAATTTATCCATTAACAAGAATGTACTGCCCGGGGAGCGGGAGATGCTATCGGCTTCAAAAGAGCTGGATTCCATCTGCCATTGTACGAAACACAACAACAAAAACTGGAGACAAAACCAATTTTTCCCCCTGCTTTGGCTGACTTCATACTCACATTGCAAAATAACCAGAAGCCGGTAATCTGATGCTGATGACGAGGAGTAATCTGTTCAGCACGGTGATTTGTCCTCTGCTCCCAAATAACAGAGATGATTTAAAGAGAAAGTTAGAAACTGGGTGGGATTCGAAATGTGGACCTCTTAGAAAGCATCGAGTAGTAAACAAGGAACCTAGGTAGATGAAAAGCTTTTATTCCTAAAAAAAAAAGAAAAACCAGCGAATGTTTTGTTGCCGCAGATACAAAGCGGGGTAGGGCCATAAATCTCCCCGGGTTTATTATCAGCTGCAGAACGCTACAGGTCACAGGAACCATCTGATACTGCAGAAACACATTGTCCGCGCGAGGTGATTGATTGATAATTATGATAATTTGCAAAATGATTATTTGGGTATTATACCCATAGCTTGTCCCCCCGGATGGCTGTGAAGACATTTTCTATATCACGGGCCGTCAGAAATGGCCTCTGGCAACAGGGGCGGTGGAGAGGTCTGGCCGGGCTCTCCCGCGGGACCTGCGGGACTGATGAATGATGACCCAGAGGAGTAAGAAATCAGACTTCAATAAGCAGTCAGGAAGGTAGTTAGGGAAGAGCAAGGGAACTGTTAACTGTCTTTTGTGGAGCAATTACGAGCTGGGCCGGGGGCCCGCAGGGCTGAGCACGGTCTGTCCCAGCGTGGTCCGTGCACGGCGCCGGGTGCCCTGCCTGGGTTTGCAGCGCTTTGCGCCGAACACATCCGCGTTTCTGCGTTTGCTGAATATGATCAATATATTTCTTATCTGGATCTAATAAAAAGTTCTAAAACTGTTAGCTTTAAAACCGCCAGATTTAAAAATCCGAATTTCAGTGATATTTCATCATTGAGGAATCAAACCCCAAATTTTAGTGGTTTTAAAACTGCCTCCCTACGTGCTGAGAATTTACACTGTTAACCAGACTGAATTATTTTAAAAATATCACCTGCTTTGCGTGCTTAAATTTAGCTGAAAAAAGCAAAGCGTGTTCTTATAAAATGTACCAGACTGTTGAGAGCTCAAAACCAGCGCTGCCCAGTGAGGGAAACTGGAGGTGAACGGTGTTCGCAGGAGCCGGGGAGGCTGCGTAGCGACACCCCGTGATCATAGTCAGAGTCCAGTTTCAACGTGATCGCTGCCTTACGGTTCCCATTTCAGAAAGAGCTTTAATTTGCTTGTTTTATAGGTTGTATCTTTATGAAATCAAGGTATGTTTAGTGCCACGAACAGCGGCAGCCTGGAGTTGATTTTTATAATCTTTTCTTGAATAGAGTTGCGTCATCCCAATAAGCCCTGGACAAAAGAGTGGACAGTTGTCCGAGAGTCTTTTTTATAACATTTCTCTCTTTCCATTGTCAGAGAGCTGCTAATAAAAGAACCAGGAGTCCATTAATTCAGTGAATGAACATATAGTAAAGTCAGTTCCCTCTTGAGAACAATAATGTTGCGGTCAGCTTAGGTTTCCATGGAAACTAAGTACTTCTAAGAAGTTTGCATCCTTGATTTTGCTGAAATGAAGCATGTAAAGTAAAAAAAAAAAAAAAAGGTGTAAGGCTGGCACAGAAAAGTTGGCGAAGAAAGTGATGGTTGAATTATTTTGCAAGAATGACATTGTGTGTTTAATTTCTGTGGTACCTGCGTTTGGGCTTGACTGTGTGGGGGGGTGTGTATGAGAAGTGATTCCGTGTGGGGGTCTCTGGGGGTTGGATCCCACAAATCCGGCCAAGTTAAGATCTCTAGCCGTGGTTGTTTGCTCTCTCCCCATCTCCAGTGCATCCGAGCCAGCCAGAGCCACCTGCATCATGGCGAGATGCAAGCAGCGTGCCCCAGCACGGTCTGTGTCTCCCGTAGATTCAGTGATTAGGTGATTAGGGTGCTTAATGGCAATTTACCGTGTTCTGTGTTGGCAAAAGCGTGGATTTGGTGTGAACTCCTCCGGTTGTCAATACAACCTTTTTGTAAACTCGGTTCTTCTCCTCCCACTCCGGGCGGGTTCTGGTTAACTCACTGCAGCCGCTGGTGTCAGCCCAGGAGCGATGGTGTGGGTTTGTTCTTTTAGCACTAGTTGTAACCCGCTGGCTTCTTTTCTTGAATAACTGAACTGCTGTAGCTGGGAGGAGGGTGTCCGAGATGTAGTGCTGAGCTGTTCATACCCGCTGTTCGGAATGACTCACATCTCCTATGGACAGTATCCCTTCGGATAAAGGTGTCCCTGTGACTTCGGACAGCTATGAGAGGTCACCTTGTCTTGTGTCACGCATCTCCGGCATGAACACACAGACTGTCTGGTGGCCTCAAGCTCTTCGCTGTTCCCTGGACAGAGCAACCCACCTGCAGCACCGCGGTCCCGGAGCCGGCTGCTGGGCTGGCGGGGTCGGGCGGCGCGGCAGGACAACGCGGATGACGGAGACACGCTGGCGGAGTTATCAGTCGTGCTAAAGATGGATGCAAAGTTAAGATTTATTAACTTTTTTACAGCTAAGAGCTTCCTAAATAGTGCGAAACCCCATGTTTTAGTGAGCTCTCTTTGTTTTATGTTGGTGAAAACGATCGCGAGCGCACGTGAGCAGTTCTGACGCTTTTCTCACCGTCCTGCTCAGCTCCGAGCGTGTGTGTAATTAATGATTGCGTGTTGAGAAAACACGTGTGAAGTGACAGATACTCTGCATACGTGTCTGTTCATGGGGATCACGACGTTTTTAATCGTTTGCACACCTTTGAGCACGCACGAGCGACCTGGGCGCTGCGGGGCTGGCATGTACGTGCCGCCTGCGAGACGATGACGAGTGAAATAATATTCCGGATGATGAGGAGGTCTTACAGCCTCGGCTCGGTTTAAAAATGCCAGAATGCCCCAGAGATCCCCATGAATCTGCTGCCAGCCGGCCCCTGTCAGAGCTGAAGGCAGCACTGTCTGGAGCCCAAAATCAACTTCAGGAAGGTCATGTGAAAGAAAATCCTCCGTCATCAGGAAGCCCTTGGCCTCCTGGCCTTTCTGACATTTTCTGACAAACCTTAAATCACCGGAGTAGACAAAACATCACAAATTTTGGAATGATAGCCTCTGGGGTTTCAGAACTGTGTGTCGGCGTGGAAGGTAACCCCCCCTCGGTCCGCCCCGCCGTCCCTCCCCAGGATGCCCGGAGCGGTTCCTGGGGTTAGTCTGGGCTCAGCCCCGCGCCGGGATGCGCTGGGAGCGGGGAGGCTGTGACCCCCCCAGCACGGGGGGGAGCTGGGAGCCCGCCTGGGTGTGCGGCGGCTCCGGTTATTTACCCAGGACGGGGGATGTACATCAGGCGGTGAGGGCGGATCGCAGCGAGGAGGAGAGGGTTCTGGTCCAGGCTGGAGTTTGGAAGCGGGATTTATTGTGTGCATTGAATACGTTACAGAAGCCGGATGGTTCTGTTGATATAATCTGTGATCTGAGGTGTGCGCAGTGTTGGTTAATCACATTGTGCGGCTGTAAGGAGAATATACATCAGGTCGCAGGGCTATTAGAGCTCACTGGTGGGAAAAAACCCAAAACCTGGGCAGTGACTGGGGAGGAAAGAAAAGGTGTGGGGGGAATAGCAGGGAGAGGGACTTGAAGTTGGCTCCTAGCACCTACAGTCCTGCTTTAAAAAGAAAAAAAGGCAAAAAGCAGGGAACTGGAAGGCAGTGACCTATAATTAAATATATATATCATAGCAAAACCAAAAAATGCTTTTATTCTTTTTATTTTTCTTTCGTATTTTGCTCTAGGAATATATCAAGGGTTTACAAAGCAGTAAAGGTATGGCTGGTGTCCCATGAGCGTTCCGGGAGAGCCGTATATTTTGATGATGCCAGTTAGATGGGGTTTCAGATTAGATGAGGTTTTTATGAGATTATAAAATATGTGTTCTGAAAAAAAAAGCCCACATTTATTTTTCATGGGGCAGTTTTGAGAGAAAAATAATTACTAGGAGTCAGCTCTTCAGTGATGTTCCCTGTGTCTCTGCCCGTGGAAATGTCAGTGTGCGATAGCTGTTCGCTCCCGTTGCAGCGGACACAGTGGTTGCATGAGTGAGTACCTGCAGTATAAAACCAGATTTATTTGAGGGTAACGTGAATATTTTGGCCTCACATCTTAATGATTGTCCTCAAATTTTTTTTACTCAAGATGGATGTTTCTTCTCACAACTTCATGAGTTTTCCAAAACTTTATTTTGAGTTGGGCCAAAAGTGCTTCACGTAAACCCAGTGGAGCTGGACGGCCAGGTTACTTCCTTTAACTTCTGATAAATTTTAATTTCTGTGAATACTTTGATTTAATCAAATTGTAACTTTTCAGGAAGGTGGTTCTGGGTTGGGAAATGTAGAATCAATTCTACTCTTAGCTCACATCTACAGCAGCAGCGAGCGTTTCCATGGTGTTGGTGCGGGGACACAGCTCCCAGGGCTGGTCCTGTCCTTCCCAAGGAGGAGATACAGCTGCAGCTGGGGGGACGATCAGCTTCGCAGCCCCGTGCATTGTCCTTCTGATGGTTAGCAAGGCTCTGCAGTTTGTAATTCTCTGTCTTCCTGCCTCTGCTTTTGCCTCTGTTGGACTGGCAGTAACTCCTTTCTGCCGGACACGTAACCCCGGAGATAAGATAATGGAGCAAACGGCGTGAAATGGGAACTTTCTCCTTCCTCCCCAGTTAGGGCTTGAGTGGTTTGGGCTGAATTTCCAGCTTGATGTTAACTGTTGAAAATCCTCTAATTAAATTCCTGAGCTGAGAAGAACAAATACTATCTCTCTACGCTCGCAGAGGGTTTTTTGGGTGGTTTCTCTCCGGTTGGGCAGCCGTGGGGATCTGCAGGCTGGTGACTTTCTTTTGAAATTTACCGTTCTACAGCTGTTAATGCACAAAGAAAGGTTGCACGTTAAAAAAAAAATATATATATATATTAGTAGAAGTAGAGGAACCTAAACTAAGTGCTTAAATCCTTATTTGGCTAGCCAAGTGATTTTTTTTCTTCTTTTTTTCCCCCCTCCTCTTATTTAAAACCTAATACAGAGGTGTAGAAAGGAAGCACAGGAAGCTGTGGGGTAGATTATCAAGTAGTTTACAAACTTCAGAGTTAAGTTTTCCTCGTGCTTCTATTTAGGCTTCATGTGTCTTGTAGGTACCCGAAATGAAGAGATCCTCTCTCCTACCCTCCGTGAGTTCGCTGGGTGCTGTGGGGTTTGTTGCGATGACCACGGGCTGCAGAGAAGAGTTCAGCTTGCTCAGTGCTCCCGGGCGCTTTTCCAGCTCGTGGACGATCGCTGTAGGAATAGTTACACATACCTGCTGTCAGGACATTTTAGACCCTGCTCGGTGCAATAATTCCTTCTGTTTCAGAAGAACAAATCACAGGTCCTAAGACGTTGTTTCTCTTAATTTCCGCTGGGATTTCACTCTTCAGCTGCAGTTTGCGTTGCCTGGAAGGCTGCCTCTTCCTTTTGTGAACCCCGGGGAAACTCTGGAAGTTCACACCAATGCTGTTGTGTAAAGGTGGCTTTTGTGCGAGTGCTAACGAGGTATAATTCTTCTTTCCTTAAGAATTAAATTTAACAATTAATGAAGGGGAATTTTAATTTCTCATACTTCCCCCTGCAATTACAGATATTTATATATAGAACCAGCGAAGCCTGGGCTGTCACTGTTCGTGCACTTCCCTTTATATCTGGTAATAACAGGAATCTTAAAAAAGGTGAGTTCTGGAAAACTCGTGGAAAGAGTTGAGATCTGCTGAGGCCCGGGTTGCCGTGTAGATCTGTCGATATTCCAGGGCGCTCAGCTCTGCTGCTGGTCGTTATTCCGACACAATTCCTTTTCTGTTAGCTCATAGGCTTCGTGTGGGGGGTTGTTTCTTTTTCACCTTAGTTCCTGTTGGGAACGGAGGTCTGGAGCAGCGCTGTTGGGTTATTTGTCCAATTCCCTCCAATCCCATGCAGTGAGGACGTACAATCTGCCGTAAGCAGATAGTGCCCGCCCTTAAGGAGGATAATTTCTTTCAGGCTTTTTGTCTTCTCATGACTAGAACATGTCTTCAAGTTCCAACGTAAATTTATTCCTGGCAGTTTATATTTGCTGGACGCTTTGCCAAGAAAAACTTCTAATTTGAACGGTGTCCCATCTCCCATTCCAGTTCTGATGTTCACCATATGCTTGTTTGTTCTTTGCTCCGACGGGCTCGCTGCAGACAGCATGGGAGCTCCTGCTGGCAAACCTCGGCTCGTCCGTGCCACCCTGGTGGGAACCGGGCAGCCCTGGTGCGTGGAACTGGGAGGGTTTGAGCTCAGATTCATTCCTCCAAGGCATCGCTGTGTTTGTAGATGTCTGATGCCTACGGTAGTGGCACCCAGCAAAAACCCGTCCTCGTCCTGAAGCTGGGATGACGCTGGGCAAAGCCCTTCGCTGCTTTGAGCCCGGATTGCTGCTCACACAGCTGGGGGATGAATTTTGCTTGTTAAGGTTATTTAAGTCCAAGAAAAGAAGGCATAATATCAAGAAGCAGACATTTTAATTATTATTATCCGGATGGCAAGATTTTCTCAGAGCCGTGAGGTTTGTTATTTAATGCTGGTAGATGTCCGTGTTATTTCTGAATCTAGACCAAGGCTTCAGCCTTTTGCTGTGTGAATGTTTGTGTTCTTGGGACTTTAAAGTGTTACACGGACGGAGGCTAGCAAAATGACCGTGACCATGAAAGCGGATTATTCCGAGATGATTTTAAATGGCCCTTTTTGCTGTATGATAGGAAGGCTGGCAAACAAGCCACTGATGAATGTCAGAGTTTGCAGTCTTGTTTGGTTTGGAAACGTGCTGAGAAGTTTGGATGCATCTCTGAAATTCATCAGAGCCCCTTCGGTCTGGAAAACATCGATGAAAACTCTGCACATGACGTTTTTAAAAATTAATTTCTTCTAATTCCTCACACTAACTGGGCTGGAAATACCCAGGAAATAGGTTTCCTTATTGTGTTTTCTCTGTTCTGTTCGCCATGGCCAGCCAAAGCCTTTACGTGTTAGAAGCTTGTGTACATAAATAATGGGAAAAGGAGCTGATGGATGTCTCCTTTTTCTCTGGAAGTCCAGAAATGCTTTAGAGCCAGACAAGGCTTTGAGTATGTGTTCTTCTTGCAGAGGTTTAGTAGAACTAGAGAGCAAGGGCTTTTTCTTTTAGTCTCTGTGTTTTGTTCTGTAACAAAGCAGAGCCCGAGCTGGGTCTGGCGGGTTTTGGAAGAGGACTAGATAGGAAGCGAATGGTGAATATGGTGAGTAACCGACTCGTATGCCAGTGACTTATTCCAGAAAGGGACGGATAACCATTTTTAGGCTTTGAAGAAGGAGAATATGTTTTTCAGGTGTGTGGTTAAGTTAATATTTAGTGTCAGTGAGAAAATGCGCTGGACTCTCTTTGGGAAGGAATAAAATCCCGTTGATCACGTTCACTGTCTGATCCTGTCTCTCTGCTTGTTGTGTTGGTCCTGTGCTTTTTGTGCTCTGTGATGCTTAGATTTGTCCAACGCCGAATAGCCGTGTGTTGGGTAGCTGTCTTTGCCGTTTGTGAATAGCCACAGCCCTCTCTCTGTATTCACCCAGCCGTGATTTATCTTCGGTAGCAGCCCTTCTTCCCCCAGTTTAACTCACGTGAAACAGTTCACTGTGCTCACACACTGCTCCCCCTTTTCACGCTGACGCATCAAATATTTGTTTGGTTTTTCTTTAAGTATCTACCTAAATGAATAACCATTTCCCTTCTAGAAAAAGGAAAAAAAAAACCTGCCGAGCATCTTAATTCATGGATCACAACTGCAAAGCCAAGGTGGTGGCAGAGGGAAACCCTCTTTAAAAGAAACAGAAATACTTTAAATAAATAAATTTGATCTGATCATGGTTGTGCTGGAGAATTTCTTTAAGGTAAGCAGATGTCATTCTGTAAAGTAAACAGCTGGAGCTGAAATTCATATTCTGCATTAACCTAGGGGGTGATCATCTGTATCACCCATCCATCAGAACAGGATGAGAAGAAGCCAGCCTGGGAGCAAGAAAGATTCGGGTTAGATGTTAAGAAAAATGAAATACTAGAATAGTTTAGTACCTGAGTAGACTCTCTAGGGAGGAGATAAAGTATCTGCCACTGAGGGCTCTTAAGAGGTTTAAACAAATACCTGCCAGGCTGGGCTGGATATACACAATCCCGCATTAGAATAAGGGATAGCCCAGATGACTTCCTGAGATCCTTTCTAGCCGTACGGGTTTTTTTATGGTGCTTATACGTTTATCTTGTTAATCAGCGTGAGAGCAAGCCGTGGAGGGAGCGGGGCAGGGAGACCGAACCCGTCCTGGCTTTTCGTACGGAGGCTGCACGTGCTGCTGGGACACACTGAAACGTGTGAGGTGTTCTTCTTCTTTTAGATTTCTTTGCTTTTCTTTAATGGTGCCTGCCAGGTTTTGTGCTCTTTGTTTCCCGTATTCCTTATCAGCCAAACATTTTTCCGCATTTCTCAAGTGGATGCGGTGCTCAGGAGAGCTGATCTGAAGGGTGGAAAGTTCCCTCCTGCACTCCGGGGTAGTTGAGTTCCCCAGCAGGGAAACTAGTTGATCCAGATTCTAAAACGTGTGTTTATACACACCTGAGTAACAGAAAACCAGAGAAAAAACAAAAGAAAGAAGAAAAAAAAATAAAAAAAAATTGTAAAAAAGTATTTGTAACTGTGAGGCAGAGTTGTGAATTAGGATGCTAGAGCATGGGATACGGGATGCAGTAAGGGATAGCAAATTAATGCTGAAATTACGCTTTTCTAGAGAAGATTTAAGGTGTCAAAATATTTTTCTGTTTCAAGGTGGAAGATATTTGTCCTTGTGGCTGACATTGCTTAGTTTCTATGTATCGTTGCAGTGGGTGGAAACATCCTTTAACTGCCAGACAGCACTTACCGATAAGCCAGCCAATTAATAATGTTGATTTGAAAAGCCCGGGAATAGGTGAGAAAGCAAAGTCCTTTGGTAAGTCATATTTGCTCAGTATTAAGAGTCCCCTTTTACCTGATCTAGTAAACACGGTATTAGGAGCTCCGCGCTATTGAAAAGCTGAGAGACGATAATGATACGTGTGACTGATAATTGCCACTCCTAACTATTCAGCACCCACTTATCGTGCCTTTGGTACACACATACCTTCGAAAGGGACAGCTTATGGCACATGTCTTTCTCTTTCCTAAATACTGATGGGGTGAGGTTTTTCCTGATCCGTTGACCTATTTTATCAGAGAAGTAAATGCAGAAGAATCGGCGTTTCCTTCAAAGTTGGTGGCCCTCAAATTGTGGCGGTTAGGTTGGGTGTGGGTGTGCAAACAGCCCCCGACTTGTTTGCTCAGCTGATGCCACGGTCGCACCGGTGCGTGCCCTCGGCAGATGAACACGAGGAAAACAGAAAGTGATCTACAGCTGTGAGCAACTGCAAAAGCAGCTCGCTGGGGTGGCTGGAACTGATTCCACACAGCCACCGCTTGTTACCTTTGGTCTTTGGCATGAATCCGGCGCGTCTCAAGCAGCAGAAATCCGAAAGATAAAAGATAGTGACCCACAGAACGGGGCGTAACCGTGGCGGGGTGGGAGTCAACTGGCCGCAGAATGTGCTCCGTCATCTGTACCTGTGTATGTTCCTGTTCTCTTCAAAGGCACTGAAATTGAATTAATTAGAAGTAGATGAAGCTGATGATTAAAGGGCTTATTTGTTGCCTAGATGTATGTGTAGGTATAGAAATGCAATTAGTTTGAGAGTGCCATTAGCAGTGTCAGAGACCAGAAGTAATAGAGCTTAACCTCCCAAGAGCCGCGCTGCAGAGCCCTGGGTAGTTTTGATCCCTCGGTGCGGGACGTAGGTTACCCTACAAGAGCCGTTTCTGCCTCTTTAACTCTTTCTGCGGGGTAATTTCCAGCGAGAGCCACCCTGTTCTGGGAAAGCACACACAGCGCCAGCTCTTTCCCTCCTGCAGCGTACAGGGATGGAAACAAATGCGTCAAAGGCTTTCCTTAAAATAAGCAGAATAGCTAAATACAGAAGTTTATGGATGCTGTTAGAACTTATCCGTGTTTCTGGTCAGAGAGGACCCTGCACGCTCCTGTGATGTGTTTAATGAGCGTCGTGTGGTCTCTGTGCTGCTGCTCTGCTCTCCTCCTGGCTGTGCAGGGTGAAGAGGGACCACTGGCCAAGGCGGCCAGTGCCCACGTTGGGCTGGTCCTGGGTGAGTGACTCTGGAGGTTTGGTTCTTCTGCCCGGTACATGGCGTGTTGCTGCTCTCTGATGAAAACGCTGTTGAGTCGGCTGCAGAGCTGTAGGGTGTGTTCAGCCACACGGTTCACCACCGCCAACGTGCTGATGCGTTGTGACGGTGCACGGTCGCAAAATGCTTGAACACTTTCTGGGGGAGAAATGTCACTGTGCGTGGGACCCATCGTGTGAGCAAATGCTCACCAGCATCGGTCAAGGCTGGAGCAAACCCACCCTTCATCATCATCGATGTGTGTTAGGTATCTGTGCTTTCCCTTGAGAAAGTGCCTTACTTTAGATGAAAAGAAATGCACTTCATATTTCAGCTGATAATGAGAAGTTAATAAAATTGGGATTTTGTGCAATGCAGGACCTCTGACATCTTAATCTTTATTAAAGAGACTTAAACTACCAGGAACTGCTGGTGCTGACTGGCACAGCCAGACTCAAGAAACACCAGGAGAGACTGGTCAAATGAACTGTTAAACAACTCTTCCTAATCCATCAGGAAGAAACAATAAGTGCTGGAAACATCTATTTACCATGCATCAATCACGCTTACCTAAGCAATTTCTAAGTAATTATACTTCTGTTATATAGTTCCTGAGAGGACTAGTCTGAATGAGACATTCGCTTTATTAAAACAAAAAAATGTACTTTAGTTGACATATCAAATGTTGTTTCACATTCTGACAAAGCAGTAATGTTTCTGGACAGAACCTCTGCTAATTGTTGTGTTCAAATCCCATCTGGAATTCAGATAGCTCCGTTTCCCTTTTAAAAGCTTGACAAAAGGAGGAGTTTAAAATTTTTAAGTGGTGGAGATTTTGTCTGCTGATTTTCGCTAACTCAGTGAAAAAAGTGTTTGGACCAGCTTGCCAAGATGTGACCTATAGGTAGGCAATATTTTGGGGATGGAGAAATAATAACGGATGTTTGCTGCAGCCCAGGCTTATTGCCTTTCTGTGCCTGTTGCCATTGGGACTGTGCTGGGCTCCAGAACAGGGCACGTTGTGCACCTCTAGCTGGTCTTGGTCCCAGTACTGAAGGTTTACAAGTTTTGCTTCTATTTTTTTCCTGACCAGTATAACGTTCTAGACTGACAGATAAATTAATGAAGAGCGATTTAAATCTTCATTTTGTGTAGCTAGACAAATCCAGTACCTTGCGTCTCGTTGACCTTTGGTGTTGGGGCGTAGTGGCGTTACAAAACCCCGTGTGTACACATATACGTGCGTGTGTGTTTGGAAACCCACCATTGTGTGGGGCTTTGAAATGTCGGTTTCTAATCCACTCAGAGAAAGGGGAGGGATAGAGTCTTTGTCAGTATCCAAGCAATTAGGATAATTAAAAAAGAAAGCTTATTGGGTAAACATGCTCTTAGATTGTGACCTCTTAATTAATGGACTACAGGGAGAAATTACAGCAGTGGCAAGATAATTAACACATGCATTTAAAAAGAACTGTTAGGCGAGGGTATTATAGGATAGTAAGCCACAGATTGGAATCACCGAAGGACTATGGAGGTGAACAGACAGGGTTGAACAAGACAAGATTTGCATGTGTGAGTGCCCCGGCACACAAGAGGAACAGATGAGGTTAACTTCGTTATCACGTGGAGGCGGCTCGTTCCGCAGTCCCTTCCCTCCAGTTAGATATTTTAGGAGTCCACGCTGGTTTCTGCACAGTCTCCGCGGAGAAGAATTCTGCCGCGGGATGTGTTGCCATTTGCAATAAATCTGAGTGTTGCTGGTAGAGAGTTGGAAACCGTCTTACTCTCCTCTTGCCCATCTCTTACGTCACCTCACATTTTTGATGCTTTAAGAGCTCTTCAGCTTTGTAGCATCACCGGCACATGTGTATCTTTCTCTCCCTTCGTCTCCGTGCTGCAGCATCTATTTAAATTGAAACTTCCAATAAATTTCTGAAGGAAATAGAGGAGACTTGAAAATATCCTTCTGTGTTTTCATATGGCTGGTGAACCCGATAAAAGTGTTGTGAAGGTTCTGCTAGGAAAGGGATCCTGGGAGATCTTCCTTCAAATGGCAGCCTCGGGCTGAAGGGACGTTTGAGGTCATTTCCCTGCCCCGGGTGAAATTAGTCCGTTACTGGGTTCTGCTGAATCACGGCTGCCGAGAGCAACGTGGAGCCGTCCAGACTGACACGGTCCCTCTCCAGAGGGGTCTGGTCCTGTGCGTGCCGGGGGGTCCCAGCAGCTGGTTTCAGGACAAGCCATCGCCCCCAGCTGGAACCAGCTCAGCCCAAACCAGCTGAAATACCCAAAGCAGACTCTGTCACTGCCACCAAACCGGGCTGGTTCTTGCACTTCCAGCACGAGCGGGTATCAGGGGGCGTTTCTCGGACCTGTGTCTCTTACATGGGCAAGTGACTTGCACCCCAACTGGTGGGGACACCTCAGGTGGGTGGTGGTTGTCGGTAGTGATTGTCAATAATTCAATAGCTGCGGGCTTTGGAAACACCTGAGCACGCCTGGCTGGCGAGGAGCTGAGCAAGAGCAGCGTGCATCTCGCACCTGGGATTGTTTTTTCCTCCCTTTGGACTTGCGTCCATTTTTTGGAAGAAGGAGGGCACGGTCCCACACAGAGGTCAAACGGTGACCGTCAGAAGCACCTCTGGAGCGTGCCTTTTGACTCTGCGGAGGGAGTGGGCTGGCTGGCTGATGTCCGCATCTAGCGGTCCAGGGGAGGACAGCTCTGTCTGACGGAGCATCACTGCAGCCAGTGTCTCGGGAGCAGAATAAAAACATAACACGGGTGATGACAGCACATGGGATTGTCCAGGAATCAGGCTGAAGCTTGCCCAGACTGCAGCCAGCCCGCAGACACGGGCTGAGCTTTGGCTGGGACGCGGAGGTGGTTCTCCGGGTAGAAGGCTCTCCTATCCCCGGTACACGTGACAAAGCACTTTGTGTGCTCTCGAGTCATTACATCTCCTAAACTCTAATTTATCAAAAGAACGAACTGCAGAAAAGTCTCAAAACTAAAATGGTTTGTGTTTGGAGGTCGAACCTGATGTTGTAAAAGCACACCCAAGCCAAAGCCAAATGGCTCTGTACAGTTTGAGAACATGGGATTTGCATAAGTCCCCGCTCCTGACGGTATCGGGGGAACAAAGAGATGCTCTGCCGAGCCAACATTTCCCGTATCCAGCCGTGCACTTAGCCCCGAGCCCTCCCACTTCTTGGTAAGTCTTAGTACTGTTCTTTTGTCTGATATAAATGTCCCTGTTCAGTGTTCATCCTACCTGGAACATTAAAGATGCATGTAGACAAAAAAAAAAATTTTAAAAAAGGCTTTATGAATGTTTGATTAGTGACTTGGGCCCCAAATTTTTAACTAATTGAGTACATTAAATAGTATGTCTCTGAAAGACTCGTACAAGACACTTTTCAAAGCTTCCTTAATAAAAATTCTATTTGGGATTTGACCATAATGGCTATCCTTGCTTGCCAAAACATGACTTCTTAGCAGGTGACTTTCATCAAGTACATCTGAAATAGTACCTAAATGAATTAGCAATAAAATGGACTTAGGCCTAGCAGTGGGAGCCTCCATTAATCTTGGGTTAATCACTAAAGAGATGCCATTCACTTTTCTTAAGAAGTCACATTTTTCTCCCCTTGCTGGCGCCCAGATTTCATAAAGTAACATATTTCTAATGAAAGGGCTCTGCTTGAATTAAAACCCTGAAGGTTTATGCAGATTTTAGTTTTGATTACTGCTGGCATGGGCTCTTAGCAGACTCCGGAAGGTAGGTCCGCAGTGAAAGAGTCCCAGCATGCAGTTCATAATATTCTTTGAAATAAAATAGTGCACTTGTACTTAGTGGCTTTAATCAGCTCTGACTTTTGATAGTCAAACAATAGCTAATTACAGTAACACCTGCCTTCTAAGTCATGTCATGTAGGTTCTTGCCAACAAGAGACCTTGTATCTTAGCTGCGTGATTATTATAGAGTCTAAAACCTATCTGTTCAAAAGGACGGGGGGAGAGGCGCGGAGTTTGGTAGCCATTATACGTATTTTGATTGTCTGATGCATTTCTGCCTTTTCTGTTTGCGGTTTTCTGGGTTTGAAAGGCAGAGAGGTGGTGTTGGGGCCAGATGAGAGATGCGGGTTCCGAGGAGGGGGACGGGGCTTTGCAGCTCTCACTGTTCTGTGCAGTAATGACAGATGATGCTGAATGGATGTGCTTCTAAACATACTTGAATGACTCTTAATTTTCAATGTCACACAAAATTTAAAATATATTGTGTCATCCAATCTGTGGCGTGTAGCCGTAGAGCAGAATTTTATTTCACTGCCGTTAAACACAGTGGTATGGTGAGGGGGACAAAGGCCCATTTATTTCAACCTTTGTCAAATTTGGGAGGATTTCATAAAATAAAATACCCAGCTAAGAACCTGATTTTGAAATAATGGACAAGAAATGCACTTTTTTCCCTGTTATTTGCCTCTACTGAGAGGAATACAGTGGGATGAATTCGCTGTACGTGCTAGCTGCTGCGGAAGCCGTAAATTATTGTCTCATTGAAGACTCTTTTCTCATTAATTTTGCTAGCAAATAAGGCTGCGTTTTCACAAACTCAGTCAAGTGAATAATATTAGCTGTGTGCCAGAGGCTCCGCAGCTCCTGTGACAGCTCCGGCAGCCAGACCCGCGGACGTGGGCTGGTGTTGGTCCGGGTCCGTGTGAAGAACGGGTCCGGGGACTGCGGGTGTGCAGAGGCGGCTGAGATTCCTCCTCGCAGTCAGACGGTGTGTTTGAAAACACATTCCTGCGGGGTTATACCAGGAGTTTGCAAGGGACTGCGCTCGGGGTACCTTAATGGGAGGCAGTATGAGCGCGTGTTCAGCGGGATTGCTGTTAACTCTGCTTCCCAAAGCTGCTTTTAAGTTCGCCGTTTAATGGGCTGGTTTTTTCCCCGTAAGTTATTCTTTCTCGCTCCATCATTTGTCATGTTAACCTCACGCTGTGTAGTAAGAAATCTTCTTTATATCAGTTACCACGTTTGCCATATCTGATCAGCGTGATTGATCACGGCCTCAGCCACAGGTTGGTAATAAGCTGTTTTGAGAGAGACACACATTTCCCATAGGACGAAATTGGCATGACAGCACTATAAACCGGCCATTTATCAACCTTCTCCCTGGTGGTCACTGTCTGAGCGCCGGGCGGGCCAGCCGGGCGGCCGCGGCGCGGCGGGGGGATGGAGCGGGAGCCGGTGGGCACGGCGCTGCAGCTAATGCAGGAGACAGTAATAAATGACGCTGGATTTGAATCAAAACTGTTAGTGCAAGTGTCACGCTTAAAGTCTACCAACTTCCTCTTCGGATGAGTGTCAGGGCGTGCTGCCGCCTCGGCTGAGCGGTCCTGCTGCCGCCGGGAGCAGGTCGGAACCATCAGCACATGGAAAGAACTGCTTCACCAGGAATGATGAGAAATTATGAGAAATTATGAGAAATTATGAGAAATGATGAGAAATGGTGAGAAATGATGAGAAATGGTGAGCTGCCTTTGCTGCGCCGCACGGTGACGGTGCTCCCTGAGCTCTGCAGGATACTGGCCAGGACAAACTCGTTTCAGCTAAAGCTTTGTGTGCCCTGGGATTGTGTAGGTTTGTGTGTGTAGAAAAAGGGGAAAAAAAAAAAGACACACTGCCTTAAAACTGCTGTGCAGATAGTCTTCACCTGCCTTTCTATTTATGTAGAGTCCAGGGGTGGCAGAAGGTGATGCAGGGTCTCCGATGCGCTGCAGGGTGGTCACGTATCTCCTCCTTGGGCTTTTGCTTGGAAAGCACCTGCAGCAAATGCTGTACTCGGGGAGCAGCCGGGCTCTTCGGCACAGCGGGGAACTGGGAGAGCTGGGGCTTCATAGCTGGGCACTGGGAGAGTTGGGGTTTCATAGCTGGGCACTGGGAGAGCTGGGGTTTCATAGCTGGGCACTGGGAGAGCTGGGGTTTCATAGCTGGGCCCTGGGAGAGCTGGGGTTTCATAGCTGGGCCCTGGGAGAGTCGGGG
>WKFP01013962.1:25856-47865 GCA_011057875.1 Pterocles orientalis | reverse complement strand
TGTTTTGTTTGCTGTGCTTGATTTTTCTGAAAAATTGCATTGTCATTTCCCAAGGACCTGAGTCATGTTCACATTCACTGTAGCTTCTCACCAGAAATGTCTCAGCAGAGTTCCCATGGCATTTGCCTCCCAGTTTACACCATTACACCTTAAAAAGACATCTGGAGATCCCCACCCTGTCAGCCCCTCCCCAGTGGTCTGTGTATTCCCCCATGCCATGAGAAGATGTCTCCAGGACCATGTCTACCTGCGGCTCTTTCTCATCGTCCTTCTGCTGATGCTCTGGGTGTCACTTCGATGCTGGGGCAGGGTCATGACGCCAAGCCAACCAGAAGTTGTGCAAGTAAAGGTCCCAACTTTAGAAGGTGGTGTACAGGAACCAAAGAGCCTGACTTAGGAAAGGGTTTCCCTGAGGTGACTCCAGATACAAGTGATGCAGGAGCTGGTTGGGTTATCAATGGGAGATGCAGGGCTTGGGTTTCAATTCCTGTGCTGTTTTCAGTGGGATTTTGTGCCATTGTCTCAGACTCTGGCATTTTTAGGTGGGTAAGTAGGCATGCTTGGGTGCCAGGGCATCAAAGGAAGAGGGTCAAAGACAGGAAGGATGACTCGCCCCCTGAAAGGGTCTTTTTCTCCACTTTGTCTACGGGTGAAACCATCATTGGTCATTTAACCTAAATCCCTGGCTGATAAAATCTTGGATGCTACAGTGATGCAAGATCACGCTCCTTTTTGTGCTGGCTGCACTGTCCTGTCTCAAAGGGGTGTGATGATAAATACATTAAAGCCTGGAAAGCATCCATATTTTATAGCAGTCAGTGTCTGTAACTACCACTGAGAGGCAGATTGGCTCTAAGGGACAGGTTATGTCCAAGCCAACATTTTTTCCCATTCCTATTTCTTCTAGAAAACTACCATCGCTGTGGGAAACACTGCTCCTTTCAGAACCCTCCCCACGAACGTGTGCTGGTGGCAGCAATGGCTCAGTGACCTTCACCCCAGGCTCAGCTCCTTTTCCTCCATCATCCATCACAGAACTTCATAGAATCACAGGATGGTTTGGGTTGGAAGGGACCTTAAAGATCATCGAGTCCCACCCCCTGCCATGGGCAGGGACACCTCCCACTAGCCCAGATTGCCCAAAGCCTCATCCAGCCTGGCCTTGAACCCCTCCAGGGATGGGGCATCCACAGCTTCTCTGGGCAACCTGTTCCACTGCCTCACCCCCCGCACAGGAAAACATTTCTTCCTCACATCTCATCTCCATCTCCCCTCTTCCAGCTTCAAACCATTATCCCTTCATCCCCTGACCCAGAGTCCCCCCATCTCTCCTGTAGCCCCCTTTCAGCACTGGAAGGTTCTATGATGTGGGGCTTTCCTCCTACATGCGAAAGAAGCCTTTAAGTAAGTGAGAACGAGATGGTTGCACAGACCACTTGGGGTTTATTTGCACCTAAACCTGGGAAATCTTGCTTGGCTGAGTGGACATCGCTGCCCTGCCTCCAGATAGCCACCAAGATCTTTCAATATCAATGGAAAAAACATCTCCCCAGACCAGCCCTTCCTTTCCGCAGGGCGTCCGCATCAACATTCCTCCGCCACCCGCCTGCCCGCTGAAGCGTAGGATATTCTCCGCTTTATATTCGAGGCAGCGGAGTGATGCTCCTTCCTTTGAGTGGCACGCTGCCACCCATACATTACCGAGAGAGCAAAACTCCGAGGAATCATTGAAGCTAACCATACATTACATGCATGATGGGCTTACCAGATGTCATTTCTTACATTGTTATGGTTTCATAAACTGCACTGACATTGTCATTATGCTCCGAAATTTGATCCCACTCTGCTATTCTTAAAATGGATGGTTCTGAAGGTTGTTGCATTAACAAATAAGAATTTGCAGGAAGGCGGATTTGCAACAGGAGTTTGTGAATGACTGGGTTATAACGTTTGCTGGAAAATGGCACGAGAATTGATTCATTGCTGGAGACAGTAACAAAAAAGGCAATGCTCACTCAAAGGTTAGAGGATCCATGAAGCTTTGAAAACAGATTTATTACAGTGGGTGGACTTATTTTGATCAGAAACTGGGATTGCAGCTGTCTTCCCTGTATTTATGAGACATTTAATTAATCAGTCATAATAAGAACGTTAAAAACTAAATCCCTCTTTTTTAGATCTACATTAGTCTTGGTGCTTTCTCCATCATGGCTTGTTTGTGATAGCAGGCAAATTCATTTCAGATACAAAAAGAGGGATGAGTCCTCGTCTGCAGAGCACCCAGAACTTGGGAAAAGGGGAAAAAAAAACCAAAACAAAACACAACGGGGAGATGATCCTGAACAGAAAAGGAAACACTGTGATTGCTGCCATTGAGTGTGGAAGGCAGAGCTCTGGATGTGGCTTTGGGAGGGAGGCACACGGGCAGGTGATGCCAGGAGCATCTTTTCTTTTTTTCTCTTTTTTCTTTTTTTTTTTTTTCTTGACTAGCCTTCTGCCTCCCTCGTCTCACAGTGAGCACACGGAGGACTGCGACAAGAAAAGCAGAGACAATAGCGGACCCCGACAGCATACATTATTAACCATGTCTGCATTCTTTAGTGTCCTTGCTGCTAAAATTAACCCAGCCCGTGTGGCACCCTGCCAACCCCAGCAAAGTGCACGTCATCAGCAATACAGGTGGGCGCATGGCAAACCATTTGTCTGTTCCTGTAAATGTCCCGTCACGTCCTTCTCGGCTTAATAATGCCCTAGCTAACTAAACTGAGCGATAGTTTGCGCAGGCTAATAATGACTCATTTGTCACCAAGTCTGACTTTCATTTACAACAGCATCGTAAATTTTCTGCGCTATATGGCACGCCTGAAAAGCAAATTTTTTTCGCCCCCTCCTCTTGTAGCTGTAGTGTCACGTAGGCTTTTTTTGTAGGTGTCCCCCCCAAAAAAATATTTATTTTTTTTTAAATCCTACCTCAAGAGTTAGACAGAGTGGAGGACTCAGGAGTGGTTTTAGGTTCAACTGCAAGTGCTCCCACTGTGTCTTGCCTCCACCCTGGAGTAATAGCACATCCCCACATCATCCTTTAATAACTATTTCAGTTTAAATGTCAAGGAAAACTGGGTCCCTAGGCCACCTGGGAGCCAGGTTTTCTCTGAGCAGTTCCCGTACCGGGTGATGCACAGGGCAGGACCTCTGACATGGCTTAAGTCTGTTGATTTTTTGAAGTGTCCCCCTTCCAAGGTACAGCCAGGGAGGGTTCATGAACCCCCAAAGCCCATATTAACTTCCCTGGATGCACGTGCACGAAAGGCAGAGGAGTGATCTCCAAGTCATACCATGGAAAACTGCAGGAGGAACATGGACGCTTGTGCATAAAACAGAAAATATTTTCAGAAAATAACGTGCAAGGGGAAATTCTTCTGCCTCCCAGGCATATATGGTTTTCTCTCCCCATTTCACAGGTGCTGATGCATCTATACAAAAGGAAAAGGTGTTAAACGTCATCTACCAGCCTGGTCTGACACGTAATTCCCAGCCTTTGAGCTCTGCCTGTTCTCATCATCGGGGATGAAAGGTAGAGAGGGATGCTGAAGACCAGAGGTGGACGAGCGGGGAGGAGTTGTTCCCTGGAGCATCCTCAGAAGAGTTCAGGAGCTATTTCCATTCCTCTGCAAACCCACACGCTCCTGAAGCTCTTGGACTGGAATTAGTACGCTCAGTGCAGGCTCAGCGAACCGTGCTTAATGGACCGAAACCCTCCAGCTTGGAGGAGTTTAGGGCTCCCCAGACAGGCAAAGGACATCTGAGGTAAGAGAGATATGGTGATGGATGAAGTTAAAGGATTCTGGCTGCAGAGACACAGCCCTTGGTCATCGCTCTCAGGGCGTTATCCACTGGAAGACTTGAGCTGCCAGGCGGTAAATATCAGAATTTGCATTAAATTACTGTGATGAATATTGATTTCAGTCAACCAAGAATATGGTGTCAAGGTTTTACCATACCAATGCATATCCTGACTGATTTCGGTCAATCAAAACCAGGCTTGGAAGGTTTTACCATACTACTGCGTATCCCGTGGTCTGTGCATAACACAAGGAAAAACAAATCTCGTACAACGGCGTTACGTTGAGGTACACGAGCTCTGAATTATCTTAAGGAAACAGAATATTCCACAACGGTATTCAGGCTTTTATTTCTATTATAGAAGAGCATCAGGGAATTTAAAGAAGGGGAAAATTATGCGTGATGGCACTCCTTTAAATGGCAGCCCTCCTTGACTGTTCCCAAAATAAGCCTCACGGTGGCAAAGGACTTGGCAGATTTTTTAAGACACAGAAGCTAAGCAGGTGCAAACGGGTAAAGCTGAGAAGCCCCTGAGTTCATTCCAGCAGAGGATCTAGACTATATTTTACCCAAGACTGGGGAATAGTCATTAGCTTTAATTGTGCTGTATATTCCTCTCCTTAACATCCACTGCTCTTTAAAAAAAAAAAAATAATTCTTGTGACTCTCAGACCCAGAACAGGGTCACTCCGGTCCGTTTGGACTGCAGCAACTCTTCTTCTCAGTTTTCTGAAGATGGAGAAGAGGCTCAGTCTGCCTCTTGGCGCTGCAGCTTGCATTGGAAATTGCGAGGGACTCTCCCCTTTCATTTGCTGTATCTTGCTTGCACAGCATCTGTCAGTCCTCAGGGAAGCAGGAAGGAAGTGTAAAAAATAATAAAAATTGAGGAAAAAAAAAAGACAGGACTCAGATTGTTGCAAGGGATAAAGGAAAAACAGAGAAAGGGAAAAGCAAGATCTAAAAACTTGTTCTGCCTGGGAACAAACAAAGGTTATTTAATAGTTTGGGTTTGGTTAAACTCCCAGCAAGGATCATATCTCGACACCTGCATCTCCGGAGCTGGAGGCAAAGGGGCTACGCTAGGCAGGGCAAGGAGTTATAAACTTTTTTTGTAATCCTATAGAAGGCACAACGTTTCCTAGTATCACATCGTCATGCCAAGGTGCTATACGAGCTGTCTGTAAAACCCAACACGATTAATTATTGACCAAGGTGACAGGGCTGCTGCAGCTGGCGAAGCTCTGCACTGCTTCCAAACCGCTGCCACCTTGCAAAGGATGTCAGCCTTTGGGTAACTTTGAACTCACAGGACTACATCATTCTCTTGAGTTTCTCAAGTGATTTCGGCAAAATCATACTAAATTTGACATTGGCCCGTCTTATCTTCTAAATATTCTTCTCTGAAAGATTAGCAAGACCCCAGCTTTATCCTCCTGTCATGAGGAAGCTCCAGTGCCACCTTGTCCAGTAATTGCTGGAAATAATTTTCTGGCGGTTGCCCTCCTTGCTTTTGATCTCTGTGTCTGATCATCCCATTAGTCATTTTCTTCTTCCGTAACATGAATGTTCAGTTCAATTTCATTCCTGTGCAGCTGATACCTAACTTTATTTCTTATTCCGTTCCATGCTGCCCTTCAGAGCTCTTTATGAACTTCCATGGCCCTCCACCATTAGTAACTGAATATCTCTAGATTTTTAAAAATTCTTCTCTTTTGTGCAGGAGAAGTGAAATGACCCTCACTTTCCGCCGGAGTGCTTTCCACACATGATTTGCACTTGTTCTGAACAAGGGGCTTTGTCTCTCGCAGCAAAAGCTAACTACATGCAATCTGGGATGAGTTAATCACTGTGGATAAAAGGTTTGTCGGGTCAGCCGGTGTAGCCTGTGCAATATTGCTCTGATTAGAAATCGCCTGAGTTGGATTTCCAAGAAAGTTTTCAATTTAATTCCATTCAGTCTATTACTCGGCGACGAAGAGTGTCCAGAAATTTACGAGCATCGCGTGACAGTGATTTGTTGGCTTGGAAGCTTGGTAGACCACAAGTAGGAACACAGAAAAGGCAACATTTCGGTCCTTAAGAAAAAAAACATTACTCCACAGTGTGGGGAAATAATTACCTGCCCTGTAAGCGTGGAAGGTAATTAACCCTGCGAATGCCCTTATTGAAATCTGAGTGGAAAGAGAAAAGAAGATAGCAATCACCTTCCATCAATCCATCCAGACGGGAAAATCCAACACCAGCCAATACACGTCAATGGGATTTCCTGTATCCAGTCTTCAGATCTCCTAAACAGAGTCAAATTGTGTCCAGCCTCAGGTTTGTGGTTTTCTCTTCTCCCCTGGATGTAGCCCTTTCTTTTATATAACATTTCCTAGTCCATGCTACTCAGAATATTTATTTTACCATTATATGAAAAATGTTGTGATGAACTTTGCCTTATAGCAAAAAAAAACCCTACCCAATAATTTGGTTTTACAGAATCATCTCTGTCAACACGGTGCAAATCAACATTCAGTTTATTCATCTAAAGCACAGGTTGGGGAAGGAATATGCAGCAGCTCTCCGATTTTGCAGGCAGAAAAATATATAATAGCCTAAAAATGTCTTGCTCTGTGATACAGAAGGTAACATATACGAGAATGTGTTTGAGGGATGTTTGTGCCCCAAGCACTACAGAAATTTTGCATTTACTCTTGTTTTTTAGGGCTCTTGGAGAAGCATTTCTTCTTTTCCCTCATAAAATATGTGCGGTTTTGCTTAGGAACACTTGAACCTTTCACGGAGTGATAGGCTAATCTCTTGCTGCTTGTCATGTATTTTTAATAAAGCTTGGACAAAGCCACAGCTGAATTTTGTTATTGAAGAAAGCCAGGCAGAATGATTTAACAGAAGATATTTAGTAAATCAAGCCTTGGGAAACAGCGGAAAGGACCGAAGAGGCGAGCGAAGGTTGATTTCCACATCAGAGTGCCAAGCAATGAACAATGATAAGGCAGAGTTTAATTTAGTAATGAACAGAAGCTATCAATAACCTACTGGTTTTACACCAGCGATAACAATATAATTAGATTCGAAATCAAAAGATGGAGATGAAATAACTCAATTAATGAGATAAAAAATGTAAATGGTGGAAAGTGCGGTTTACTGGATTAGAGGAAGTATGAAAGGTTAATTGGGAGCAAGAACTGAAGGAAAACTATTAGCAAGAATCTGGAAATGTTCAAAACAGGGCTGGGAAAATTACATTATAAAGCTGGGAACCGCACACCTGGGGAAGATAAGGAAATTACATGCAGCCATCCCCTCTCTGCACAGAGTAAGGAGGAAAGAAATCATATAGTCCTAGTTCTATTGATGGTGGGCGGATGGGGGTGGCAAAGTGCTGGGCACTGAAGGTACCTCCTCCTCCTCCTGCAACCCCCCCAGCAATAATGTCACTTGGCCCCAATAGGATCCCACACTGCAGAACAGCTTTACTGGGGTGGGGATGTGTCCCACACCTGCTCCCAGCTGTTCATTTGTACTGGGAGTGGGAATCATCTGCACAGCTGTCCTGGTTTGGGCTGGGACAGAGGGAACTCTCTCCACAGCAGCTGGGGTGAGGCTGTGTTGGGTTGGTGCTGAGGAGAAGCTGATCACACACTGATGGGTGGAGCTGCTGCCAGGACAGTCAAGGACTTTCCAGCTTCTCTGCTGTGCCCGTGTCTGCAGGGGCAGGAGGAGCTGGGAGGGAGCACAGCCCCATCACTAGCTCAGGATTCCACCTCAGGGTGAGGACTGAGCCCCAAACTGGCCCATGGGCTATTCCATCCCATGCCCGGCATGCCCAGGAGAGAGGTGAGGCTCTGGCCGGAAGGGCTCTCTCTTGCTCCAGGTCACCTCCCTTTTTTTTTAATCATTATTATTATTTCCAATATTATTGTAGTTCAGTTATTAAATTGTTCTTATCTCACCCCACGAGTCTCTTTGCCCTTCACCCCTTTAATTCTCTCCCCTATCCCCCGGAGGAGGGAGGGTGAGTGAGCGGCTGTGCGGTGTTTGCGGGATGCAGCTGAGAGGGATGAAGTAGCTCATTTTTCTCCTTGTCTCCCCTTACTTTGTTTCCTTTCAAAACAAAATGACTGAAGGAGGAGGGCAAGTGTAAGGAATAGAAGATTTGAAGCTTTCAATCCATCTTTTTGAAAAAAAAAAAATAAGAAAAAAAGAAGAAAATAAATACTACAGTCTTAGAAATGAGCCCTCTTGTATGACTGCAAGTGGAATGTAATGCTTGTGGAGATTGCAACGAAATAAACTTCCAGCCCCATGAAACTCTGAATATAGTTATGGTTTGAATTTGTGGACTGTAGCCTTTACATATAGCACAAAATTGCAAACTTCTTGTTTCATAAGGCTTGGCTAAGAAAAAAAAATTACTTATAAATATAAGGTGCAGATTCACTTCAGTCATGAAAAGAAATAAAAAAGTAAATGTTCCCTGCAACTCACACATTCTGGGAGTTACTGTGCAGGAATTTGTCATGTTAAGATGCACTTTTTAAGCTTAAAAACCTGAAACTCATAGAACTAGTCTCAACGTTCACATAAAGAAGTACTGTTTCTGATGAAACAAATTTATACTAGATGCCTCAAAGGAAAGCTAGAGCCTGAAATAAATAGATGAGGAATAATCCACTCTGCAAATGAGATTTTACCTTTATAGCTAGGGATTGCTTTGAGTGGAAAAAACCTGAATTTTCATCTCTTCCACTGCATTTTTGTTATGCCTAATTGCAGCCACTCTGGATATTCCTAATATCCATCCTAGCCTCTAATTCTAGGTCTTGCTATGTCCTTAATTTCATTGACTCATTGAAGTGGTGAGTTCCACGGGAAAAATCACTGGTTTGCGTATAAAAACATTTTTCTTATTAATTTCTTTTAATGTCATTATGCCCTACTGTTGAGATGGGGGAGAGGGAGAGTTTCCCAAGCTACCTCGTGTACCAGGCACATTCCAGGTGGGTCTCACCAATGCTAAGCTCAAAAGTTTTTTATACTTTGCCTGGTTCACCCTTCTGTCCATTACACATTTCAGCCTGTATCTGCTTTTGGGACCACAGAAGAGTATCAAGAAGATTTTTCTATTATCTCTAGCACGTTGCTCTATTTCTTTTAACTTCTCAAGTAATATACAGATATGTGCTAATTTTTAAATAGGTGGAATATTATTCCCCTTATTCTTATATAATTTACGTCATAAAAAGGAACTGTAGTGAAAAACACTCACACATAACAGCTACCTTGAATATTCTCTTTTCCTTTTCCATTACGAAGCCCTTTGAAAAGCCTTTCTGACTTTTATAATCTTCTGATATCTTACTAAAATGCTGTCGGGAGTAACTTTCTGGGGGCTTTTTCTTTGCATTAGTAAACTTTCTATTTTGCAAAGTTTTCTCTTGGGATATTTCAGGCAAAACTGTTCCAGACATTGACTCTGGTTTGTTTGTTTTTTTTTTTTTTTTTTTTTTTTTTTTTTTTTTTACTGGTGCTCAGATTCCTCTTTCTTGAACTTAGGAGGTCATGACGGAACTGGAAATGAAAATCAAGAGACCTGTGTCTCTAGAGCCACAGCAGTTCTCAGAGCTGGAGACACCAATCTCAGTACTAGAAGCAGGGTAAAGCACGTGATAGAATCAGAAAAAGCTGTTTGGAAGGAAAAAGGTGAGGGTAGGAACAGCACAATGTTTTTGCAGGTAAGAGCATGCTACTGACTTTCAGGGATGTAAAAAAATTAAAAGCATCACTATCCATCTCTACATACTTGACAAATGAAAGACAATTTTTTTTTTTTTTTGAGACATACAAAGGACCAAACCTACCAGCTGGGCTGGTTTTCCTCTTAACTCACTGGTCACCATCCCAACTCTGCAAGCACGGCTTCATGTGTCCTTAGGGAAGGAGCATCCACCCCAAATGGCAGCAGCTTTGGTACCTCAGATGTACCAGGGAGAGGTGAGCTGACACCTTCCAGGGATGCTGCAGCTGAAACGATTGCTTCTTCAGGTTACACCAGGGCAAACGCAAATTTGGGTTTAGTTAGTAAAACCTCTTTTTTTTTTTTCTTATGCAAACATTATAAATACATTTAAAGAAGAGAAAATATAAATGATGTCATTATACATTAATGCACTAAGATTAAATAGATGAAAACAGGCGATTCTTTCATTATTTAGTTGGCCCTGCTGGCTATTTACATTTAATTTGTCCTTTTCCTGGTAGACAGTAATTAACCCAAGCAGCCTTGCCAACCAAGTAGTGAGGACTTTGTACTGGAGCAGAGCAAATTAAACTTTGATGTGACGATGATGACTGCCAGCTACTTAAAGGTGAGTCATAAAGGCTTTCAAAACCCTGCTTGCAAGATTCTCAAATGTGAACAGAAGCTTTTGGCTTTAAATGGTAATTAGCACTGTAGTTAAGCAGAATTTGAAATTAAAATGAGGACCCACACTTTTTCCTGGAAGTTGATCTTCAGTTCTCTGGCCAAACGGACTATTTCACAATAAACCTGCTGGAGTCTGAAATAACAGTTCATTCCCAAGACAGTATTTTCCATGCCTGGAGAGTGAATCCGTTGGTTGCGTTAGTCTTTGGTCCTTTAGGACCAGCTGCTCACTTCATCTGAGCATCAGCTGGCACTGCCCAGTGATTCCTTGCTTTGTGCTAACGGGCTCTGCAGAACTGGGTCCAGTCCGGTGAATTTTCAAGAGCAATCTAAGAGCCATCTTTGTCTTCCACCTTTGAGCAGCCAAGTACATTACAGACCCCCACCTGAACATAAAAAACTGCAGCCTTTAGGTGCCCTCAAAGGCAGGATTGCAGACATGTACATACCAAGGCTCTGGATACAGCAAATGAGGTCATTGGTGTTCATGGAGTTGCCACAAATAAGGGGTTTACATGTGGATTTTGTACCCATTTTGTGTCTTCTGAGAGCCCAGATACTGCTTCCAGGCAGGCTGCTCCTCTGATCCTATGTGGGGCTGTTGTGGTTTTGCACAACACAGCCGCTCACTCACCCTCCCCCTCCCAGGGATGGGGAGAGTATTAAAGGGGTGAAGGGAAAAGAGACTCATGGGGTGAGATCAGAACAATTTAATACCTAAACTATGATAATATTAGAAATAATGATAATGATGCTAATAATAGAAATACATACAAATGAGTGACACACAGTGACACTGCTCACCACCCCATGACCAAGGCTCAGCCCATTCCCAGCCAACGATCCCAGAGCAGGGAGAGTCCCGAAACCACAATCCCAGAACAGAGATAAGAGCCCGAGTGTCCGAGACACTGAGACGACCCTGAGAGAGGGGCGACCCGGAGGGAGACAACCCGCAGCAAGAGAGAGCCCTTCCGGCCAGAGCCTCACCTCTCTCCTGGGCATGCCGGGCATGGGATGGAATAGCCCATGGGCCAGTTTGGGGCTCAGTCCTCACCCTGAGGTGGAATCCTGGGCTAGTGATGGGGCTGTGCTCCCTCCCAGCTCCTCCTGCCCCTGCAGACACGGGCACAGCAGAGAAGCTGGAAAGTCCTTGACCGTCCTGGCAGCAGCTCCACCCATCAGTGTGTGATCAGCTTCTCCTCAGCACCAACCCAACACAGCCTCACCCCAGCTGCTGGGGGGAGAGTTCCCTCTGTCCCAGCACAAACCAGAAGAGATGCCTGCAGTTTCCTGGGTGGAAGCCTCATCTCCTGCAGCATGACGTGGGTCAGCCAAGCAGGTAATATTAATAGACATCATTACTAACAAGGTTAAGTACAAACTGACAGATCGCATATTCTGAGAGTCTTCCATGAATGCTGCTGCCTTTGCTATGCAACAGATACATCCTTCACAGCTTAATGAGTGATGGCCAAGTACGGTAGAGAAGACAGCAGAGTCAGCTGGGAGGCAGTTTGCTTAATCTCCATCGTGTGTTGTGATTTCCTTTGGGCCTCGCAGCCTTCAATATTATCTGCAATGATAATCACATCTGAGAATATTTTTAGTATTCCTTTGTTACTCCAATAGTATTAAGACTGTGATGCTTTTTCTTGTTCACTGCTTCTCATCCCAAACTTGATGCTGAAGGCAGTTTAGAATTCATACTCTGCTTATTTCTTGAAACGTTCACTAAGATTGTGCCAGGACCTGTCCAAGTGGTTATTGTTCTTTCCAATGCATTTGTCACCTGAAGGTCCAGTCCCATAGGTACCTGCATGCACTGGGCTGTGTTTTGGGGCACAGAGACCAGGCGCTAGAGCTCCAGATGCCCCACGGTGGGGTTTCAGACTCAAAGGGAACTCATTGACCAAAGGGGCTGTTACGGCAGTGTTGAGTTCAGAAGGAAAAATGGAACTGGGGTCCTTGATTAAAAATAAGTTAGCTTTAGGAACAATAAATTTAAGGGGCAGATGAAAAAACAGATTAAAGCAAAGGTGGCCACAACATTGCTCTATGCTAGAGCTTTCCAGAGCGATGGGCAAGTGAGGTCAGGCTGGACCACAAGCCTTCAAAACCCTATTTGTAAGAGCAGCTCTGCTAAAGTGACCCTTGATTTTCTGAAACTAGAATTTCAGAGTTAGGGCCAAAAAGGGTAGCGACAACGTAAAGAAAAGGTACGTGAGGCTCTTTGAAAAGAAGCTGTTTGCCAGAGCTGGCCAAGCACTGGAGAGAGCCTAGACACTTCCAAACCCTGCAGAAATCTTCAGGAGACTGCTAGTTTCTGACCCACTCCACAACCCCATCCCTACCCAGAGCCTGTGGTGTCAGACAGTGGCTCCAAAATATGGAGAGGTTGGGAAGACCTTGGCTGCACGTTGAGGCTGCTCACACATCTACACCAAGCGTTTCACGTGGCCCCATTTGCATTTTTTCCAGTTTACTTTGCAAGGGAAACTTTCTACAGAAGGTAATCTTTAGACGGTTTCCCAAAACAGCCTTTAAATCTGACAAGTGAAATATACTGAGAGTTATATACCATAAATTTCCGTGATTTACAATATGTGCTCCAGGCTGGCTAGGCTCCAAGAACATTTGAAACAGATTAAGGAATACAAAAGAATTAAGAGCATTATAGGACATAACAGCTCACTCCTGCCTTGAAGCTGAGGTTTGACACATATCACTGGCTTTGGGTTTTTTTTTTTCCTTCTTCTTTGCAGTTCTTGACAGTTCCTGCATTATTTAAATCGCCAGAAACAGCATAGTTGGAGGCACCAGTGACTCTAACTTCAGTGTTTAAGATTTTTCTGCTGCATGCTTCACTCCTGACAGCTCTCCAGGTGAAGAACCGCTCTCCCCCAGCCCATTGTTCAAGCGAGGTGCTCCATGCAACTCTGCGCGACGTCCCCTGAACAACAACGGTGTAAGAGCTGCCTGCGTCGCTTCCCTGGGTGCTGCCATGCCCAGGTGTAGACAGGCTCAGGATCGTCTTGTCATGGCTCATTTTCCACCCAGCTTTTGGAAAGTGCCTGGAGGCATCTCCTCTGCAGATCCAGCGCTGTGGAACAAAACTTTTTGTTCCCTCATTGCTCCCTGAAGTCACAGCACACATGCACCAGTGGCTTACTAGCAAACATTTGTACCCAGCTGATGACTTGCACCCTTTGGTTGGAATAGCAGAGCTCATTAGAGGTAGGATGGACCACCAGGCAGGTGGGACCCTATCTAGGTGTTGAGTGTTTTGGGGAGCTGCTCCCAAAGGGCATAATTTTGGGACTCTGCAAGGCAGATCCCTGTGCTATGCGAGGGAAATGCTTGCTAGTTCCAAAGAAAATATCACTGCACCAGGCTGCCTTCACGTATTCTTTGCTCATTATAGTCTTCATCACATTTTTGGGATCAAAGAGCAATGTCACAACCAAGGTGAGAACTTCTTCCACCTCTGCACCAGGCGTGCTTGCAGCAGGGGGTTTCCTTGGACTCGTGCATCTGTGTCCACCGATGGGTGCCAAGAGGCTCACGCTGAGGAGGCAGAGTGCCTCTAAGGATGAAACACCCACTAACGAATATTTCCTAGCTAAAGTCAAAGCAAAACCTTGTTCAGAAGGAAACAGATTGCCGCCACGAAGAGGGTTCACAGAGCGTATTCAGCAGCCGCGAGTACTTCAGTGTACCACCTAGATAACACGCACTGCGGGTGGAGACCCAGACACAAAAAATAAAACTCTCTCCCATTATCAGCTACCCTGATCTAACATCTTTTTTCACGCTGCTCTGCCTTATGATGTCTGCTCCGAGGTCAGTATTTAGTGTTCGTCGTCGTAGCCTGGCGATATCCTCAATTATCCTTTATATTCACATTCATGATCTCTGGAACTAGCTCTTGGAAGCTAAAATACCAATTTAAATACTTTCTTTTTTGTCTGTGGCTTTCAGAAACAAAAGCTTCTTTGCAGGTTTAGTGATGTGCCACCACACACACATTTGAAGCAACTTATGGATTTTTTTTTTCCCTCCAGGAGCTCATGACAACTGTAATTCTTGCTTTTAAACACAGATTTCCTTACAGGTGCAGATAATTTCAAATGTCTGTCTGAGGACTGTGGGATGAGATTACTTGCAAACAAACAATAAGTGAGAATTGAATTTATCTCAGGATATCCGAGAGCTGTAATTGTCTCCCATACACATGGCTGCTGCACCATCTCCAGTGCTGCTTTTCCTTAGGACAAAAGTGTTGCACTTTTAATTGCCATTTGTTCCCTTTTGTTCTCATCTTTTACTGGATGCATAATAATTTAACTAACAAATCAATTTAGATAAATACCTCAAAGCTTTTGCCGCTGCGTTGGGCAATTAAAGCATCCTACCAAAAATGAATGGGGATATTATTTCCTAATTTTGATCTTATTTTCATTTGCACTTGAACTATTTGACTCACCAATATAGTAACCATCAGGGAATGGTTTGGGTTGGAAGGGACCTTGAAGATCATCCAGTTCCACCCCCTGCCATGAGCAGGGACACCTCCCACCAGCCCAGGTTGCTCAAAGCTTCTTTCATTAGAGATTGAACAATATTTTCCCATTTTGAAAGTATTAGTTTATCTAATTGTTTTTCATTGCTTTATTTGAAAATAGAGCACAAGCATAAAATAAGAAATAAAAATGTTTTATTAGAATGGGTAGTTAATAGCAGCAGCATTTACTATTCAGAGCAATATTCACAAAATTACTTATCCTAATTCCTCAATCATCCTCTATGCAAATGCTTGGAAAATGAATAAGCTAATTAAAGTGGATGTTAGTAGAACAAGGACATGGGGGCTCACTTTGAACAAGGGAGAACATGCAGCTCATTAAAGCTCTGGGTTTCAAACGCAGCTGGGGGAGATGCCTGTTCCCTTGGGCCATCGACAGCATCTATTCCTGAAGTATCTTCACCAGCAGATATTGTGTGCATCAGGAGCACCTGCAATAGCTAAATGGCTCTGCTGAGCAGCAGAAAGCCTCCCTAAGCATCCCCTGGGCTGCCTGCCTTCAAAGAGGAAAGGTTCGATCCCAAATACAACAACAGATCATTTTACAGCCAGTCTCACAGTCCAAACCAAAAATAGCACCAGCAACACCGGAAAAAACTCAAGTAACGAGTGAAAGAGATTCAAAACACAGGAGGACAGCAGCATCTCTAAGTTTGTTCTAGAAATTTCTGAGATAGAATCAATTGTTAAGGTTGGAAACAACCTTAAGGATCATCAAGTCCAACTGTCAACCCAACCTCACCCAACCCACTAACCCATGTCCCCAAGCACCACATCCACATGTTTCTTGACCCGCTCCAGGGATAGTGACTCCACCACGTCCCTGGGCAGCCTGTTCCAGTGCCTGAGCACTCTTTCGGTGAGGAAAGGTAATCAGAGCCAAGGCAGGAGAAGAATGACAGCTATGAGTTCAGCAGAAACACTCCACAGCTTTTGTTCTGCTTGCAAAGAGCAAACATGGGTGCAGGAGGGTGACAGGTCACCCGAGCCAGCCTGATCCACCTGCTAGCCTGACATCCGGGCTGGAAAAGTGCAACTGGGGACTCTTTAGAAAGCCCCATGAAGAGAGGAATTCCAGCTCATTTCCACCATCACAAACCCCTATAGAAGACATCTCACCATCAGCCTTTAGAACTTCAAACTGAACTTCGAGGCAGCTAAAATAAACTTCCAGGAGGACTATAACAATGCCCAGGAAGTCTTGTAGCTTGGTTATTCCACTTACCAGGAGCAGGTGCTCCCACGGAGAAGAAACAGCCCCCACCTCCCCAATCCTGCAAAGCAGGGTCCCTCAAACCCACCTCATGGGCTTTGTAGCTGCTTGAGCCCCACCTCCTCTGGGCGTTGGCCAACAGCTGATGAGGGGATGGCTTTCACACAGGTTGCTAATTAACTCTTTGTGAAAGCAACTTTTTTACTTTCCTCTTGTGGCTGAAGATACTACAAATAAATGTTGAAATCCTGCGCAGGATTGTCCTCAAAGAGTCATCTTCCATCCCCAATTCTCTTTTCAGCCAGTGGAGAGGAAACACTTTTAAAATGCTCTTCTACTTCCACTGTCCACGTTGGGATGAGAAGCAATTTGTGGTGTGATTTCTCATTCCACTGATTCTACTGGAAATCTAGATTACAAGGTTATGATATATATATATATTTATATTTTATATGATATATGCATACATGTAAGCATCTGCTTTTGATCAGATGAACCCCACATCTCATGTTTGATAGTGGTACTTTGATAACATAAATCTTTTGAAAATTGTCCTTGGTAGGAACACACTTTAGTAGAGGATCAGGGGATCTTTAAAGGTGAAGACCTCTCTGAAAACTGAACGTGAAGAAACTTGAAGAAACTTATCATAATTCTTTGGCAGAACTCACCTACCACTAAAACAAGGACGGTAAGTATTTCTTTCCAGTGTTCGGATCACCAAAAAAATAAAAAAAAAGGCAATAGATATTGCAAACTAGTAAAACAGACATTAAAGCATCCCTAAAAGATAAAATTGTGAAGGCAACTCAAAGGAAAGGATGACCACTTTCATTTAGCTGCTGCCTGGGCATCGCATCTGGAGAGGAGGACTCCGAGCATCATTCCGAATGGTTACTCAGCTCCTGCAAAGGGATGCTGTCATAGCAAAGAGGAAGGAGTGGGCTGAACGATAAAATATTCAAAATGCCATAGATAATTGAATAGTTAATGTGCTCATTTATTCGAGTTCTGGAAGCCTCAAAATAGCTTTTTCAAGTGTTTCCATTTTTTTTCTTCTCCAGTTTCACGTAGGCTGCTTCTTGGGCTCAAATACCTGTTAAAGGGAGGGTATCTAAGGGGAATGAGTGGGTTCTGAGCCCGTGACCCCACAGCCCTGCCTGCACGGAGCCACAATCGCAGCTTTCTTTGTGGTTCATGTGGTTTTGTGGTTTGCTCAGGGGGTCAAAGGGATTCGTCACACATAGCTTTTCAGGGTGAAATTCTTCTGCTAGCGATGTGACTAGGTTTCCCAAACTTTATTTCACTTTATATATATATATAATCCCCACTTGCATATGAAGATAAAGTGCCTTGATGTAGCACTTCCATGTGCAGGTGCTGCTTACGCCTTTACCAGGCTGCTCCTCACCACCGAGCACATTTCCTTCATCTCACGCGCCTCTTAATGGGCATATAAAGCACAAATGGAATATATTAAGCACTTCGTCACAGAGAATGATTATCTTAAGGTATCACTTGTTCTACTTAAGTCTTTCTGCTGAACTGAATGGCAAGAATCTCTCATCTGCAAAGTCTTGTGGAGCAGCCTTGGAAAGTGCTCTGCAGGCAGATGGATGCTCAGCATGCCCCAGTGTGCTTGTGTCTCTGTTTAATTGCTGACTGAGGGTTTAACCCACGGGGAAAAGGAAATTCTGCTCTAAAACAGAGACCCCTGTGCCCTTCCAGAGCGGAGTTACAGCTGAGGCTAAGGCTTGCCCATCGCTGGTACCCAGCAGTGATGCAAGCGTTCCCCAGGGTTCACACCACCCAGGGATGATGGGGAGTACTGTCCTATCAGCAATCAAGTGTCTGGTTTTGAACAGCCAAAAATTAGGGGAAACTTCTTAATTCTTGCAGAAAAAACATGTGCTTGAGGCGCATGCATTCCCTCCACCTGAAAAGCCATAAGATCAGTGTAAAGCTAAAAAGATTTAAAAAAAAATATGATTTATTCCTTCTTAACTGTTCCGCTTGTGACAAATAGAGTTTCCATTTGCAGACTTTTCTCTGTTCAAAAGCAGAAGCTCAGGCAATAATGTGACTCCAAAAGCTGCAGCTCTGAGGAAGAAAAACCTCTCCCCCACCTTCCAGGAGATTCCCAGTAACTCGTGAGCACGAGCAAGGCAGAAGGGCTCCGAGCCAGCGCTCTGTTCGCAGGAAGGTTAATAGCATTTGGGGACGTAGCAGGCTGAGCCGTGAGAGTCACCTGGCATTAATTCAAATTGGATTTAAGGGCTTACACCAGAGAGAGCTGGTGAACGATCCCTGCCTGGGTCCTTTGCACAGGGAAGAATTTAAACTCTAAAGCCAAATGCCTCCAAAGTTTCGGTCAGCTACAAATCTGAGTAATATTAATGACTTCAGATGCTCTGGTGCAAAGAAAAATTCTCTGCTGTGCTTCCATAAGAGATTTCCTTCCACCCTGATGGCATAAAGATATGTAGCAGACCGTAAAGGAGGATGGATGTGCTTGGGCAGAAGGCAAGCCCAGCAGAAGGCTATTGGCAAACCCTCTTCTCCATGACTCTCCATCTTCCTCTTGCATCGATCGCAGAGCATCGCTAACTACAGCTTAATGCCCTGGTTAAGAGGGGTAGAGCATTAACTCTGCCGGCAGCGGGGCTCTCCTGGGCTTTGAGTTCCTGGAACAGTTCAGTGCAGGAGGATTTTGCTGTGTGTAAATATTTACCTGTCTATTCTCCGACCTGGCAGGTGAAAATTAAACCAGCAGCCTGGGTGTATACAGCAGGTCTCTGGAGTCTTTTACTGTTCGTACAAGTTTTCTCTGCAAAACAAACAGCTTGTGCAAAGACATGTTACCCACAGCGTGGGGGAAGGATGGGTTAACCAGGCAGAGAAGTGTGCCCAGCCCCTCTACTCGCCCCCACGGCCACCGGAGCTGTGAATCGGCTGCAACCCACCTCTGTTGGGGGAAGCACCGGTGATGCCCATGGTACAGCATCTGCTCCTGGACCCACCTCCAGGCACAGGGTCTATGGAGGAATTTCCAGCATCTGGTACAGCTCAGGAACATCTCAGGTGGGAAAAAGCCTGCAAGGAGATCGGAGCAGATCTTAGGCACTCAAATAGGTGAATACAGGCAATGATTTCCCTTGCTTCAGCATCCCTGCAATTCTTCTGCATGCGTGTGTTTGCATAAGACATCAAATGCAATAGGGAAAGGTCGTGCAACTTGCTCAGGGTAAGAGCAAATCCACCCAACAACAGGGGCACCCACAGCCCAGTCTCCAGGACAGGGCTTTAAAAGACAATTTTTTTTTTTTTAAATCTCTTGGGAAAGGGACTTAATCTCTGCTCAGCTGCACTCAGGTGTTCCTCCTCCCACCTCCCCGCCGGGTCCCCGAAGAGCGATGCTCAGCGTACACCCAGCTGGTTAAGCCCTTTGAACGCGAGCAAATGGGAACAATTTGAAGAGAGAAATGCAAATCTGGCAGGGATGGATTTTTTTTTTCTCATTGCTAGCCATCAGTGTATGAAGAAGGAAGAAATCTTCTGCTGTGTAATGAATTATGCCAAAACGATTGCTCGAAAATTGTACAAATAATCAAAATAGTTAATCCGAGAAATGAAAAACTGAGCTGCGTCCTCATGTCCAGGATTCATGTTCACGCTTTGCATGGCTGAAGCTCTTTGCTGAATTCAGCATGAACTGGCAAATAGCTTTAGCCACTCCATGATTGCATTCTTCTGGGAGATTAAATGATAAATGGGGAAATAAAAAATGTCCAGCTGCACTAAGGAGTGAGCTTTGTGCTCCGGACCCGAGCACGGCGGTGCTCTGCAATGCTGCGGGGTGCTCAGCCTCGCCGCAGCAGCCAGGCGCTGATGGATATCAGCACTGCTCATTCCAGCTCCTTGTGTTCGTTACCGTGGTTTTTCACGTACAGTAATTTCTGTTATTTAGTCCTTGCAGGGAGCAGAGAGCAGAGCGATTGTTAATAGGAGCAGCTTCCTGAAGTCTTTTGGTTGAGTCACGGAAAAAAATGCCTTAAACACTGCCAAACCATGACCCTGCTGTGATTTTCTGGGCTTATTTAAAAAAAAAAAAGATTACCAAACCCATCCACGGAGGAACCTGCACATGCTTAGCCCCAAAGACCCCAGGCTCAGGCACCGCTGGGACACAGGACCCCATGGTGGGACCTTTGCTTCACTCTCCACCAACCCAATACCGATGAAGATTCATGTCCTGAGCTTTTCATAGGACAAAAATAGTGGGCATGCTCTGAAACAGAAATCAAAAATGCTGGAAGCTGGGCTTCAGATTTTGGACTTTTGTCGCTGCTACTAAATATGTTTGGTTTTTTTTTTCCTTACATATCCCCTCTGACTCTCCAGTCCTGCCTCGATGACAGACCCCGATGGCTCCAAGGATTGTGCACAGGATGGGACAACGACAGGGTTGGGCATCTCTGCTAAAATCTCTATTTTCCTTGACGCATAACTGGGAAGAACCATGCCCATCCTCACTGTTGTCAACCCGTTTCCCTTCTAACGATGGTGTGCTTCTTTCTCCTAAAACGCTTTGAAGCGAAAAACATATCCCTGAGGCCAAGATTTTCAGAGATGCTTCTGGCAGGGTGGTGTACAAATCCCCCCGAATTTCACACGTCTCGCACCACCGACACCGTGATTCGCGTGGTGACACCCAACGTGGTGCTTTGGAATCCATTGGCCATATGCAAACACTTTTAAAAGGCAGCGGCATCTCAGGGATGATCCGTATCTCTGTAATTGCCTGAAATTTAGAGATCAAGCAGAAAGACCTGTGTCAATAACCATACTGGGAAAACAGAGGCAGAATTGATAAATATTGTGAAAAAAATACGTGTTTTCCTTACCTAGGAACAACCAGCTGGGGAGGAGACACGTAGGAACTGGATGATCGGTATCAGCCCACTTCAGGCTGATCATCGTGGTGGTTTTTCTGTCACGGGGAATACAAGATCTTGGATTTATATTTGGTAGGGATAGTTGCACAGAAAATCTCCTGCTCATAGATGAGGATGGTGACCACAAAGTCTATTATTGATATCAGTGATCACGGTCCTGGTTTATTATTATTCCTCTAAGAACAGTAGAAAAATACAGCTCTTGACCTGTATTTCTTATGCTCTTAATGTAAAAGAGAGCAAGAGTATACCAAGAAATTGTGGGAAAAGGAAGAGACAAGGTCATTAACAATATTAATAAAATTGGGAATAGATGTAAGTGTCCTCGAAAGCTTGTGCTGGTGTACTACAATGCTTCCTTTTGACTTCAGTGGTATTTTCTTCAGAGCTTTGTATCGCTGAGTGGAACCAGGCACACTTCTGAGTACTCTGAATAATAACAGCTAATAATAGCCAGATTGAAAAGCTATGAGAAAGGGGAAAAGCTGTTCATTGTCTGCACTCCTCATCAGGTATTATTAGAATATGCCGTTGATAATGCAAGAAAAGATCTTCAGCTACAGAAGAGATGAAACAAATCTGGATGTGGAAAAGATAAGCATAATACCAAAAGCTTACAGTGGGCTGGAGACTCAAACAACACCACAGTAAGCAGCACCTGGAAACTGGCTCTGCTGTAAGACTAGAGAAATCAGCAGCGGTTCCACCTTGTACTGGTTTGTGCTGGGACAGAGGGAACTCTCTCCCCAGCAGCTGGGGTGAGGCTGTGTTGGGTTGGTGCTGAGGAGAAGCTGATCACACACTGATGGGTGGAGCTGCTGCCAGGACACTCAAGGACTTTCCAGCTTCTCTGCTGTGCCCGTGTCTGCAGGGGCAGGAGGAGCTGGGAGGGAGCACAGCCCCATCACTAGCCCAGGATTCCACCTCAGGGTGAGGACTGAGACCCAAACTGGCCCATGGGCTATTCCATCCCATGCCCGGCA
>WKFP01013961.1:576474-588015 GCA_011057875.1 Pterocles orientalis | reverse complement strand
TGGAAGGAAGGAAAGCCATCCAGAGGGACCTGGACAGGCTGGAGAAGTGGGCCCGTGTAAACCTAATGAGGTTTAATAAGGCCAAGTGCAGGGTGCTGCACTTGGGTCGGGGCAACCCCAGGTATTGATACAAACTGGGGGAAGATCTCCTTGAGAGCAGCCCTGCGGAGAAGGACTTGGGGGTCCTGGTGGACGAGAAGCTGGATATGAGCCAGCAGTGTGTGCCTGCAGCCCGCAAAGCCAACTGTGTTTTGGGCTGCATTAAGAAAGGGGTGGCCAGCAGGGAGAGGGAGGTGATTGTGCCCCTCTACTCGGCTCTTGTGAGGCCCCATCTGGAGTACTGTGTCCAGGCCTGGGGCCCCCAGCACAGGAAGGACGTGGAGCTCTTGGAGTGGGTGCAGAGGAGGGCCACTGAGATGATCAGAGGGCTGGAGCACCTCTCCTATGAAGAAGGGTTGAGGGAACTGGGCTTGTTTAGCTTGGAGAAGAGAAGGCTCCAGGGAGACCTCATTGTGGCCTTCCAGTACTTGAAGGGAGCCTATAAACAGAAGGGGGAGTGACTGTTTACGAGGGTGGATAGTGACAGGACAAGGGGGAATGGTTTTAAACTAAGACAGGGAAGGTTTAGATTAGAGATTAGGAGAAAGTTTTTCACCCAAAGGGTGGTGGCACACTGGAACAGGTTGCCCAGGGAGGTGGTGGATGCCCCATCCCTGGAGGCATTCAAGGCCAGGCTGGATGTGGCTCTGAGCAGCTTGGTCTAGTGGTTGGCGGCCCTGCGTGTGGTGGGAGGGTTTAAACTAGATGATCACTGCGGTCCTTTTCAACCCAGGCCATCCTATGATTCTGTGATTCTATGATTTGTCAAATGTATTTGACTTTTTTGTGAAGACTTTAGAGCCAGTATTTTCAATTGCTTTCTTTTGGTAAAATGTTTTTCATATTGCTTTCAATTAAAAGGTATTGTCTGAAGCAACAAGAGTATCAGGGCTATTGGTCAGATGTGCTTATTTGTTCTGTTAAGTAAATACTGCAGTACTTGTTTACCATGTGGCATTATGAAGAGATGGGGATGAGCAGCATGGAATTGTCTATAGTCTGTTCAGAGAAGTAGTAGCTGGGAATGTTGCCCTCTCCTTTACAGGTGAGAATTACTTACATTCAGATATATTGCAAGTGAATATTTAGTGTATTTTACAGTATTTGCATTTATAACATGAACTACAATCCCTTTTTTGTTTGTTTAAGTGTACAGTTGGAAATATCTGGATTAAGTACATTCCTTAATCGCTTTTGTAGTCAGAGTTCTGTGGTTTGTCTTTTCAGTATTGAAATAAAAGATTCTCTTTTGAAACTTCAGCTGTACAGGATGGGTCTGACTTAATGAAATTATTGTAATGCACTTTGGAAGTGCCCTGTCCACCCATGTCTCTTGTGTCTGAGATGTTTACAAAAGTGAGGAGGCTGATGGAGTAAACTCAGTGTTCACTGTCAGCTTTGAGATGAAACCTTTGCCAAAACTACTTGAGCTCTGTTCCTCAGAAACTTTGTTACAAATATCAATTCCCTTGGTCACTATCGTTGTTATTGTGCTAACATTGTTTCTGTAGCACCTTTTGTTCTGTACCAATTTAGGCTGTTAAGAAGAGTCTGCTTGAGTTTGTTTTTACACACACAAAAAAAGAGATAAACTGTAAGGCAAAACTATTAATATCTTTATGCATAGGTCTGGTGTTCAAGAAGTCCACTCATTTTAACTTCTAGCAATGAACAAGACACATTTTGGAGAAGAGAGAAGGCTGGGAGAAGGAAGTGAAAAGCATAGGAGTTGTGAGAGCTCTCTTGTGCCTCCCTTCAGCAAGTCCTTTAATGAGTATTTGAAATGTTATGGAGTGAAAAATGCCCCATCTGAATTTCAGATTGTCCTGAGACTGCTTCTCATAAACTGAATTTGATCAGTTAGGAAAGCTTATCTGAAAGTTGCAGAAAAAAGGTTCTTGAACATGGACTGGACCATGCTGAGTTCTGGTTTGATCGGGAATTTTTCCTAATTTGTTTAAGTGAGGGTGCTACTGTACTTTGAAACTGAACAGCTTATATACCCCATTAGAAGTACATTTAAAAGTATAGGATGGAAAATTGCCTCTGGAGCTGTGGGAATTGTGCAATGTGGTGTTCTTGCTTTTATCCTGTAGAGGCTTCACACATATCCCTGTGAAGTGTGATTGCATACTATCAGTTGCTTTCATCCAAGGTGCTGGAGCATTGAACAAAACTTAATTGAATTTAGGCAGATTTTTTGATAAGCAAGGGAGCTCACTTGTTGAGACAGCAGCAGTGGGAAGAGGTCCAGTCCTCCATTTCAGCCAGTGGGATAGCGTCATGCTTTTTGGATAGAGTCAGCTGGATGAACCTGCACCTGTATAATGCATATGGAAGACAGAGTGGGTGAAAGCAACTATCTTGGTTTGGGTGTGAGCAATAAAATCATCCTGAGGTGAGATAGAAGAGAAGGAGTGGAGACAAACCACTGTGCTAGAAACCTGCTCGCCTGATGAGGGCTGTGGAGTTGCTATAGGTTCATACAATGGTGTGTGCCATGGTAGTTTTGTATAGTAAACCAGAATATTGAACTGGCATCCAGCACTTAGCTTTGTTCACAGCTTTGCTGTTCTAACTGATGGAAAAGGTGCCTGTGTTTCTCTGGTGACTGAGTGCTCCATACAAAGAGTGAACCAAGCACAGTGACCTCTTCTGTAAAGCACTGAAACCTCTATGTGGAAAATGCTATCTGAGACATTTTTTGATAACTTAAATATGTAGTTATATAAAAGTCTAATCTTTCTTTGTACTGGAGACAGTCCAGTTTTCTTCTTTTTTACTGCTGTTGTATGCTGAGTAGACTATTAGACATTTGTATTTTTCTTGTATGCTGGTGTTTTACAGGAACATTAGTATTAGGCTGAGTACTCTGCTGCCTGCCAAGCTTCTGAGCTGCAAGTATTATTGTCTCCTGTGATATCCTGATGTGGCATATCCACTGCCTAATGCACTTTGTTGATGGGATACTTTTTTTTTGAGCTATTTGTCTTTGGCAATCTTTCAGTATTGCAAAGAGACAAAAAAATAAGGGCAGTTGACTTGTCCAGATGTAGCTAGATCATCCCTATGCACTGTCTAGCTGAGCTGATCTGTTTTAACTGCAGTGATGTCTTGTGGTCCTGGGTGGTCTCTGAATGCTTAGAAAGATGGTAAAAACTACATTCTGCCATAGTAGTTGAAAATGCTGATAGAAGATGGAAAATCCTTGCAACATACCTGTGATTAAACCTGTGCCTTAATGTAATGTTTCATTCTGTTCTTTTGTGAAGTTATCATGCAGTGTTTTAAGCTGGTCTTGAAAACTCGACTGTTACAAACTCAAATCCTGCATAATGCTGCTTTATGCACTGCTCTTGAGATTCCTGAAAGCGCAAAATAATGAAGACTTTAAAAAATTCCTTTAGCAAAGGAACTAAAGTCTAACTAACTAGATCTGGAGCAGAAGTAAACCTTCACAGATGTGTAATGTCATTAATATTTTTTGCTCATAATGTCATCCTTACTTTGCATTTTGTGTTATGCAAACTCCTGCATGTTGATTGCTTGGAAATTGAACAAAGAACTGATATATTTTTAAAGTTAGATTTTATAACAAGATCTGGTTTAAAAAATGTTGTAGGATATTTTTGCTAATCAAGACAGCTAATATTTTTAGGCACCGGAGAGGTTTGCTGGTTGGGTTGTCAATTGAATACTGTCCCATGCAGCATTGCTTTGCCCTTGGAGCAACCTTTTTCTTTTGTCTCCATAGGTCTTTAACTGCTCTGAGTCACCTTGACTGGATGTTTCCTCTCTCTAATGCTTGTAGGCAGCTATGAATGTTCCTATTCCATACTGTTTGTTGAGTCCTGACCCCCAGGGAACCTTTTGGAAGCCCAGCACTTTCTATAGTTCTTAGAAGGGTACACCTTCATAGCAAGTGGGAGAGAGCGTTTCTGGAACTGCTGTTAGTGCTGAGTCAAAGCAAAGCTCCCTTTCTTGTGTTGACACCATGTGCCCAGCCTGTGTCAAACTGGATCAACCTCCAAGTGGTGCAGTTACGTCAGAAGGGAAAGGTGCTGTGGAAAGGTACTAACGATGAAGGAGTACAAACAGCATCCAAGACACCTTGAGTGGTACCCAAAAGCTTATTCAAATTTCAAACAGAATCAAACAGGGTTTTATAATATACTAATTTCTGTGTATTTATCCTTGGACACCAAGTATAAGCACAATACAACCTTGACAGTGGCTTTGACTACAAGATGAGTCCACAGGGTGATTTCCTCTTGCTCTCCCTAATATTCAGATGTCTCTTTGCTGTCTGTTCTCCATCCCTCTGTGATTCTTCCCTTGAATACAGAATACAACAGGCACTTTCTGGGAAACACCTGGCTTTTCCACCTCGCCACCATGGCTGAAACTGTATTTCACTTCTGCAGCAACTCTGGTCAAGTATAAACTAATTATTTATCTTTTTTGAGTGGAGAGCTTCTTTAGGATGCAGGAGAAAAAACAGGTGTTGTGAGAAATTAGAAGTCTATTCGTGTTCTTACTGCTCTGCTTAGGTGTTCTGGCTGAGAGGCCTGTCTCTCCAGACAACAGAAAGATGTACCTTTGTGGATTGCGTGACACTAGTATGAATGAGTATGTTTTGTAGTGATAAGCTAGACCTTTCATCATGTTGAAGAATGTTGATTTAAACAACAACAAAAGACCCCAAAACCTTTATGTCTCATTGCACATCCCTCAGTAATTTGGAACCTCCCACTGCAGCTGTACAAACTACCAGCCCTGGACAGGAAAGATTTAGGAGGTGGTAGTGTAGTAGCTTCCTGGAGCACTCTAGAAAGCACATTCACAACAGCATTTGATGTGCCAAGACTGAACTTGGAAGCAGCAGCTCTTTTTATGATACTGTCAAACCCTGGGAGTGTTCTAAGGCTTTAGTTTAAATGCCCGCTTAGCACAGATTTCCTTTGAAATGGCTTCTGCCACCTTAAAGCTCTGCCCTCGACTCTCTCTGTGCAGCTGCTGCCTCTGTCGTCCTTTCCAGAGTTCAGGGTTGTGCTGTGCGGGTCGTTGTGGAAGGTGCTGACACAGCTGGTTCCAGCTTTCTTCTGAAAGAGCCTCTTTGGGAGGATGCAGTTGCTGATGTTTGCAGTGCTCAACATCGTGTCCGCTGTGCCTCATAGTAGCTTTGAAAAAAAGGCGGGGAGGGAAGAGAGTGTGTCAGTTCTAGGTCAGCTGCCTTTAAAATTTATGCCTGCTTAATGAAACACAAGCAAAATCGGAGCAGAAGGAATGCATTATTTTGCTGCCTAGGACCCAGAGCAAGTGTAGGCCGAGCAAGTGCAAGGTGGTGGGAAACAATGGTAAAGGAAATTAGCCCGTGTCAGCATGAGAGAGTGGTGTGGGAGCAGTTCAGCTTTTGTTAAGTTGCTGCATTAAAGTGTGAACAAAATAGCCTGTTGCAACTCCACCCTGGTGTTAACCAGTGTTACTATTTACTATATTGTGAACCCAGCAATACTGCAGCTGGTGCAATAAAAGTTCCATAAAATGGATATGACTTTGCAATGTCATTTTGCCACTGCAACTACAGTGACAGCGGCTGAGCTTAGTGTATACGATAGACAACATGTGACTGTAGAAAACTACTTCCTTTGGTAATGATATTTTTCACTTTGCTTGCACACCTGTTTGTTCTTCAGGTAATTATATTTTTTTGTCTCCCCTTCCTATAGAACTCCTTTCTGCTGTTTTTTCATGTTACAAAAGACGGCACTGTCTGCCTGACTTTATTTACCACAGGTGGAAATTTATGGTTTAATTTTTCTATATTTATTTTTTTCTAGTGCTGAATAGCTAGAGGTACATTGGTATTGATTACTTAGTTACAAGATGTCTTTGAAAGCAAGAAGGCTTGTCTGATTTTTTACCATTGGTACTGACTAGATTAGCAAGATGTTACTTGTGTAACAAGTCTTGTTCCCATATTTTTTAAGGAGTCTTCTCCAGAAGCTGAAGTCCAGCTCTGCATTTCTCTTTTTGTTTAGCTTCCGTGGAGTGCCCTGCACTGTGACTATTTAGTGACAATTTATGCCATTGTTCTATTAAGCGATGGGTAAACACATACTAAGTTCTTTACCAGACAGTGGTAGCAATCTGCTTCTGTTGTAATTAATTGGATGTATGAGATTCTCATATGCAGTTAGCTTATATGCGTTAACTCTTAACTGTTAATGAGAATAGACGATATGATGAAGCCAACTCAGTGACTCAGCTTGCTGCTGAAGGAAAGGGATGGTCTTACTCACGTCCCTTCTCCTATTTTGATATAAGTAACTTTAATCAGGCAGGTAAATACAAGCAATAGTACTCACAACTGGAGTGAATTCTAAGCCATTCTCCCTGGGGGTTCAAGAATGACACAGACTTTGGGTAATAGTATCACAGAGAAGAAGGAAGGAGAGCTTTGGACTGATCACAAATCTTGGCAACGTTAGCTGAGTCTGTTTCACTTGTGGTCTGCCCTTTGTCAGGTATATTGGAAAGGTATTGATAACTGATATGAAGATGCTCTTATCTGCATTCCATATGCTTCATCTTAAAGGGGTTGTCTGGTAGAAAGCTGGAGAGTCTTACCAAAGCATTTGAATAACTACAGTGTGTACTCAAAACAAACAATCTTCATCACCACAATAAGAAGAAATTAAATGTCATTAGTCCTATTTTGTGGATGCATCCACAAAGCCCTTTAATTTTTAGTCTTATAAAATACAAACTTTTGATGTCATGAGACATCTTTGATCCCTTTCATTCAAAGCATTTAGTTAACACTTGCACTCCCTCTACTTTTTTAAAGCTTACCTGTAAATTGGATCTTAAAAATTATATACTTCCTATTTAGGCTAAAAGCTCAGACCGTGCTATCTTGGCAGTGCAGGTAGATACCACTCCACACTACAGTTTTATATTCTGGTTTGCTTGGTTACTAACCATGTAACATGTATTCATTACATTCTTACATGTATTTATCAGAACTATCCCTACAGGAGAGGAAAAAGAATCAGAGTGCATAAAAGCACAGCATATTACAAAGATGTTGATTTGTAGAGGAATGAGCAGGGAGCACTGGGTATGTGAGTTAGCATGCTTGTATAGCACAGCTGAAAATACTAGATTGTGTTACTGCTATCTAGCTTCTGGTTCTGTCTATTTGAAGTAACTCAAAGCTTAGTTGTTCAGGTCTTGAAAGAAAAGTTGAAACGCTGCAGAAAGTTTTCTAGTTACATAATAAGCAACGAGGAAAAAGGAGAATCTGTTAAGTCCTTTGAGTAAGGAGATTAACCTGAGTCAGATGTGGTCCAAATAATCAATACTTTGCCGAAGGCTTTTGATGTGGGCAGTGATATATCATTATTGAATGGAAATGAGGTTGCATCAAAATAATTACATCATAAGTGAACCTTATTTTGACTTCTAGGTGAAAGTTGTCATGTGGTATGTGCCACAGGGCTCACCATGTAGGCAGGTCTAAGTGACTGGTATCACTGAGCTGGAATGAAACTTAAAAGGAGCCAAGTGCAAGTCATACACTGGTGGACCAACAGAAGAGCTCCTGGGCTAAGCTGGGGGCTGGAGACACTGCAGCAGAAGAGTAGGCAGGTGAGACTAGTTAGCTGGAGGATGGCTGTCATGCAAATACTCCAGTGAAGAGTTTTTGGTAAAGGCGGGGGAGCACTGATAACAAGTTAAAATTATAGCAGCTTTTCCCCCTGCTTACCTTTTTGCCTTTCTCTGAAACATTGGGAATACAAGGAGAGAAAACTGGGGAAGATGAACTGGTGTTCATGGTGTTCACTTCCAAAGTGAAATGGGGAGTGTCTTCAGGGGCCTGTCCAGAGCCCTTCTCATATGCAAGTTAAACTGATAGCTGGGTTCAAACTTGGAAAAAAAAACTTCCTTCCAGGCTATCATTGCAGAGACTGTTTGGACTTGATTTGTGTTTCGATGTGATGTGGGACATTAGTCCCTAGGATCATTTTCACATGCAGCCCTGCAACCTCATGTGATTTAACACATTTAAGATATTAGCAATGGCGTGTCTTTTCCTGCCTTTTGTAGCACAAAGTGATTTTTGTGGCTTTGGTTTTTGTGTTGTAGAGTGTCCCTTGTGGCTTATGATAGACAGAGTAATGACTTGCTGAGGTGCAGTGTGTGGCCTTCTTGGCTACGGATCCAGTACATGATTGTCTATGATTCTGCAGGACTGAACATGATGATTCTGTGTCCTCCCTACATTATTTCACTATCAGCTTAAAGGCATCTATGAAAGGGCTGTTACTCCCACTTCTCTCCCTGCCTGTGGCGTCCCAGTTTGTGTGTCTCAATGTTTCCTTTGCACAGACCATTTAGTCTTTCAGGTCCAAGTTGACTGAAAAATATTAAGCTTTCAGTTGGGTTAGTGAGCTGCTATGACTTACCCTGCAGCTGCCTGAGGACCAGACCTACTGGCAGTGATGCTGTGGGACTGCACCCTGGGTCCTCCCTGTTCAGCCATTGCTGGTGATTGGATTGGTGTACATGGACCAGGAGAATGTCTATGTGATTCTGGCTGGGAGCTGGGCACAAAATGGGCTGTACCCCTGAAACAGTTCCTCTAGGAAGGAGCTTTTCTGTGCCTCTTGACAGTGTTCAGCCATGCTGTGAAGTCTGCGGTATCAGGTTTTTTAACAATTTGTAGGCAGGTGTGGAAGGAAATACAAATTTGTCTTTATGCGGTATCAGAATGGGAAATCCATTAGTTTGGCAGAAAAACCACTCTGAAGCGTGACTGAAATGAAATGTGTTTTCACTAGTTCTGTTGCTTATGGACTATGTTACTCATGTAGGTGAATGACAGATTTGATGCTAGTTTAAAAAGCAAAGCATTAGGTAAAAAGGTACTGTGTAAATAACTCAGTGAGGGTGGCTACACAGGGTAAGTATTAGATCTCTTATTGTATACTGCCAATGGGGAATCTTACATCTAGACCTTCTAATATAGTTTCTAAACTTCTTTCATCTGTTTTTGGGGTGTCCACTCTTTAAAAAGGAATTTATATTTATTTTGAAGTTTGCTGTTCTCTCTCCAATCTCTGCTCTAAAATGTACATGCAGAGATTGTTGATGTACTCCAAGAAACGAGGATTTGTGTTTTAAAATGGGCTAGCACCAAAAACAAACTTTGAAATTTAGTCAAGGTAACGATTAACACATCTCTCAAAACTTGGGAATTTCTCAAAGTACTGCTGTTGTGTAGAGTTGCCTTGCCTGCCTTCTGTCATTCCCTCGGGCAGAACTGTCATCTGACAGGAACAGTGTTTACAAGAATATTATAAAAAAATAAAAGGCCACCTCATGCTAAGCAGGATGTAGTCAACTTGCCTGTGAGATGCATCTTTCCAAAAATGGGTTGGGTGGTTGACAGAAGGTATAAAGGATGGGGAAGGTGATGGAAACTCCTCTCAGGGAAATCTGTAACAACAGGTGACACCTGGCTAAAGTTTAGAACTTTGTTGCAGAATACAGGTGAGTAATCCATCTAATGTAATAGGCAGGTTGTATTTGTTTGCCAGTAATGTAGTTAAAATAACTGCAATTATGTAAGCACACAGCCTTGGGAAATGGGAAGGGCAAGGCTGGTATTTCCCAGGTAAAACTCAAGATACCATCTGTGAAATATCTTGATTTAATTACCTTACGAACTTCAAGAGCAGAATTAACCACAGTACACCAAGTGATTCTGAAACATGAAAGTTTCATAATTGTGCCTGAATATGCAAGCCAGTATTCCTGTAATTTCTTAAGTTATCATTTTGAAATCAGACCTGGGTGGGTCAACAATTTCTGCAGGCTCTCCCCATCTCCCAGCAGGCTCTGCAGGGTGGAGGTTCCCCCTGTCATTAACTGCTTACTGGGCCAGGGAGTGATGCTCCAGAACCTTTGCTTTTGGGATCTGCCTTGGGTGGAAATTATCCTGTTGAAGTTTGTCATATTCTCCAGTACTTTGTTAAGAGGTCCCTGTAAATGTAGCTTGTCCACCTTTCTAATAATTAGCTTTCTTCTGTAGTGCAAATTCTTAACTTTAAGTGTTTTAAGTTGCCACTGAGGTTTAGAATTTGTTTTCTGGAGTGACAGAGCTTAAATTAGATTGTGTAATTTTGCTTGTTTTTCCTTCAAATTCTTTTGTTTGCTTGTTTTGTTCAGTAGCCATCAACATAAAACACTTGTAAAATTACTATTTAAAAACAAATCTTGATATCACTTTTAATATTTAAAAATGATGTTGAGGGAATAAATGAGCATCAAGAATGGCAAATATCTTTCATGTGGGCTAAGCAAAGGAATGCGAGAAATTTCTTCTTCTTGTTTAAAAATAAGGAATGTTTGAGGCATACCAGTAATTCCCATTATAAGAATCACTAATAGTTTTGTGTGCTAACCCGAACTTGTGCATTTCCAACTACTTATTACCTACAGTCTGTCATTGTGAGGCATTCTTATATGGTTTGCTGTGGTATTTGTGGCATTTTGGCTAGTATAAATGATCTTATCTACCCTTGTCTCTCCAGTAAAGATAATGATCCAACTTGAAATTGGTTCTGCCAAGCTGTATGCTTTAATTCATTGCTGGTAGTGGTCTCTTGCAGCTGTCTGCTGAGCTGCAGCAGCAAATGACTTTTTCAACACAGGTCTTTCCCTCCTTTGCCTCCCTGACACCCCCTTTTATTATAATGATAAAGATACATTTGTTTAAAAATGTCTTCAGAAATTAGTACAGCTGTCTTGAAGCAGGGTGCATAGTATTACTTCCATTGTGATTTTTATATAAAAAGGAAAAAAAATAGCACGTTGCATTTTTTTTAAGTTGATTTCGGTGCTTGTTTTTTTAATGAGTGTGCTTGGGAGGACTGCCTCTACATTGTTTAGTACTTTCAGGCTGGGCGGACTGAACTTACATGGCTCCATATCTAGACACTTATTTTAAACCAAAAATTCCCTACTGTTAGTGCATTTTAGTTGCATTTTTAAATTGTGTTACAAGCAGAAAATGTAACATTGGAAATAAAAGTGCCAATGTACTGATTCTGTAAGTACATTAGCAGGTATGTAAACTAAATGTATATTTTCCTGACTGAACTGTGGCTATACATATGCTTAACGTGCAGATGAGTTCACGGCATGAAGAGCTAAAGCTGTGTATTTAACAAGTGGCCTTCTCTGCCCCCAAGTCTCTGTCCCTTCAGGCCAAATACTTCCTGTCTCACATTTAGAGGATAAGTTCTGTAGACTTTAAAACTGCCAAACATTATGGAAGATTGAATTATGGTCAAAGCATTAACAGGTTACTTCTTAACAACACAATGTAAAAAAGTCTTCTTCTTTTTTTTTTTTTTTTTTTTTTTTTTTTTT
>WKFP01013961.1:533198-566660 GCA_011057875.1 Pterocles orientalis | reverse complement strand
TTTTTTTTTTTTTTTTTTTTTTTTTTTTTTTCTGAAGCCCAAGCTAGTTGTTTATCTTAGATATGGGCTTTTTTACTCCTCTGTTAAAAAAAAAAGAAAAGCAAGCCTTGACCATCTTATTTTTCAGTACATACGAATTTGTGTGTGAAAGAAGTGTAACAGGATAGAGCAAAACACCTTCCATGCTGCTGTTAACCCTACTTGCAGGCAGTTAACAGACAAAAAAATGCTGAAAACCTAACATTAATGCAAACAATTGTCCACTGAAATAGACTTACTAAGGCAAAGGAGGTAGCTAGTTAAAAAAAAAAGTTGAATTGTAAATCACCATGAACGTCTAGGTTATGTATTATAGTTGATTTTAAAGAAATCTTTTAACTGTGGAAAAGTTCTAAACAGCACTGTCTGTCTTGCAGACATTACTCCTCCTCTTAAAATAACCAGTTTTAACTTAGTGTACTTTGCTTATCTTCAGATTCAGAATACTCAGTCAGTATGCCTGTGTGGTAAGGCTGTTGCTGTTCCCTGGCCGGTACATCCTTTTCTCAAGGACAGCAAATAAACTGCAAACCCTTTCAGAATAATTTTAGCAACTTCTGTGCAGTTGTATCTTTCTTGATTGGTTATGGACAGAAAAGAAACCTTGAAGCTAAGAGCCTCTACTGCCTCAGGTCTTGTGAAATGTTTTACAGAGAGAAAAGCTGTGAGTGCTGGTGTCAGGAGAGATGGGACAAATGCTTCCCCATCAGTATGGCAGGGGCTGGGAAATGTGAGGATTCACTATTTTAATCTGTTGCCTTTCTACTACGAGCAGAAGCAATCTACTGGAAACAGTCTGGTTCCAGAAAAAAAGCTTGCTTTTGGTCCCAGTGCCTAGCAAGCATAAGAGTTGCTATTTCAACACCAGTCAGAGTTGTATCTGACTCCTAATGCAAAATTAAAGTGATATCAACAAGTTGAGTGGATAAATGTAAAGAATGGTCTATTTGTAAGGCTGCAATTGTCAGGATGAGAGGGGGGTGAGGAAAAGTCAATCAGCACCCACAAGTCCATAGCAAATGGCAATTCATTTTGAGCCAGCATCCACACAGAATTTTCTGGATTTTTGAGAGCATGTTTTGAAGCAGTAGGTTACTTGTTTAATTTGGGATTTGGTCAGCATGTTGAGCTAGCCAGTCTGAGTAATGTCTTAATCAGGATTAGAGCAGGAAAACTGACTGGCAGTGAAATCAGTAAACTTTTTCTTACTGAAGAACTGATTAAATATAATATGATTATTTGTATTCAGTGAATAGATTTATTGACATATTGAGCCATACTGTGCACAAGGTGTCTGTAGGCTTTGATAGAATATAATTATAATGGCTGAACAAGGTACCTTTTGTTTGCCATACCTTGTCTCTTGAAAGACTGTTCTCATGAGACTGAAATGGGAAGAATACTGGATTTTAAGTATAACTTATTTTAACCACTCTAACTATTTTAATAAAACAATTATTTATAAAATATAGATTTTTAACACTTCCTCCCAGCACCAGTTGCTTACAGATGAGTTGCCTGGCTGGCATAGTTGGGCAGTCTCAAGTACCTGGTGTTCAAGAGAGGGCTGGGTTTACTTACGTTTGGTATCATTCATAGTTTGGCCTATGGAGCAGGATGGCATGGATAGTTATAATTTGTCTCTAACCATAAAATCTTCTGTGTGATTACTAGTGCTAAAGGCAGAGGGCCACTCCAGTTTCCATTAGAAAAGGAAGAGGATGTCCCCTGCCGCTTCTGATTTTGCCAGCACCTTTATGAATGTAAAGCTTTGTAGCAAACATTGTAGTATGAACACGGGGCATGTGAAAATGGTCAGCATAAAGGCAGTGACATTGAGTTGGGAAATGCTGACGCTTGAGGATGGTATTTCTGGAAAATGTGAACTTTGAAGAGACTTGTGCAGGGCATACTTTGTGAACATGAAATTGATGATGGTTTCAGATGTTCAGACACACAGGACAGAAGTGTAAGTAGGAAAACAGCAGGGTAGCAAAACGAGAATTGGTAAGAGGTATAGCAGATGAACTCTAATGAAAGCAGGCTTACCTGTGTTGCATCGTGTGGTGAAGGGTGGGTGTAGTGTACTTCAAGGTGCCTAAAAACTCCTGTGAAATGGCAGTGACCAGGAGGCACTTCTACAAGTGGAGAAAAGGAAATTATTTTTCAGGAATGTTAAGGTGAGGACAAATGAGACGATAATAGTGGGGAGATCTGAGGAGAGAGATGCATTGCCATCATGAGGGCAGAACTGGCTCTCCGAACCTGCAGCTAGCTTAGCCTGGAGGAGGTGCAGAAGGGCAGCCAGAGGAAAGGAACTTGTTATCCAAGTGTTCTGCAGCCTGGACTAACAAAGGTAAATAGAGTGTGAACATTGCACAGGGGTATGGAGGGAAACTGTATGACAATAGAATTCCCACTGAGTGGAAAAAGGAGAGACATCCTTCAAATGTCTTGGGATTTTTAAAAAGTATTTTCTATGTGGAATGAGGCAAGGGAAGGGCTGATGAGTACTTGATTTTGGAGCAAAAAACAGTATCCGTATAAGCATGCTTCTTTGAAAAGTTTTACATACATAGGTGGTGCTGCATGCGAACTGGATGTACTGGATAAGTTTTGTGAGTTAATACCAGTGGTACTGTGACAGTTCATGATCCTGGTGTGGAAACTGTTGATTCATCAGAGTGTGATTTGCATACTAATTATAACATAGCTAATTATTGTATTTAAAAGGAGTATGCAGACATATTGGCGCCTTTCCTTCTTCCCACCCAGCTTAGAAATACTTCTTAGTTAGAAAATTAATATTTTCAATAGTAAATGTTGCAAAGCTGAACTTCTTCACGTATCGGTGACTTGGACTTTAAGTAGAGATGGTAACAAAAATTAATTTAAGCAGCTGCTTTTTATTTGTATTTCCCCCTTAAGTGTAACGGTTAGCCACAGCATGGTTTCTTGAGATAACACTTTATGGCATTGAAGCGCCTTGTTTGGTATGTAGAGATTACAAAATCATATTGTTGTGCATAACAGCTCAGTGATAAATTAGCCCCAAGCATAGGGCCGTGTGGTCAGCTAACTCTCCCTGGTCTGTATTTCACATGTGGTGCTCTGTTAGGCCTATTTTTTCCATTCTGTTTCCTGAAAATCTTTTCCAAAACACTTTACTGACCTTTATTGTATTAATTACAAAAATCCATATTTCTGTTTTACTTTTTGTTTTTTCTTACAGGCAGCATCATAAAATCTTAATCAAGTGAAAATGGCTTTTAGCAATCTGACATCCAAGGCTGTACTACTGTATGATGAATGGATTAAAGATGCTGGTGAGTCATTTAAGTCTAAAACTTATTAACTTTCAATGATTTTGAATAATAATGTGTAGTTATTGTAGGTGTACTGTTTATCACCTTAAAATAGGTCTGTCTTCCTGTAAATGTTTCTAAGACTTGCCAGGTTGCCTATTGACATTAACTGTAGAGGATAGACTAGTTTCTGCATTTTAAAAAAGGAAAAAGGCAAAACTCAGCTAGTTTATGGGTATAACTTTAGACTAAATAAAGTGCAGACAGCAATTCTTCTGCAAGGGTTTCTGGCTTGCTTGAATATATACTTCACATTTTTCCTGTGCTGCTGAACATAAAGATTTAACTCCTTTGCATTACTGAGCAATGGTATTTTATCAGTTAATTGAGCTAGGTACATGGTGTTACTGTATTTTGCTTCTGCAAAGTAAGAGAAATAAAACCCCTGAGAAATTATAGTATCTTGAAATGAATCCTCAGAGTAATTAACTCTGTCACAATTCTGTTTTGAAAAGGAATGTTAGTCTTTTTTTGCAGCTGGTATGAGGATATTAAACATGCTTTGCTTGAACATTGTCATTACTTCTGCATGCTTACCAAAAAATGACAGAGAAGATTTCAAGTTTGGGGTTAAGACTCATCTGTCACAGTGGCATCCCTGAGTGTTCCTCACTGTGGTAGGCATATAGTGACAGGGATTAGCTGATTCCTGGGGCAAATTTAAGAAGCAGTTAGGTTTAATCAATTCCAGTAAGGCTGAGAATCATTTTTCTTGTTCTGTAGAACCACAGCATGCCAATGAGAAGGAAGTTTTATCAGTGTGACTCATGGGATGATGTGGATTGGAATGGAGCCGGGTGATGGAGCATTTCTGCTGCCGTGTCCATGACTTCAGAGTTCCTTGTCTCTCTGCCTACCAGTGCTTGTATTTGGCATCTTGTAGCATACTGTTAGTGGCTGGACATGGTTTCCTCAGAATCAAGCTGGGAAGACCAATGAAAAAGTTTTGGTAGTACCAGTGCAAAGGGTGGATGCAGAAAAAAAACAGTCAGTTGTGAAGAGCTGATGATCCTCTTGCAGTGCAACACAGATGCCTAGTGCTGTGGTTCACAATCCTTGTTGGTCTGCAACCAGCAGCACTGGGCACATTACAGGCTGTGAGGAGGATTATAATGTACTTTCCTCCTTAGTCTGTTTTAAAATTTCCAGCAGCTGTAAACAACATCAGAGGGTCTCATGGGTCATAGGTTGCTTGAATGTTGTGGGTTGAAAATCACTGACTTAAGACATTTGGCCATGAATTGAACACTTAACAGAAATTGCAGTGGTATAATTTCACCCTCGAAATACATCAGCAAACCATGAAAACATCAGTTTACTGAGTCAATAGTTAAGTTTGGGGTCATTCAGAAACAGATCTTCCAAAAGTCAGTTTGCAAAAAATAAAAAACACATGAAGTTTATATCAGTTCTCTTGCTTATGGAGAAATGTGGAACTCTTTGGTGAGTTGGGACTCAGTGATGAACCACAGAGGGGTGCAGAGGAATCATGGTGAAGTGGAGCATGTGCAGGAGAAGGACTCTGCAATATTTCCATCTGGGATAACTGGAGAGAAACTTGCAATACTTCTGCTGTTTGGAGGCTTGTACTATGAACGTATGTGTTTTATGGTGCTGTGAAAGTGATGACGTGTCCAGACTGAATAGGCAGAAGCCTCAAGTACTAACCTATGAACACCAACTGACAGGACAGAAAGTCTTCTAACTTTAAAATCCTCATACTTACTATGTTTAACATCATACTGCTTATAAAGCTCAAGGATTTTGAAAAGTGAGGCTCATGATTTTATGTCTCCTCTTCTTTATGTGTGAAGAATTGGTGCAGAAAGAAACGCTGAATCCTACAGTTACTAGAACTTGTTATCCAGTTGGTATAGATTTGAGGTGAATGGACTCTGAAACATGGTCAGTGACAGCAAAACCTAAACTGTTAAGAATTAAGTACCTTACTGTAGCTGTTCTAGGATTTAGTAAGTGCTGGAAAGGTCTGATTTCTTTTTTTTTCTTTTTTTTTTTCCCCCCCCCTCCCCTTCTCTAGATCCAAGACTGGAAGGCTGGCCACTCATGTCTTCACCTTTTCCAACAACCTTTATCATTGGAACCTACATTTATTTTGTCACTTCCTTGGGACCCAGACTCATGGAAAATAAAAAACCTTTTGAACTCAGGCAGATAATGGTGTTTTATAATTTTAGTGTGGTAGCCCTCTCTTTGTATATGACTTATGAAGTAAGTAATACTTTTATTTGTAATATATTTATATATTTAATGTCTCTATTCCCAGACTAGCTTTTTATAGATTTGTTAGTATAATTTTCCCTCTGCAATTCTCAAAAAACTATTACTCTGATTGTTGTGATTGTTATAATTATATTCCTCCAAGCATTATGCTAAACTAATTGAACTTGAAAGAAGGGAATAAGTCATACCTAGAAAGATTGTAAAATATTTTGTGTGTCATTATATATAATTTACGAAATTAAAAATTCTCATTATTTATTTAATTTCCCCAGGTTGTAGCAGGAAAAGCAGACTACATGTTTTTTCTTAGTCTGTTGTAATTGTTTCTGTCCTACTATGTGATAGTCAACACTGATGTTTTAAATGCTGTATAGAGCATGTTTACATGTCTTCAGTTAGATCTGCCTTTTAAATGACAGTAATTAACAAAATCTAATTTGTGGATCTTCAGCCTTAAAAAACCAAAAAAAAAACAAACAAAAAAAAAACAAACCCAAAAAAACAAAAAAACCCCAAACCAAAACCCCAAAACCCAAATCATTAAAGTCTGTAGCATTTATTTTCCTCCCCCACCCCCGAAATAGCAAGTGCTCTTTCTCTCAAAAGGAGTGATGAGATTTTGCTGTAGTTCATAGCTCAAGCAAATATTAAAATTTAAGACTGGAAAGCCTGATGAGCTGTATAGTGTTATGGGTTTAATGACCTAAAAATCCTTAACCATGAATAGACTATGTAGAAGCTTTAAGTTAGAACCTTAAACCTTAAGGTAGCTAATGTCTGTTGGGTTGTTTGGTTTGGGGTTTTTTCAGTTGTCTGTTTTGGTAGGGGTTTTTTTGCTTGGTTGGTTTTTAAAGTGACCCTCTTTGTGTTAAATCTGGCTATTTTGGGTTTGGCAAACTGGTAATGAGAAGCTGTCAATTTGTTGTGCCAGAAGGACAGGATACCTTTCTGTTAGCTGGATTGCATAAATTTTATCATGAGTTACAGTGAACTGGTTGATATTACTTTTAACTAAAGGCAGTGCAGCGGCAGCTACTTTGTGTCATGACTGTTGTGTGGAAAGCAGTGGGCAAGACACACTCATTTGCTATTTAGACTTTGTTTTGAAAAAATCACCAAGCTTCCCTTTGTGATTTGGTGACAAGTTTGGTTTTGGTTATAGCCCTCAGAATATTAAAAAAATATTCAACTTCTGTTAGTGTCTGATGCTAATACAGTATTCAATTAATCTGCTGTCAAGACTTCCATGTCAGAATGCATGGGTAGAGTGTAACAGATTGAATTCCTGCTATTGTCTGGTGCTCAGCAAAAAGCTGATTCTTTCCCTCTTTGGATCCAAGCCATTTGGTGGGTGCTTCAGTATTGTGCTGTCTTTGTGGTGTTTAAAATCTTGTTTTATTTAAGCAACCGATTCTTTTAGGAAGTTAGACTAAAACCCTCCATCTGTTAAGTGAGCTCAACCACCTATCGTGCATATCGGGATGATGATGATACATGGATGAGAAACACCTTATAAACAGATATAAGATACAGTAGTCCTAGTGACAGGCAGGGGAGTGAGCCAAGTATAGTATTAACTATGTTGCTCTTGTCCGAATTTTAATATATTCCAAGAGAGAAGATGAAATTATACTTGTTACATACAGTCTTTTGGTCATGTGTGTGCTCTCGATTGTGAAACCCTAGCTTCTCATCACTCATATCGCTGAAAGACTAATTGAATCATGCAGTTTAAACAACATTTTAGAAACTATGATACTAAAAATATAGTGCATATTGATAAGTAAGCCGTATTTTCTGCTGTGCTGGTTTTCTTTCAGTATTAAGATGCTGTGCTAGTTTCTTTTCAGTATTAAGGTAGTTGGCTGTGATAGCAATTCTAAAAAAAAAAATCAAGATATTTGATTTGTTTTTGCAGTCTGTGTTGAGTTTTAACATTGGTTTTGAGATGCAGCTGTTTCTCCTGTTCCATTACTAATGCTGAGATAATAGGTGTAGGAAGAAAGTTCTTGTCCATAGGGGTAGTCCTGGAATTAGAAATTCATTAATCTGCAACAGCAAAGGATTTTATGATATCTAGCCCACACAAAGGTAGGTGAATTGTTTTTCCCTTCCTGCTTAGTGGTTGTGAAAGTAATCCAAAATTAATGAATTTTTCAAAAGACATTAAGTAAATCTTTGCCCTTTTCCTTTTCTTTTATCCAGTTTCTTATGTCAGGCTGGGCCACAGGGTACTCGTTCCGGTGCGATATTGTTGACTACTCGAGGTCGCCTACAGCCCTAAGAGTAAGTTGCCAGCCACAAAGCCAAACTATTAGGCTACACTGACTTTATGTTTTGAAATGCTTTTTGAAAGACTAAATGCACTGCTGTAGAGTGGAATGCACTAAATGGTAATGCCCTCTTGCATAATGTAGAGCATGTGAGTTAACTGGAGGGGTTGATTGTTTGGGAGAAAGAAAGAGGCAAAGAATTTGTTAGCTTGTTCTTGGGTTTAAAATTTCTTCAGGATTAAACAATGTTCTGTGCTTTTAAAGAAAAAAACAAACCGTATATTTAAATATTGTCAGCTCCTTGTGACACTACTTATTTGTCCCAATACTTTCCTTTATATAGTTACTTATTTTTCCTGCAGCTGCTTTGCTCTATTTATGACTATTATAATTTGACAATATCTGGTTTTTACTCTTGCAGATGGTACGAACTTGTTGGCTTTACTACTTTTCCAAGTTCATTGAATTATTAGACACTGTAAGTATTTGTAGCCTAATAAAAGAAGGAGTGGTGTTTCCTTTCCACAGTAGAACTGCTGCTGTTGGGAGCTGGGGGCATAAATTGCTTCAATTTTCAATTATTGCAATGCCATCAAGGTGTTTACCCTTATTATCTCTTCTCATCCTGTTGTCCCATTACACTGTCATTCCTTGATTGTCAGGAAAAATTTTGATAAGGGAACACACCTTTAAAAATTTAGGAAGTGCTGATAATGTGTCTCTTCAACAGCTGAATACACTAACCTGTTGTGCTAAGGCAATACTTGTCTCAGATAAAAAACTACAGATAAGAACCAGCATTGGTCATGCTGATTTTTTTTTTTTCCACGTCATCTTCAGATTTTATCTTCCCCATTTGGCATGTTTGCATCAGCATCTCTGAATACAACATAAATTGCCATAGCTACGTTCTCTAAATTCCTGTGTATGCCTTGGTGGCCATGAGTATAGATGTGCTTGATATCAAGCTGTCTGGAAGAAAGTCTGAGCAGCAGTGCATTGAAGCAGAGCGCAGACCTCGCTCACCACCAGCAGCCATCTGCCTTCCCCTCTTCCCAAAACTGATGCCCAGTAGTGTTGGTTTAGCTATTCTCAAACCAGGTTCTGAATGCTGGAATCAGGTGTGATTTCATTTACCCTGTTGTGTGGGGCATGATAGTGGTGATTCAGGGGCTGACTCATGAGCAGTTAGGATGATGTTCTACACCTTGCCAGCAAAGTTAGCCATCTAACTTTCATCTGCAAATACTCATGATTCAGCACTGGAAGATCTTACTGAGTGAGCCAAATGGAATTATAATGGAAGGTCCAGGAATGCTAAAACTGGAAAAGCCTGATGAGTCTACTTCTCTGTTTACCTTTACTGCCCACTGGTTAGACTGCCCCTTTTTAATTAGTCCTGGGCCTGAAAAATTACTTTTTTTTTTTGAAATTTGTTTTGTTTGAATCCACCCAATCAGGTACCTGTTTCTCAGCAGCTTTTTGGTCTTACTGTAAAAAATTATTTCTTAGCTGTATTTAACTCAGCTGTTTCCAGATGTTTTCCCTGGCACACCAGGCTTTATTTTCTTCTGTGTTCCTTTGCTTGCCATCTGATACTACCCTTTGCATGATCTGACTTCTTCTTACACAGTTTTCTTGCTCTGTCTTTCCTTAACGCTTACTTTGATGTCTGTCTTTTAAAATATGGCCTGTCAATATCAATTAAGAATACCTACATATATTCTGTCCAATTTTGCCTTTTTCCAAGAGCAGCTAAGTCAGCGTTCATAATAAAATGCTGTTTCTCTAACTTAATATCATCTACTGTCTCTATCTGTTTCTAGTCCTTTGGTTAATTTTCTCAAGTGGCCTTGTCTTAGTAGTTCAGGGGACTTAAAATCTGATGCTTCTAGATACTTCTCAGTCCAAGAAAGTCCATATTACACTGTGCTTTGCACACATAGGTGATGGCTCAACCTGGAATGTTTATTCTTAAATCTTGCCCTGGTGTTTGAGATTTTTATTTTTTAAATAGTCTGCATATGCAGAGTATCAGTGTCCCTTCTGCTCCCAAGACTGCAACTGTGAAGAATTTTTAAATGTATAGTAATGAGCAACCAGCACTGACGCATAGAGTTTTCTGTAAGTATGTTGGGCTTGACTATTTCCTGTAACATTCTGTTCATTAAAAATCTGTTTCAGATATTTTTTGTGCTGCGTAAGAAAAACAACCAAGTTACATTCCTGCATGTCTTTCATCATTCCATCATGCCATGGACCTGGTGGTTTGGAGTCAAATTTGCTCCAGGTAGTGGAGAAAGGGAGAGAGTTTTAAGTTGTACATATCCTCTGGTAGTAAAAGTTAACAATGCTAGGCAAAAATATTTAAAGAACAGAATTAAAATCTTGCAAACATCAATGTTTTTAAATTTAGATGTCTGCAGTATTTCATAATTGTTGAAATGGGTGGGGAGTACTCATTTTTCCTATTTGACAGCATTTTGTGCAGTGTTGGTGCTGAGCAGAGAGCTGTTTATATAGAAAGAGTATTATTACATTAAAAAGATATATGAGCACAAAATCACAAGTGCTAGGGGAGATGTATGGGACAGGTAACTATTGAAACTACTTTAAAGACATTTGTCCCTCTGAAATGTAAGACCTGAGTTGGAAGGGAGGACTGTGTCGGTTTTTTTGCTTGTTTAAGAAACTACACAGGCTTTGTTGCAGTTATTTTTACTGGCTTTAGGTAGCTTAATTGGGGTTTATTTACATGTAATACTTTGGGTTTCACAGAACTACAGAAATATTTTCTGGACCATACTTATTACAGAAACTTATTTGAATTGTACTGAATTGAAAAATCTTTGTATGCTTCTAGCTTACCTTCACTTTCTCCTTTCCTGCTCTGTGTGTGTATGCATCTTCCTATGCTGTATTGTTAGTGTGCACCACTAATAAATATAGCTTGCCATGAGAACAGCGTGATACGCAGAGAGTAGAGAAATGCATAGTCATTTAGCAGTCCATCTCCAGGAGGATGTAGGGGTTTTTCTCGGGAGTTTCCACCTCAGAAATAGTGGGGTTTTGCACGTTTTTCTTCACTCATGTTCTCTAGCACGATTTTTTCCTCTCAGATTGGTGACAAGTTGATGAAGAGAACTATTGCTCATTAAATCTGATCTGCTAGTGCTTGTTTTACAAATACAAAAATAAGACCTGTAAGCAGTCCAGAAGATTTGTAGATGTGATCTTTTGAACATGTCCAGTGTGCAGATATTCCTTGTTTATAAAAGAATATACTCATGCTGTATTTGTTTTGAGTTTCTGTTATTAGGAAGCTGGTGTCTTGATCATGTCTTTCTCCAATGTTGTTGAGTAATTGTGAATAGTTTTTTTCAGCATACAGTTCAGTGTGTTAAAGATTAAAAAAAAAAAAAAAAACACAAAGAAACCAGCAACTAACAGTCTGTCCTCTTCAACCTTGAAAAGTTTCCATTTATAGGTGATTAACTTTCTGCCTTTTATCTGGACATTGGATCAGTATACTAGATACAGGCTTCTGATTTTGCAGCAGGTTCAAACTTCTCATGTGATAATTTGACAAATACTTTCAGCAAAGTGTGCAAGAACTGTTCTATCCTCTGCTAATAATAGTCACTCATATTCATGCAGAGCTGTGTTTATTCCTACAACTCTTTTGCTTATCTTTGTACTAATCTTCCCAAATACTGCTGTGTTTGATAACTTAAATTCTTTTCCAAGAATTTCAGTCCTGCTGATAATTAGCGTGTATTTGGTTTCATCACTCTTTGTCCTTCTAAATAGTAACATTGATCAAGTTTTCATCCTGCTTGTAAAAAACTAACAGGTTTGAATGGAGATACTGATTTTTCTCTGATCAGATATGAACAGGGAATTGTAATGTGGTGATTATGTATGGCGTTGCTTTTTGGAGCATATTTTTGTGCTGTTGATTAGATTGTTTTTTTCTTTTTTCTCAGCTTTAACTATTTATTTTTTCTTTTGAATATTCACTATTCAAGCCAAAAAAAAGTATGTATGTTTGAAATGTAAGAACACTCAAATTATTTGTAAAAATATGAATAGCTAAGTTTCAAATAAAGTTTGCAATCCCAGTTGGAAGAGTTATGATCTATCAAGCTGGAAGATCCATGTGAGCTACTAAAACCACAAAATTTATTTTTAACCTGAATGATTCTTAACGGAAAGGTGGCTTTTTTCTCCCTAAACTTCTGCTTTCTATGTTGCCATGTTTTCTTCCTGATGCTCATTATTCGTATGTTTGTATTTCTCTTTAAAATACTTTGCTGTCTGCTGCTGCGTGGATCATTTTTACCTATAAGTTCTTGTGTACATTAAAATAAAATTACTTTCTAATTCCATAGCTGATCCAATGGAAGAGAATTTCCTTAATTGCTTTGAGAAATGTTTATCTTAGCAATTTCAGTTGTGAGTTTGCCCCAAATGGGGCTACTTGGCCTTAAAATTCCTTTTCCTCTGTAAGTATGCTTTTGAGATAGACCATGGTTTTGTGAGACCCTCACTTCGGTCATGATTCCAGATTCTTACTGTCTGAAACTGTGATTCTTTCTCTGGGAATCTGGAAGTTTGTGATGGGGAGAGAATTATTAGGTACCCTCCAGAGCTTTGTAAGGTTCATCATAGTGCCTAGAAAAGAGATGTAAAACAAGAGGAATACTATTTTGACTAAATTCTCACTATCACTTTTTTTTATTAAAACATATTGTCCAAAGAACAAAATATTCCTCGAAAACCTTTACAGATAATTAAATCAGCTAGATTTTACTACTGTTTTGGAAATGCTTAGATAAGCCTTTTCAGAGAAAGGAAACCGATGAGATACCTCAGAATTGGTGTCAACCCAATTCAGGGTAAATACTTTGAGGGTTAATTGAAGTCTATAGGTTTTGTGGTACTTTTTTATACCCTGACTCAAAAAAACTACTAGGACCTGAGGTAGTTTTTTAAATACCCGATGCAATAATACTACTCTGTTTTGTTTCACTACAGGTGGTTTAGGAACATTTCATGCTTTGCTGAACTGTATTGTCCATGTTATCATGTACACTTATTATGGAATCTGTTCTTTGGGACCAGCTTATCATAAATATTTGTGGTGGAAAAAATACATGACCACTATACAACTTGTGAGTAATTTTCTGTTTGATGTAAACACCTCTCAGGCTTAATACTATACATTTGTAGTTTTAGTTATGTTAACGGTAAGCTATGCGTGTAGCTTACAGTTGGTACAACGTGTACTGTTTTAATTGAGTAAAACAAAAATTGTGAGCTTCCCTTAGTTACATACTTAAATATGCTGACTTCAGTGTTCATGATAATCATAGATGTAGACACATGAGCTTTTCAGTTATGTAGTACTTGGTAAATGTATTTACAAAACTCATTGCCTTTATAAAAATGATTAAAGTATAAGTTTACACCAAGAAAACATAACTATTATACAGAATACACATATAAGTAGTAGTGAGGAAAGGGAAAAGTAAGTATTTCTTTAGAATTTCATGTCCGTTCTTTCATAGAAAATGTTTGTGTTTAGAGAATTTACCTCTCTCTAACTTAAAGCATTAAAAAACACTCTTGTAGTAATTCAATTAAGTGTTTTATCAGCATTTGATCTCTTTCAAAAGGTTACTGCTCTAGATGCTTTTTCACACTTGACTTTTTTAATAGCCAAATTTTAAAAATTCCGCTTCTGGCTAAACAATAAGTTTGGCCTGAGCAAGGATGCTGATGGAGGAGGCAAAGGAGCAGGGAGAAGCAGCCATGGCTGCTTACCAGATCTGGTGTTAACAGAATAGTTCACGTAATGATGTGCAACTCTCAACAATTTAGCTTGAATATTTATTATTATTTAAAGTCTGTTTGTCTTGGAGGCATTACAAGTGGATTATTAACTTGGAGGTGATATTGATTTTTTTTTTATTAAATCTTCCATTAAATTGTTTTTTGGACCTGTGGACCTTTGTATGACATGCTAGTGTGTGGGGAAGGTGGTAATTCATATTCAAACACTCCTGTAATTGCTGCCTTTTTTGTTTCTTCTGGCTAACTTTTCTGAAGGAGCCTCCCATTTGTCACTAGTCAAACACTGTGTGCCTCCTTCTTTCTTCTCTGAAGTGACCTGGGCAGACTCTCATTCTCCTAGCATGGGTTTCTCAGTGCTGCTTGTAATTCAGTTTGTCCCAAGACTTCTGTTTCTTTACTCTTTTGAAGTGTGTTTCAGTGTAATAACATTTTGGTAGAGGGCCTCTGAAGATGCATCTCTGCTGCTTTAAAAATACACCCACCCACCACATCACCACACCCCACTTTCTGTTTTTTCTGTATGCGAGTTATGCTGAATGTTTTTAAACTTCTGTAATACGTTTGTCATTTAAAAAGTATTTCTTTTCTTTACCCTTTTCCTCCAGGTCCAGTTTATTATGATTACAGGCCATATAGGACAAATCTACATCATGGATGATTGTCCGTACCAGTATCCAATTTTCATGTTTATTATTTGGTTATATGGCTCTATGTTTTTAGTCCTGTTTCTTCACTTCTGGTACCACGCTTACACAAAGGGACAAAGACTACCAAAGATTGCAAGAAATGGGATCAACAAAGATCAGTGAAACAAACTCTTGTCTCTAAAACCAAAAAAGTGTATATGTCAAAGGGGAAACTTGCACTACTTGACAATCAAGATATTTAGGTGCACACACTACACGGTGTATATTTTGTATGTTTTATTCCAAAACAGAATTTGTATTTTTACCGTAAGTTATTTGGGATTCATGATTTGGGGGGTGGGGGGAGCAGTGTGGATCTCTGATTAAAAAAGAAAAAAAGGCATTTTTTTTCAACAACTTGTTCATGTCTATCCTATAAGAAATGAATGGATAGATGATCTCCATCTAGAAGATGCATGAATATAAACATACTCATTTGGAAAAGTAAAATGTGTATGACGAGTACCAAGTACTTTGAACACTGAGGGGATAAAATTACTTTACCTTAAATGGTGTAAGTTGCTGAGCCTGTAGCTGCATTTTATTAAAAGAGTGAATCTTCAATAAGTACTGTTTATAGAATCTAAAGCTTATTAATATAGTTAATAGATAAACATTGTTACATGTGTTTACAAATTGTATTACTTTAAAGAAAGGAATGTATGTTAATCTGTTAAGGTATGGTGTTTCATTTGAAAATCATAGATTTCTGGATATACTGTCTTTTACTAAGATAATTAATTTCATGTTCTACTCACTTGACTGTTATTCTAAATGTCAGAAACCTATTAATTTGGGGATTATCTGAATTTATAGCCTAATGATCAAATCATCTCACGTACTTGTTCACCAAAGTAGCCTAATGTACTTGTTATTCAATGTATCTATGGATATGTTTTGATATTGGTAGCCTAGGCTGTTTAGGGGGGAAAAAATCTAATAACTCAGTAGCCAAAATCTTAGTCCTCAAGTTTAAGAAAAATATTTCTTGATTGAAGCCTAACTGTCACCTATCATGATTATGTGCTCTGTTTTCTTCCATTTCCATTATCTACTGAAATACATGCCTAGAAAGATTTTCTGTTGGGTTTTTTTTCATTATTTTTGTTTTTTTTTTAACAACTCAAGGTTAAAGTTCCTCCATTAATAGCCCCAGTTACCTCAGAACTACGCAAAAAGATACGTGCTGTTCTCTGAGCTGCTGAGAATAGGGCTGGCCATGGTTACAGTACATGTGGAGTTAACCAGTATACTGTTTTCCATGGTTAGGCAGATTGTTAGGGTCACGCATGTGTGGAAATCGAAGGACCTAGCTATCTGTATGCAAGTTGTATTTGTACTGTATGAGTTTAGTAAGGAACTGGTGCATGCAACACACCTGTAAATGAGGAGTTAAAGAGGTTTAAATTCATATTACCTTTAAAAGTACTGTTTTCTATTATGTTCACTACTAACAGAAAAGGAGCTTGCAATTTTTACTTTGTGCTGGATCTGGTCTGTGAGATTTTCAAATACTCAAAGCTTTGGGGCAGGTTTTAATTGCCTCCATGTTGTACAATTCCAAGAGAGTAAGTTTCGTTACCTAAATACTTTTCTGGGAATAGTGATGTCTATGGTGCATTGCTAATGCTAAAAGAATTTAAACTTTATCTTGGACAAGATTTGCAAATGATTTCTTATAAGATTACATGCAAGTCTTCTTTTAAAACAAATAAAAAAAATAATTTATATTTTATCTTTCCAGTATTTAATCCCTGTGGCTATCAACTGCTATGACAGATGAAAATTAGATCCCAGAAAGGATTTGGATGACTTAAGATGTATATTGTGACCCCTGAATTTTAGATGCTTGATCCTGGAACCTTCAGTGCTGAGTTTCGGCTCCCTGGCAGGGCATGTGGAGGGGTGCTTTAGCACAGAATCCAAGATAGCCAGGGGACTGATCGTGGACCACACATGTTTTCAGTGGGAAATGCAATCACTGGTGCTAAGTTTGAAATATGTGGCCAGTCTCCAGCCTGTGTGCATGCCCTTGGCTTCCAAAGTTGGAGGTCATCTCCTAAGGACAGAGACCTTTTGCTGTTTTTTCAAACAGCTGGAAAGGATTTCCCTCTGATTTATTTTTAAAGCTTGAATGGTGCCTACTTTTTATATAATAATTTATTAACTAAATACTGTGGAAGAAAGTGGGACAATTTGGTTCATTTAGGCCATCTTGAGACTGAGGATTCAAACATGTTTGGGAAATGCAGACCTTTCAGGGAAAGGCTGTAGTAACTGGCTTGTAGTGTAAGCTGGATGGTGCTACTCTCTGCTTTCTGGAGGGCAGTAGGCATTACTCCCTGGGCTTGCAGATGACTGCTATGCTGCCAGGGAAGCCCTAGTTCTGGTCTCTGATTTTGCAGTTATACTACCCCCCCTCCGTAAATATGCATGGAGATGTGTATCCTGCAGCTGGGTGTGAAAGGCTTGTGTGCTGGTTTGGGATCTAGATCTGCAACTGATTCGTCAAGAAGGTCCTGGGTTAAGCTGAGACAGAGTAAACTTTCTTCATAAAAGCTAGCAAGAGGCTGAGTTTTGAATTTGTGTTGAGAAGGTGGCTGATAACTGTGATGTTTATAGTTGTTGCCAGGACAGACCAAGGTCTTTCAGCTTCTCTGCTCTCTGCAGGTGCAGGAGAAGTCGGGAGGGAGCACAGCCCAATGACTAGCCTGGGATTTGATCCTAGATTCAATTTTAGGATTAAGACCCAAATTGGCCAATAGTCTATTACATAACATACACACATGCCCAGTATATAGGAGATCACCCCCTCCACAACCTCTTGCTAACTATTATGAAGAAAGTTAACTCTGTCTCAGCTTAACCCAGGACAAAAACTCACTTAGGTTTAAGTAGGAGCTGACAGTGTATATGGTCAAAACTAAGCAGCTCTGCAGGCGGACAGGTGCTGAATGGAAAGGAGCCAGGAAAAACTTCTATGTCCAGCAGTTGGGCAGTAGCCAGCTGCCTCCAGAGTCAGTTGTTTTAGATTAAGTATTAATAAGCAGGAGCAGAAACTGGAGATGCTGATCATTCAGTGGGCTGTCAGTAAGTGCCATTTCGGATTCCTACTGCATAATTTCTTGTACAGTGGTTTAGTTTTCTGTAAATTATGAAGCATTTGGAGAAAGAGTATGCATTGTTTCAGTAAGTTCTATGGATGTATCCTAAGAGGCTTCCTATAGTCTACGTGTGCTAATGCTGTCCACGCAAAATGTTATTTAACCCCATCCTGCTGCACACAGTGTTGGAGCTTGTGTGAATCACAGATCTTGATCCAGTTACATCTTTTTCTACCTAAAAATTGTGCACCTTACATGCGCAGATGATTATACACGGGAGTCATGCCTGCAAGTGGAGTGCAGCAGCCACCCCACTCCTGTTACAGTGAATGTGCACTGGTAAGGGGGTGGGGCTGGGCTGAAGTTTTGCATTCCCTGGCTTTAGTGGAGGATAAACACCACTATTACTACCTACTCCTCTACTAAGAACTGGATCCTGTAACGGGGGATGTTTTTTTTTTCCCCTTTCCAGTAGATAACAGAAAGGCCGTATTCTCTTTACCCCGGTGCCACTTTACCCGACACTATTTCCCTGATGTCGTCGGACTGTTTCCCAGACCTCATCCGCTTACACCCAACCACACGTCGTTAACTTTCGTTTTGAAAATTAAATAACGTATCTTCCTGGGAGCCGCTTCCGCCCCCGCCTGCCCGGGAGGAGCCGCGTTTCCCCCCGGCACCGCTGTTTTCCGCCCACGTGCAGCTCTCCGCCCCAGGAGCGCGGTACACACGCGTGGGGACAGCCCGGGGGTCAGATGCACCGGGCGCGGCGCAGGGCGGCGGCGTACGCCCCGGAAGGCGGCAGGCGCGCAGGGACCCCTCTCCCCGCGGGGCGGGGCGCTGCGGTGGCGAGACGGGTCCCGCCCTCCGCGGGGGCGGGGCGGGACAGCAGGGCCTCCCGCCAATCAAGGGCCGTGGCGAACCCATCACGTGATGCCACTGCCACCCAATAGGCGAAGGCGTTGCCTTTCGGGCTCGGATTCAAACGGTCGGCGGGCGCGGCGCGTGCGGGTGCTGGTTTCCGTGGAGACGGCGAGGCTGGGCCGCGTCTATGGAGCCGAGGCTGGTCGGTCCCGGGCCCTACCGCGCCACCCGCCTGGTGAGTGACCCCGGGGCTGGGGTGTCCGGTCCCCGTCTCCCGTGGAGCCTTATGTCCTCCAGGTGAGGCCGCCGTGCCCGACAGAGTCCCCCGGGTACTGGCCGGCTGGGTCTGCCCCGCGGGCTGGGCCTCTGCAGCCTGAGGGCCGAGTGCCGCCAGACCGGGAGCGTCCCGGGCCTGCAGCCCGTCGCCGATCTGGACCCGGTGAGGCCACCCTCAACTGCCGTCCGGGTGCTGGAACTCCCCCTCCACACCGAGTCTGTGGTGGGCGGCTGGACCCCTGCGCCCCGCGGGACTGTGGCGGCGGCAGAGCCCGGCAGAGCAGAGCTTTAGTCTGGCCTTTTGTCGATTCTAAAACCCAAGGGGAGGCTAAAGCTGTCTCTGTAGAGCTGCAGGCAGTATGGTGCTCTAGGTCTTTCAGCTTCCTAAATCTGGTGTTTGTTCCCGGATCTCAACTGTTTAAATCATAGCTTTAGGTTTCAATGTGTTTGTAAATGCAGATGATTAAAAAACCTGTAGTTCTGCGTTCAGATCTGGCTGCATCCTAGTCTCATTTTGTATAATCAAAATGCTCCTGGGAGGAGGGCTTCTGCAACTGTTTGCTCTGTTCTTCTTCCCTAGTGGAATGAGATAATAGAACTCTTTCGTGCTGGAATGCCTTTACGGAAGCATCGGTGTCGCTTCAAAAGCTACGAGCGTTGCTTCAAGGCCTCAGAAGCAGTGGACTGTTTACATGAACTGCTTGGCTCTAACCAAAACTTTGGCCCAGAAGTGACTCGTGATCAAACAGTTAAGCTCCTTAAAAAATTCCTGAAAAATCATGTTATTGAAGATATTAAAGGAAGATGGGGCAAAGAGGACTTTCAAGATGATGGCCATTTATATAGGTAAACCTCTATACAGCAACTGAAAAATTTTGCTTTTGGAAACAGTAATAACTTGTGCATTGGTCATGCAAGTGTTTTTGTAGAATGACTTTGAAAAGGTGTTAATGTGTCTTCCTCCTCTTCCTTTTAAAGACCTTATTTTGTTTAGAGATAGGCAACTGTCATAATTTAATGTTTGACTTGGGTTTGGGATTTTTTTTCTTGTTTGTTTTTAAATATTTTTAAAGGGCACTTTAAAAATATTTAGTCGATTACATTCTATAAATACTAACAAAAGCTATTGCAACTTTTACAAGATAGTTCTGTTTGCTGATCGTAAACATCAGGTTTCTCAATGTAGGAGGAGTGCATGTCAAGAAGACACTGATGGAAGTGAGAATGCCATTGAGCATCCAACTCCAGTTGTCCTCTGTCTTTGTCTTAAAAGAGACAAAGTTTTATTTGCTTACCCTTAAGGATGCTTTCTTACTTATCCCTGTTTAGCCTCTCATCTGGTGTCTTATTAACACAGGAAAAGAGTTTTATTTGTTACGAAAGCTTGGCAGTGGCTTCTTTGACCTCTTGTGACCTCAGTTAAGGTTTCAGTGTCCACAGGTTGCAGGTTCTGAATATGGACCATCTTGTAGTGTCCTGTTCAGTGAAAAAGTAGTGTAAAAATGACTGTTACCTTTAGTATGGATTTAATAACTTATATCACTGTGAGTTTTCTTTTGAGAAAGTGGAAGCAATTTTAACGAAGACCAAGAGGGAAAATATGTCAGCAATAACTCTATGTTTCTACTTATTATATCTATTATTATATGTACTTAAAGAATTTTTATGTATTAATTTTCTGGTAATTATTTCTTAATATTGTCTTTGGGAAAATATATGTAGTACTGAGTTTCCACTTGATGCAGATGAAGCCAGTTTTTCATTTTGATCTGTGATCTTAACTAGTTTGTTGTAGAGTGTGCCTAAGTTTTTTTTGCTCTCTAGTGAGTTCAGCTGTGCTGTAAGTGCACTTGCTCATTAGTCTCCTAATTTTATTTACTTACTTGGAACACTTTAAAAGTAAGAGGTATGTATGATGAAAGTTTTTTACTTCATCATAAACAAACTTTGGTCAAGATGCTTTCTTACCAAAGAACCATGGTTTGTGTGAAACTTCTTAAACTGTAGTTCAGTTGATTTACAGTCAGATTGGATAAGACTTGTATTTAATTCCTGTAACAAATTAGCACTGATTCAACTTGTTCGTTATGATACTGCATAATATCTTTCTGTAAAAGTTATAGCTGGTTTCTAGCCTACTTTCTGAAGGAAGCTACACTGAATGCTACAACTTTTCTGCCAAAGAAGTTAAATATTTAAACCAATTTCAATCAACTTTAGTGGAAGACATTTTGAATAATTTAGGGGGAATGAATAATGAATGTTCTCTCTAAGCTTAGCTCCATAAAGAGAAATTACATGCAACAATTAATCAAGAAAAATGTTAGATTTTAGAAATTGGGATTCAAATTTGAAGGACCCAGTGTATTAAAGGACTTGTCTCTGAAGGTACGTTGAGAAGGTCACCCAAGAAAGTCTGTTGCTAAGTATCTCAAAACAATATATGGCTCTGCATTCTATGAGCTGAACATGACCAAAGGCTGGGAAAGATGCTGAGGAAGTATCATGTATGTTTGTCCCATTCTTAAATTCTTTTCTGACCATTTGCTTATTGCTGCTATAGAAAAGCAAGATATTGGTATAGTTTACCTGGTCATTGAATAGTTGGAAAACAGGCATGGAAGACAAGCAGAGCTGCAGAGGATCTTATGGCTTATCAGAAGACTTCGCCCTGGAGAAGGTTAAACGTAAAGGAGTGGTGTAGAGTGGCCTTTTTACTTGTTTAAATAGAGTTAGAAAAGCAGTTGGGTGCTGGTACAGCGCATGGTGACTGGTGTGTAATTGGTTTGGTATGTCCCTAGTCTAGTCCTTCTCTGCCTGTTTTTCTTACAACAGAGCTACCTGTGCAGTTTTTTTCACTGGTGCCATAGGTGTTGATTATGTTGTCTCCTTTCTTTCTGGGTGTTGCCTCTTTGTTGAAAGATTACATATGGGTTTTGTTAACTGCTGGTATTATGCTGTATCTCTTCGGCTGGGTTTGTTGTGTTTGTGTCGTTGTAGTTCATGTTTGTTTGTTTTGCATTGGCATCATGACACATTCAAATGACTTTGTTCTGTTCTCCTTTGTATTTTCAGCCATGACTTCCCCATGCTGCAGTCTGTGGAAGTTGGTTGGGTGAAATATTTCTGTGCTTTTCATTTCCTGTGTGTTCTGCCTAATGATGTGCTATTGGACAAGAGAGCTCTTTTGTTTTAGGTATCTTAATAATGCTCTTCCTCCATCTCTCATTCAAAAAATAACTAAGATACTAATGGAAGAGTTTTCTTTTTACTAAAACTGCACACCTTTCATGTGTCTTGAATTGGAGCCAGTTTTTTACCACTCAGCTTGGCACATAAATAAGCTATGTATGTTACTTATGGTTTTGGTGTTTGTCTTTAAGTATTAAAACATGCTTTTTTCTCCTTAATGTAGCTAAACATCTGTTTTACAGCCTGCCTTTATTCATGTATTTAGTGTCCTGTCAGCTCCCTCTGCTGGACTTTTCTAATGTTACTTTGTAAATACTATGCTCACTGTGTTGTACCAAGTTGCTTTTAATTCCACTGACAGTGCTTACTCCAGAAAGTTTGGTACTATAAATTCCTGTGTTTATTTGCTGTAACTGTACACTGTGGTGGGCAGCTGTGTCATTCATTAACTTTTCAGGTAAGTGTAGTTGTCTGCTCTTATACTCTGTGGAGTGAATGCAGAAGAGATTTTGCCAAATGTTGATTTGCCTGAGAGTATCGGGCAAGTATTAAATGTGAAGGTGAGCACTAGTGTGGTTTCTAAAAATAGCAAATAGCAATTGTCTGTGTGTCCTTACTGTCTCAGTGTAGTCTACAATAATAAGTGAGAAATTATGGTTTTGGAAGCTGTAAGGCGTTACTTTTTTTTTTTTTTTCTTTTATAATACAAGCAACCATGTTAAAAGCAAAAGGGTTAGGACTCTGGCCTTGCTAGTAAACTTCTGGGAATTCAGCTGTGGTACTTGTTATGCCATTGATACCAGTGTTAGTTTACTCTGTTCTCTATCAATTACCCTGGACACAAACAGGGCACAAACCCTATCTCCTCCTTGTATAAACTCCTAAAACTAATGTTGCTGGCTGTAAACCATGCTAATTCTGACATGTCAACCTTGGAATGCTCCTCAGTTGCTAAGTCTAGGTAAAATTATTTTGTTCATCATAAAATTAGAGGCTTTTCATTGTCCAGCCAAAAATTTGTCTGTATCTAGGTCTTGTAATGTTACCTGGTAAGGGGGAAAGCACCTCCTTTTTCTGCTTGTAGGAATTCATTCATTTACTGGTTGTCTGAGAATCAGGGCAGAAAATGTCTGGAGGGGGAAACACGGAACTGTTAAGAATACTGTAAGGCAAAGGAGGAAAAAAAAGGCTGCAGATGTTATAACATTCAACTGTAAGAAATAATTAATAGCTCAAAAATAGTTGAGAACGCTCAACAGCTGAACATCTGCAATGTAATCTGGATCACTTTTAAAAGGCAGACTAAGTCTTGCCGGATTGGTGCAAGGTGCTTATTACTTCTCCTCAGGGTTTGTCCAAAGGAAGTGATATCTCCCTGTGTTGCAGTGATAATGTTGAAAACAATTGTGGAGTAAGCCAAATGCGCTCAGTGTGTGTGGTGTTTAACACTACTGGACTAAAAAAAACTGCAAGAAAAAATTAAACTAAAAACTAATTGGACGTTGGAACTGCCTTGAGAGGATGGGGTGAAATTTTAGAAAAAAGTTGAGCATTTCTTGAGCGTGAGAATCTTTCTGGTAGGATATAAATGCATGCTATCTGGTGGTGTACAAGCTCTTGTTGCATGATCAAAGATATAACTGTCTCTTAACGTTCTGATTAAAAAAAAGTGAGTGAGGCTGAAACAATTCATTGAAGCATCGGAATTTCAGCATCTAAAACCTAGGACTGCAGGTAAACAAGATATCTTCTGGAGCAGTCAGTCTCATGATATGTTGCTATTGAACTGATTTGTCTTTCTGATGTGCTACCATTAATTCTTTTGTACATGCTCTGACCTAGGTTTGTCAGTAATTTCATTCTGGTCAAGCTGGAGATGTGACTGAGCTGAAAGTGATCTGGGATGGTTTGTTTTCTTTGTTTTCTGCAAGGGCTAGCTTAAGTTTTATTTCTGCTACTTTCTTCAAGGCACTTCTTGAAATGCCTTAGAAAGTGAACGATTTTCCTGTACAAACAGCTGGAAAAAGGCTCCAGAAAAGAACTGCGGGATATGATATTCGCATAGAAAGCATGTAAACACAGAACATGGTAATGTGGACAAAATTGTATGTGGACACTTGCATGCACACTAATTAAATCCAAGTGTTAGTCACGTGACTTAGTTATGTAGCTTTGCTTTAGGAGATGCAAGCTAGCTGTGCACTTGACATGGGAAAATCTGTCCACGGCTTTTTCAGCAGAATCAACATCTCCCAGTGAAGAACCTGAGTCAGTTATCTATGCATAGACAGCTGGTGTTTGAGATGCACTGGGGTACCAGACATTCACCCAAAGTTCAGCTATGTCATGGGATGTACAAAGGACCTGAACTGTTCTGTAGCAGCAGATGGTGGCCAAACAAGACACTGTAGGATGTTTTACATGTCACTCAACACCAGTCTTCAGGCAACTAAGTCGAACTGTTAATGTCTGAGGCATTTTTGTATTTTTGCATGTGAATGCCTGCTGCAGTTTTGCATTGGTACATATAGAATAAGATGGAGTTCAGAGGCTTTAAAAATATTCTCTAATTGTAGATTTCCTCCTTCCTCACCGCTGAAGCCATATCCAAAGAAATCTTCATGTGGAAAAGAAATAATTAAATTTCCAGCCTGGAATGAACCAAAGGCTGGCACTTCTCAAGAACACATCCCGGTGAAATCAGTAACAATGGTAAGATACCCATTTTTCACTTCCTCAGATGTAAGCATGTTTGGAAAGCAAAACTGAACTAATAATCTCTTTGTGGCAAAAAATGCTTGGCTGTAAAATTAAATTAAAAAATAGATGTTGGCTTTAAGTATTCTTTCTGCTACCTATTATGATGTCCTGAGCATCCTAAGTTCTGCACGGCTGTATTTGTCAGTATGCTTGCATTCCATTTTGCTCAAATTGCAGTAAAGCATTTATTATACTAGAAGACAAATTAATTACTTTACTGTCACTTATACTGTAACTCTTATTCAGACACTTCGTGTAGCAGAATATATAGAGTATTAATCCCTTCCTAGCTGGTATGAGGTTGTCAGTGATTCCCTTTTCGTAAGGAATATGCTGTGGCTAGGAAGAACTAGTCTTGGTTACCCTTTGTCAGCATCATGCTTTAAACCCAGATAGTGGCAAATAACAGGGAGCCGCTCACTCGCCCTCCCCCTCCAGAGGGGTAGAGAATTAAAGTAACAAAGGGAAAAGAGGCTCACGAGTTGAGATAAGAACAATTTAATAACTAAAATACAATGAAATTGAAGATAATAATGATAATAATAGTAATAATAATATACAAATATACAAATGAGTGATACGCAGCACGACTGGTCACCACCTGATGACCATGGCCCTGCTCATTCCTAGCTAACGGTTCTAGAGCAGAGAGTCACGAAACCACAATCCTGGAAAAGAGAGAAGCGTCCAAGAGAGCTTCCAGGAAGCCCCTCATAATATACTAGTGTGACATGCATAATATAGAATATATGAAGTATTGTCCAATTTGACTCTCAATCCTAAACCTAAGGTTGAATCCTAGGCTAGTAATTGGGGCTGTGCTCCCTCCCAGCTTCTCCTGCACCTGCAGACACTGGCACAGCAGAGAAGCTGAAAAGTCCTTGACTGTCCTGGCAACAACTATAAACATCAGTGTGTTGCCAGCCTTCTTCTCAGCACAAATCCAAAAACACAGCCTCACACTAGCTGATAAGAAGAAAGTTGACTCTGTCCCAGCCAAAACCAGGTCAGTGAGCCTGGAAAATCATTCTGCCCCACACTTACCTGTATTGATCCAACCTTTGTAAAGTTGTTGAAAAAATTGTTGTTTTATTAGCAAACTAAAATTGTATCAACCCTTGCCTCTCGGACATCTTAAAAGCCTAGGCTTCTGGAGTTAGGTATATTCTAAACCCTTCCTCCATCTTGTATGTCAGTGTTCTCATATTTTGTGAACTCTTGGGACTTCTTTGATAATTTTGGCCTTTTTGTTAATGCTAACCAGTGCAAGACAATAGCCTTGGATTTCTAGGTGACCAGTAGTCTGTTTGGAAAAGTAGCTCCTACTATTCTGCTGGACATCTGGACATCCTGAATGAATGGTTATTCCAGATTTGTAATCCGATTCCTTATGTGCAGATCAACTGCACCTTTCATGTACAGCAGGCTTCTGAAGAGGAAAAAACATAGTTTTTAGAACTTCAATAGTATGTAGATTAAGAGCAAGCAAAGAAAAGATGGTACCAAAGATAAGTAAAGAGAATAGAGTATTTTAGTTACTGAGCAAGTATTTGCTGCAGTTTTAACATGTTGCAGCCTCCAAATGCCTGTTCTAAATTTCCATTCAAGCATTCTGGCCTGATAAGAGCAAAAGATTGCCCGTATACATCTGACATAGATGTGACAGCATACAGTCTGGCATAGCTCATAATCTCTTTCATTGGCAGTTTTTTGTTAATGTAGTGGACTGTAAGTTGAAGTAACTGAGGTCAAGGAATAAGGTTCTTTCTGCTAGCTCTTTTTGATAAAGGTATAGCTTCCACTGTAAGGATGAAGTAGAAGGTCATGTCACCTTAAATTGCTCCAGCATTAGTGAGAGCACTTTTTGGCTGTGTGGATTGATGAGCATGGGTCTGTGAGGTGAAATACTGATGTGAAAGACCAGATACTAATTTCAGAGGGTGCTACTTGTTTCAAACTAGCTCTAGTCTAGTTGTGGAATGACAGATGATTGGAGTAATTAACAGTGCTTAGAGTAAGTGCATTCTTGAAGTGCATTTTGTGGTTTGGTTGTGATCACAAGGAATAGTGTTAGTGTGCTTTAGGACTGCTCTGTGATGTAAATCAAAGAACTGGGAATGATTAGCAGTTTTGCCTTGAAAAAAGTACACTGCTGACACAAACTGTATGATCCACCCATTGACACGTTGATGACAGTCTTCAAGCGTTGAGCTTGCACGTGAAGGTTGAGTAAAGGATGGTAGTCTCTTGTATTCTCTGCTTTACTTTATTCTGTGACAATGGTGGACTAGATCTGAGGGGTGTCTTCAGCTGTAGCAATTAGCTTTTACTTTCTTCATGTATAAAATCTGCTAAAGAATTTAATGTTTATTTACAATTGGTATATGCTGAACAAGGATGAATATCAGTCCTTAGTATTTAATAATTCTCCGGCAGTTTTTCCATAAGCAGTTGTTTAGTATTAGAGTGGTAGTTGAAAACGACTTGAACTGATTTTAACCATGGAGAGGATCTGAACACAGGACTAGAGGCCACTGAGTCCTGAACTTTAATGGATATTTTGACACATGTAATTTTTCATCTTTGGACAAGTTATGTAAATGAGAAAAGATGCTACACATCTGTGAAACCTAAACACTCACTTGCACCCTGGAGACTTCTGTGGAACTTGGGAATATTTAAAATACTTATAATAGGAAGCAGGCTGTACTATATTATACTGTTTAATACTTGAAAAGCCACCAGTTAATGAGGAGTGTTTTTTTCTGATTTCAGAACTCTGAAGTGTGGCACAAGCGGCACAGTATAGCTATCGGGGAAGTACAGGCATGCAGACTTGTATTCCGCAGAGAGCTAACACAAACAAATGTAGAAGAGATATGGAAATCCATGACTTTGTCACAGTGAGTATACTTGTGAGTCATTTGCTGTTAGAGTAAAGCTGTGTGGTAGGTAATAGCGTTGTCCGTCTTCTCTGGTAATGCTTGTAATTTCACCCACTCACCTTTCATTGCTGCCACCAAAGCCGCAGTGGCTAGGCTAACTATACCTCTTGTTATTTGGCTAGCAAATTCAGCAAATAAAGTTTGCAAAGAAACTTTATTGTGTTTAATACCTTTTGACCTCTTCCTGATATATGAGTCCTTCTGTTGTGTGGTCTCTGTCTTGTTTAACCACTGTTTTCCTCAGTCTTTCTCTTTTTTTTTTGTTGCTATGAGATAGAAGCACTTTTGTAGAAGTGCGATATCATGCAACCTTTCAATGACAAGTACAATACTTCATTTAACACAAGAAATGGAGTACCTAATTGAGTGCAGAAGGCTTTGAGATTCAGATATTCTTTGTTATTTCCAAAAGGAATATCCTATGCAAAGTTTGCATAATATTTATATATACAGCAAAGCATTGCTATAGACTGCTTATGCGGGAGAAAAAAATAATATACAGTAGCTATTTTTATGGCACAGTTGAGGCCTTACTAGTGATTACTTTTATCTAAACCTGACACGTTGTATCTATGTAATAAAATTGAGGCTGAGGCGAGCAACTTCCGTGCCAGCACAGTTCACAGCTGTGTACAGGAGAGCTTCCTGAACTGGGGAAACCTCTGGGGGGTGGAGGTACCCACTGGGAGCCTGCAGCTCATGTGACAGCAGCTGATGAGACCTGGTCAGGGCGAGGAGCAATGGTGGCCAAGCCCCCCTACATATAAAAGAAGCCCCTGTGGAACGCTAGTGACCAGGAGTGCCACCATCAGGGTGGGCAAACAAGGCATGGTGAGGCAGGGAAGGAGCTGTAGTTCTGCTAGCTCAACAAGGGAACAATGATATCCACCCAGCAGAAAGGCATGTCCTCTCTAAAGTCTGCACTCACCACAACTGGCACAGCTTCCCAGACAGAGCTCCATTGGGAACATGCTGCCACCGAGGTGTTGGGCTGCAGGGTGTTCCCTACTCTTACACCAGTATGGGCCTGTTGTGAGTGTACCTGTGGGAGGTGTGCCCAGGTAGAGGATCTCCGCTGCTTAGCGGCAGAGCTCCAGGAGGAGGTGAGTAGGTTGAGGAGTATCAGGGCATCTGAGAGACAGATTACTGGAACCACACTCTACCTTCCCTGGGACAGGTGTGTCAGGCAAACAGGACACATGATATGGAGGATTCCCGATCCACTCTCCACCTGGCTGAACACAATGACTTAAAAAATAGGGAGGAATAGTGACAAGTTCCCGCCTGGCACAGTAAGAGCATCTCCTCCATGACTACTCCACCTTCCCAGGTGCCCTTGCTTAACAGGTACAATGGTCTGCAAGTGCAACCAAAACAATGATAAGGGCAGTTGTCCGTCTAGGTTGGACACCAAGGTTAAGCTGGCCTACACCCTGCATCAAAACGACTTCCGTAAATGGTCATTGTCATAGGAGACTTTCCTCGGAGTGTAACAGAAGACCCAATATGCAGACCAGACCCACTTCTTAGGGAAGTCTGCCTTTAGCCTGGGGCCCAGGCTAAAGATGTGAAGAGAAAGCCCTGTATATGGCCCTCAGATTATTATCCATTATTGATTTTTTTCATGTAGGCTGCGATGAATTTGCAATAAGAAGCCCAAGGACAATAAAGATATGTCAAAGCCTTGAGATGACTGGTTAAGGGATTAGGAGCACAAGTTGTGTTGTCCTGTATCCTTCCAGTTGCAGGGAATGATGAGGTAAGAAACAGGAAGAGCCAGCAGATCAGTACTTGACTCACCACACAAATAGGAATGTAGACAAAGCAGGACATTTAATGCCTTCTTTGCCTCTGTCTTCAACATTGATGAAGTGTTCTGGGACCCCCAGAAGCCTGTGTTGGAAAACACTGACTGGGGGATGATAAACTCTCAGCTGACCCTGAACTTGTTCAAGTCTTGCTGCTCTAGCTGGATGTGCGTAAATCTATGGGGCTTGATGGGATTCATCCCAGGGTAGTGAAAGAGCTGGCCGATGTCATCGTGGGATCTCTCTCCATTATTTTTCAATGGTCTTGGGAACTGGGAGAGGTCCCAGTTGATGGGAAGATGGCAGTTGTTGTCCCAATTTTCAAGAAGGCTAAGAGGGAAGACCCTAGTAATTACAGGCTTGTCAGTCTCACTTTAGTGCCTGGTAAAATTATGGTAAAGGTTAATCTGGGAGTTATTGGAAAATACTTGAGAAACAACACAAACATTGGTCATAGCCAGCATGGTTTCCCTAGGGGAAAATCCTTCTTAACCAACTTAATTTCCTCCTATGACAAGGTCACCCATCTAGTTGACCAAGGAAAGCCAGTAGATGTGATGGTTCTGGATTTTATCAAAGGTTTTGATACTGTCTCTCACAGTATCATTCTGGACAGAATGTCCACCACACAGTTAGACAAGTCCATAATATTTTGGGTGATCAATTGGCTGATGGGTCAGGCTGATAGCGTTACAGTAAATGGGGTTACATCAGGCTGGCAGCAAGTCACCAGTGGGGTTCTCCAGGGCTCAGTTTTAGAGCCAGTGCTCTTCAACGTTTTTATAAATGATCTGGATGCAGGAATCAAATTTGTGTTAAGTTTGAAAATGATACTAAACTAGAGGGAGCTGTGGAGTCCCTTGAGGGAAGAGGGGCCTTACAGGGAGATCTGGATAGACTAGAGAGCTGGGCAGTCACCAGCTGTATGAAATTTAACAAGACTGAGTGCTGGATTCTGCACCTGAGGTGGGATAACCCTGTTTACATGTATGCACTGGGGACAAGAGGCTGGAGAGCAGCCCTGTGGAAAGAGACCTGGTGATCTAGGTTGTTGGGAAGTTGAATATGAGCCAGCAGTGTGCCTTGGCAGCAGAAATGGCCAAGCGTGTCCTGGGGTGCATTGAGCACAGCATAGCCAGCTGGTTAAGGAAAGTGATTAGTGCACTCTACACTGCACTGGGGCAGCCCCACTTCACTGTGTGCAGTTTTGGGCGCCTCAGTGTAAGAAGGATCTTGAACTATTGGAATGTGTCCAGAGCATGGTGACCAACATGGGGAAGGATGTCAAGAGCAAGACTCAAGAGGAGCAGCTGAGGTCACTTGGTTTGCTCAGCTAGGAGAAAAAAAGGCTGAGGGGTGACCTCATGGCAGCCTACAACTTCCTCAAGGGGGCACTGCAGGGGGAGCTGCTAATCCCCTCTTTCTGGTGACCAGCGATGGGACATGAGGAAATGGAATGCAGCTGCATCAGAGGAAGTTCAGATTGGACACTAGGAAAAGGTTCTTCACTGAGAGGGTGGTCAGTCACTGGAACAGGTTCCTTAGGGAAGTGGTCATAGCACCAAGCCTGTCAGAGTTTAAGGAGCATCTGGAGCTCCTGGTCGTTTTAGCTTTAGGGACTCCTGTTAGGAGTAGGGAGTTGGACTCACTGATCCTTATGGGTCCCTTCCAACTTAGGATATTCTATGAAATGGAGAAGTCTTGTTTTCAGAATTGTTTCTATCCTAATACAACATGTTATCTTTTTTCAGATTAGATGGTATATGAACTATGTGTTTATGTATTTTTACAGATTACAAAAAGTCTTGGGTTTGGATTCTCTGGATGAAGTGTTAGACACAAAACTTGTGAATTCAAAGCATATAGTCCAAAATACATACAATGTCAATAAGCAAGGCATTGTCACTTTAGAAGACAAATCAAGTGAGTATTTTAGAAGTTTTAATTTAACTTTTTCATATTGTAGTTTACTGGTGCAAAAGAAGTATTAGTTTTAATCTGTATCTGTAATCTAACATGTGTTATCTTTATTCTTCTATGACTGCATCTATGCTAGAGTTTTTACAAAGTATGCCATTGTTGTCCTCTGACATCCCAATAGTAAGAATCAGTGTTTACTCCATATTTACTCTCTTAAACGTATTCCTGCCTTAGCAGGGTTGAAAGATGAATGTGAAAGAACAGCAACTTTTAATTCGTAAAGATAGGGATATTATTAACTTCAAGCTGGCTTTGTTGGCCCATCCCTTAACTGACTGGAGCATTTATATGAGGGAAATGTGTATTTAAAATTGGGAAAGAATAAACATGTACACTGAGGGATGCTTAAAATTTCTCAGTTTTGAGTTTTCAATGTGTTTTAAAACGAGTACTGAGTTTAAAACTGCTTTTACATCATGGAGAAAGTAAAGCATCTTTGCTGCTGTGATATATCACTTACAAGATTATTGCCACCATGTTTTCCAGAAGATTTGTAGAGAAGTGATACATGAGATTGGAACCAGGTTTGGTTTGTGAATGAAACCTTCTCCAGAACATGTGCATGTTCTTTTTAAAGACAATTGGAGCATCTGAAGATATTAACTTCCTTCTTGCAGAAAGGACAGAACTGAATGTATGAGTGCTTTTCATCATCTTCAGTGCAAAGTGAACACTTCACTGTAATGCACTAGTGAAGGTGTAGCTTGAACTAGTTTGGCTGATTTTTGCAGGGCAGGTTAAGGATTTGTGGTATGATCCATTTTGGTGATTGAGTTGGAAGAGCAGTAGGTGTAACCTGTGGATATTGATTACTGGAGGTACTGAAATATAGATGTAATTCAAGTTAGATCCTACATAAAGATATAGCCTGCCTTTGCAATCAGTCTTCTATATATAGGAGGAGCTTCTTAAAGAATTTTCAGCTTCACTTTTATCTTACAGTTTAACATTTTTCTCAGTTTTTTTCTCCTTTTAATTTGTATCTGTTTCTCTCCTATGCAGAGGAACTACCTCACTGGATATTATCAGCAATGAAATGTCTAGCAAATTGTAAGTAAATTCAGGAGAGGGGAAAAAAAACCCCACGCACAAACCAAACACCCCCCCCCCAAATTTAAAAAAGAAACCTGTAAAAATCAATTGAACTGTGCCTTTATGGCATCCAATCCCGCTTATATTCACAGTCAACATTTTTTCTGATCATTGCTTTAAACAAATTTGGAAAAGATCAGCCAGCATATGTTTTCCTGTCTGTGCAGCTTATTTAAATGTAAAAATAAATAATAATAATAATATTTTTCCTCTACTTTATGTTTTCACTAGACCTATTGGAAATAGATCAATTCGGTAGATCAGTACAATTTCACTTATATTTTGAAGAATGGATCTAAGTTTCGTTTTTTTTTAGTTTTTCTTTTTTTTCTGGTTGAAGCTGCATTTTTATTGACTGGACTATAAAATAGTGATCTGGTTGGTGGCTGCAAATAAATTTTTTTCTTTTTCCTTTGTAGGGCCCAGCTGCTCAGATTTGAAGCAGCCTACATACTCAGGATTTGAAAGGGATGTCTTCAAAACTATAGTGGACTACTTTAGCCAGATGAAAGAACCTCTTCTCACATTTCATTTTTTCGATGTTTTTGTTAGTGTGTTAGGTAAGTTGTTTGGGATATAATGAAAAAAATCATTCTTTTGAATTAACTTCCTGGAATTAATTTACCATACCCAGATAATATCATCGCTCATTTGTTTCGGACCTGTCCTGTCCAGTCTACATAGAGAACAGTTTAATATTTAAATCTATTTTGTATCACAAGGTGGTTTTATTCTTATGTCTTTTTGATCATGTTAGTCCAAAAGTGTTTTGTTGCTTGTCTTTATAGTTTTTAAAGGCCTCTCTTCATTGCTTAGCAATGCCACACCTAACAGATGGATTTTAACGTATTTTTCCTTTTTTTTTTTTTTTTACAAATGCCTACACATCTTAAAAACTCACAGAAGCTTTTAGAAATTGCTTGTCTGAAGTCTAGATTAAAAAGGATTAGGGCTCTAAGGGCTGTTTTTTTTTTTTTTTAA
>WKFP01013961.1:515286-533178 GCA_011057875.1 Pterocles orientalis | reverse complement strand
GTTTATGTTTTTTTTTGTTTTTTTTTTTTTTTTTTTTTTTTAACCCTGGCAATATGACATCTGAAGGAAACTGAAATCCTTCATTGCTTAAACTTAGAACAGACTTTAACTAATCTAGTGCTTTAAAGAAACAATAGTTGAATTATTATCTATAACTTTTTAAAGAGTTCACTCTGTGTCAAATTCACCTATCCTGTGGCTATAGATGGCCCATGGAAAAACAGTAAATGTGAAAATATTTGATTTACATTTTATGGCTACATTTCAGAAAAGAATTGAGTTGAAAAGTAAGCACGCTTTGTAGCATGTCACTTTTTACTGAGCTTCTTTAAATGGGAACAACATTGCTTTTAATAAACTATTGAGATGAAAAAGGACTTCAGAATAACAGTTTTATTTCTGGAATTCAGTATTTTTAGACTTTGTTAGTTGGGAATCTTGCTTCAAACTGACTGTAGTTCCTTTTTTGACTTTTTCATATACAACAGATATTTTTGATAATATCTTTAAAAATTCTTCGTCTCCTTTCATACTCTCTTTTTGCTTGCTTTTCCATTGTATTTCACATCTTTTAGGTTTTAAGAGAGTTTTATTGTGCAGTATTTCACAGATGTAAAAATAAGAAGAAAGAATTCATGTCAATGTTTATGTAGAAATGAAAGGAACATATGCACTGTTTAAAAAAAATAATTTTGTGGTCTTTTTCACAAAAAAATGAGGTGTTAATATGGAATCCTTCCTGACTAACAAAAATCAATTTACACAAAAAAATAATTATAATACAGCCTTTCCAGGACTACTTAGTTTGTTTTCCGTCTTCATACCTATACAATTTAAAGTACTGGCAGTAGATGTTTGAAAATGTCATGCTTCTCTAGAATTCTTGCCTAAACAGCCTCCTCCAGACACCTAACACAGGTATTTGAATGTCTAAAAAGTTGCATTTGGTGTTAGCAGGATGGTTTCGGATACGTGGGTTAGGCACCCTCAATGATTGCGGGATGCGATTGGGCTAGATGATCCCCGTATGTCTTTTGCACTTTTTTTGATAATTCAAGACTATGGTCCCTATCTAGTCAATGGAGAGAGTTCAAGGAATTCAATATACCTGTGAATATAACCTGAGAGCTAGGTGAAGCCTAACTCCTAACCTCAAAACTGCTGAGAGCCAGTAGTAACAAAATAAACAAAGGCAGAGATGCCTGATTTGCAGTTTAGGTGGCAAGATCTTCTCTAACCACTCAGACTCTTCTAGGATTTGGTCTGTGATTCTTGGGGGTGGGAAGTGAACAGGAAGAGGAAGGGATTTTTTTAGGAAAAGTTTTGGGTTCTGCTCAATATATAATTGAGTCTTAACAATGAGGCTAATATACAGGCCATTATGAAGCTGAAGGTGAATGTAGAGGATAATGCATGCTCAATAGAAGGCTATTTTGTAAAGTGTCAATGGTAGTACTGAATGCTGCCTGAGAAGCTGTAATTACTTAGCAAGTTATGCATTTACAAAATATGGAAAAGCAGATCAATGTTTGTAGTTACATTTCTGTGTGTTTTAATGGAGTATGGCTTGCAAAATTGGTGATAATTCTGAATCTTAGGACATTTATAAATGAAGATTTCAGCCTTTGAGTCTTTGACTTTTCATATTGGTACTCTCAGGGAATTTCCCCAGTGATTATTTCTTTCTTCCTTCAGTGGATAAGCTTTCTGTTTAGTGGAAGACTTCACGCAACAGCAAATAAAGTGTTACTGGATGATATTTTCAGTCATTTGAGGCAGTCATTATATGATTTGTAGATGTCTAAAAGCACATCTTAAAACATAAGAAATATTTGCAGAAATCATAAGTGGCTTTTGTAACCATATCAAGATGCCTCACTTGCTTCTGTTTTTGAATGAAGACTGTCTAGAGCACTACTTTTCCAAGAGGTTGTCTGAAATTAGTTTTCAGAATAGCTAAGAAAATAGGACTAGGTAAAATATCTGATGATCAGACACCCAACTTGGAAAGATTACACTTGCTCTTTGCACAGGTAATAACAATTCTTTATGTACAAATCTCATTGAGGGTAGTTAATGTACAAATCTCATTGAGGGTAGTTATTATTTCTTAGGGCTTCTTGTAGACATTTGCATTAGTGTGCTTGCCATATCTTCTTATGAAATTAGAAAAAGCTTTGCTTTGAACATGAAATTAATTATAGTGCTTTACTACGCTTTTCGTGGAATACTGTCTGTTTTGGCTGCCCTGCTTACTAATGCATACTCTGTTCTTTTTGATAACAAACAGCTTCCACCTTTTACACAGTGTGGAACTGACTGCCACAGTGGGTGAGGGGTGTGGTGGGTTGGCCCTTGGCTGGGGGCCAAACCACACACGCCCGCTCACACAGTCCCTGCCCCCACCCAATGATAGGGGAGGGAATTAAAGAGGTAAATGGCAAAGAGGACTCGTGGGTTGAGATAAGGACAATTTAATTACTAAACTACAATAATATTAGAAATAATACTATATACAAAGATGCAATGTGATACACAGTGATACTGCCCCTCCCCACTTGATGACCAAAGGCCTAGCCAGTGGCCCCGAAGGAGGGAGAGAATAGGTGATACACAATTATGCTGCCCCCCCCGAAAAAGGCTCGGCCTGTTGACAATGATACTGCCCCCCCGAGAAGGCTCAGCCTGTTGCCAGCTAATAATCCCCAGAAACCGCACAGACGATTCCCCCAGAAAGGGGGGAAAAGGAGGGAAAGGGGGTGCACCGCTCCCGGAGGCACTCACGGAACGGAGATAACAGCCCAAGCGTCCCAACCCGAGAGCTGACCGAAGCAGGAAAAAAAAACAGCTAACGATCCTCCTGGAGAGGGAGGATGCCAGAACTCACGGAACGGAGATAAACGAGTGTCCCGGGCCCAGAGCTAACGGCGGCTGTGGGGGGAGGGGGGGGAAAGGCCTTGGGAGAGCAAACGCAGGCTCCCCAGAGCGAGATGAATCCGGAAGTGAAAGGACAGCTCTCCTGGAAGAGTCTTCTCCTATATACTGGGTATGACGTGCATGGGATGGAATAATTGGTCAGTCTGCTTCTCAATCTTGACTTAAAAGCAAATCCCAAGCAAGAAGCCGGGCTCTCTCTCTGTCTATTGAGAGGAGAGAAGCTGAATGTATCTCGTCCTTGAGAACAAATAGCAACATCCTAGCAATAACTATAAACGTTCTTCTCTGTTCTTTTACCAATTCTCTCCTGAGCAGGAATCCAAAACATAGCTTCTTGCTAGCTATTTATGAAGAGAAGGGAAAAGGAAAAAAAAATTAACTCTGCTCTGCTTAACCCACGACAGGGGACAGCAGTGCATGCTGTTTATGTCGACTGTAGTAAGGCTTTCAACACTTGTCTCCCATCACATCCTCATAGGCAAACTGGGGAAGTACAGACTGAATAAGTGGGTAGTGAAGTAGACCAGAAATGGGCTGAATTGCAGAGCTCAGAGGGTTGTGATCAAGTGGCACAAAATGCAGTTGGGATTCAATCAGTACAGAGTACACCAGGGCTGATAATGGGGCCAGTAGTGGTTAACACTTCTTTAATGACCTGGATGGTGGGACACTCTGTCCTTGTTTAGGTCTGCTCTAAACAACCATGCAGATGATACAAAATGGTAAAGAGCGGTTAATGCAGCAGAGGGTTGAACTGCCATGCAGAAGGACATTGTCAGGCTGGAGAAACAGGCGAACAGGAATCTCATAATGTTTAACAAAGGGAAACGCCAAATCTTCTCCTGGAGAGGAATAACCCTGTGAACCAATGCATCCTGGGGGTGTCTGACTTGAAAGCGGCTTTACTGAGAAGAACTTGTAAGTCCTGGTGGCACTAATGTGACCATGAGCCAGCAGTCTGTCCTTTTGGCAAAGAAGATCAGCAGCATCCTTAGCTGCATTAAAAGCACTGTCAGCAGGTTGAGGGAGATCTTTCCTCAGCACTAGTGAGTGAGTTCAGTGGAGGGCCACAAAAGTTTTTAAGGGCTTGGGGCATCTGTCATATGTGTAGAGGCTGAGAGTGGAGACTTTCCTGGAGTGAAGGAGTCTCAAGGAAGATCTTATTAATGTGTACAAAAGACTGATGTGGGAGGAGTAAAAAAGAGGGAGCCAGACTTCTATCAGTAATATCCAATAACATGACAAGAGGCAATGGGCATGAACAGAAATACAGGAAATTTCATTTCCTTTTTCCTTTTTTAAGAGAAATTGCTGTTAGACTGCAGTCATGCAGATATTTTGCTCCTGACTTTAGTTTTATTCTGATGCTAGTGCTATTTAGGCAAATGTGTAGTAGATGCTTACTTCACTGAGCCTTAGAAACCCAGAATAGGATGATATTTTGGTGGTGAGACCTCTTTATAGGTACCTAAACTACTATTGAATTCTGCTCTGCCTGTCCAGTCCTCAAATTTCTCTGCCATGCTCACATTCTGTGTTTTCTCAAGAGTTTGTAAGTAGGAGTAGTCATAAGTTTAACTTCTATACGTGTGGGTGACATGTCAGTATTTTCATAGCTGTCATTGATGCGTAAGCACATATTTTGTTTAGATTCTCTGATGGCTGCCCCAGACTTTTTTCTTAATATTGCTACATCTGTGTAAAAATCGGAGATATGTTTAGAGCTGAGGGTTATAAAAAAAGCAAAGGATGGACCAAAATGTTGTAGTTTTTCACATCTACTAATATCTAGAGTTACTTATGGTTATTAATATCTCCCAATGCTTCAGAAGGAAATCTTGTAAATAATTAAACAGGGTGCCCAGGGATATCTTCCTAGACTCTTTGGGGAGTGGATTTCTAAGGCAGTCTTGAATGAGTAGGAAATGAATTTGGGGAGACAGATTTAGAAATGTTATGTTAAATGTTATGGAAATACATGTAATTGAGTAGTGTTGCCCAATCTCCTGATCTTGTATAAACCAGGTCTGCTGCAAAAGCACAGCAAGGCTGTAGAAGCTCTTCAGATATCTTGTCTCCTGCTGCCACCGGAAAATCGAAAGAGACTTCAGCTGTTGGTGAGGATGATGGCAAGAATTAGCCTTAACAAGGATTTGCCACCTCTTTCTGAATCAGTGAGGACCAGAACCTTGGTACGTATAGTGTAAGGCAAAAGGTCTAGACAAGGCTTTTGAAGTAGCATGTATGAAAAATTCTTAAAAGTGTATATGAAATAGAGTTTGCGTGTTTGAAGAACAGTTTATGTCTTCTAGCTATGTAGAAAGCTACTCTAAATTTGAATAAATTGGCATTTCCTGGCAAGTTGTGAGCAAATAAAGAATTTGCTCAGAATTTAGAGGTTTCTTTATCTTCCAAAGTTAAATCACTGCTGATTTCACTATTGAGTACAAAAAAAATAAAACATGGTAGATGAGGTCTCTAGAGTTCTTTACCACTGCAGACAGTGTGAGAGAAACACACTATCTGTTTCAGTCATAGTTAGAAATATGTAGCTGAATGTTTTGATTTCAATATTTTCAGCCACTTAAAAAAAATTCCTACCAGCTTATTTCTGTACTCTTTTTTTATCATTAAACTACAGAAATCTCAAAGTAATTTTAATCGGATTTTGACAAAGCCCTATTTTTTGCTACTGCTCTTTCTGCAGGGCTACTTGTAGAATTATCACTGATGTTTACAACACTTTATTATAAAGTTATTAAGCATAACTCTCAGCAATTCCAACCGGCTAAGAACATGTGTTTCTTTTGGTTAATTTTCAATCCTTTTGCAAGTAGGGCAGCAGAAAACTCAGTTGGAGAGCAACTCCATAAAAATTCTGTAGTAGCAGTCATAAATCTAAATTTACTCTATAGCAATTAATTTTTTAATTAACTATGAATAGTTTTGATTAGAATAATTACTTTCCTGACTGTTAAGGTTATAATTTAATTAACTGTAAATGGTCTTTGATTAAAATAATTATAAGCTAAATGTTATTTTTAGAAGTGAATCCTTTACAGTCCAAGTATTTTGTACAATGTTTTAATTCAGCAGCGTAGTCTATGGTACATTACTGATTGCTTTCTGTACTTTAATGTTAAAAGTGACTGGTGCACGGAAAGAAAACTCTTGTAACTGACTGAGCATGAGACTGCATGAAGTGGGCTATACCTAAAATTTGTCTTGATGATTGCAAAATAATTGTATTAAGTTTTTCTTCTAGTACTTCTATTAAATTCTTGTGTTATTTTTAAAATCTCTGAAATATTTGTGCCCTGTTTAACTGGAAAAGCCATGTGAAGTGGCTATTTGACAAAGCCTTGAATTCGGGCATTCTAAGTCTAAAGTCAGGGTTCGGATGTGTATATGAGGCAAGAGCCATCTTCAGTCCACTCAGATAATGTCACTGTACACAATTTTTTTTTTTTTAATATTGAGTAGAGTAAGCATTGTGTTGTTAAAATCTTTCTTCTAAAGGATCAATTTTAAAGACAGTCTGTTTCCCACTTCCCACCCTCAAACAGAAAAAATATACAATAATGTTTTTTTTTTCGTCAGATGGTTCAGGCATTTTCCCGTTGTATTCTCTGCTCAAAGGATGAAATGGACTTGGATGAACTGCTTGCTGCTAAACTAGTATCTTTTCTCATGGACAATTATCAAGAGATCTTAAGTGTTCCTTCTGCCTTAAAATCTTCTATAGAGGAACATTTCATACATCTCCAGAGAGTCCAGGTAGGTACCTAGTTAAAAAACCTCATATGTCTCTGTACTTCAAAATCAAATTTATCCTTTTTGCCCGGAAGTTCGACAGTTCTTAAAGGCATTGTTCTGTCTCTGCTAGCTTATGAAGAGCTAATTAATTTTGACTGCTGATATTCAACCATAACTATGTATTTAAATGAAACTAGAGAGATCTTGACTGTTTTAGAGGTAAGAACTCTAAAATATGTTTTCCTGTTGGTCAGCACTATCTTCTCCATGGAATGGGCAAACTATGTGGTGGTGAGGAAAACTCTGAATGATTAAAACGTGTTTCCTTTAATGTTCTGATTTTCTTTTAGAGCTATTCTTACTTGCTCAGCTTTTTCATAACTCTTTTTCTTTCCTGATACCATATTTTGTTTAATTCAAATCTGCTTTTTAATTCTTCCTTCTTGAATTCCTACTAAAAAAAATAGCTTTTAACTTCTCCAAGATTTAAACAAGCTTCCTTTGTGTCATATTTTTTTTACTTACTAGAACTCACTTAATTAGTGCAGGAGATAGGAGATGGAATTTTGGGTCTTTACTCCACATCTTTTCTACTTAGTGACTTTAGGTGGTCAATTTGATTAAGCCAGTTTTTGCAAATTTATTGCAGAAAACATAGCTGCTCTTGTTTTACTCTTTGTTCAGATAAAATATGCTGGAGCTGATACTGACGCAACTTTTCCTCCTCCATCGTTTTGTCGCCAAATCAGTACAGATGAATTTGAATGCCAAAGGGCAACAGGCTCTCAAGAACCACTGGCAGCTTTATTGGAAGAAATTGCAATGAATAAAGAAATATCTGTGAAAGATAAGAAGAAGCAGCTCAAGCAAGTAAATAAAAATTCCTCCACAGTCTTTATTTTTAACTTAAAAAGTTTTATGAAGTCTTAGACACATAGTTCTCTAGAGAAATATCGTGACTTTAAATAGTAGGTACGCTTGAGGTTTCTAACTTTTTAATTGTCTAGAATAGGGGTACTGTGATAAATCAAGCCATATTAGAAAATATCACTTAATTTTCTATATAGAGGTATAGAAAGTCTATTAGAGAAATAAGCATTTTCCTGCTCCAGAGGTCGAGGTAGCACTTTAATAGTTTTTTTAGTATTACAAGTTTGAGTGAATTCTTCGTTTAAACTTATATGTTTTTCTAGTTTCAGAAATCTTACCCTGAAGTGTATAGAGTACGATTTCCTACCCCTGAAACTGAAGCGGTGCTATTTCCAGAAAAAACTAAACAGAAACCACCAATACTGATGTGGGCTTTAAAAAAGCCTTTTCAACCATTTCACAGAACCAGAAGCTTTCGGATGTAAATCGTTTGAAATACATCACCAAACTGAGTTGGAGCATGTTGTCAATGGATCTTTTGCAAAAGGAGCCTAAGCAGCGTGTAGTTACTCAAAAAACTACTGGAGATATTGCCGAGATGGTAGAAAAGGTCAAAAGAACAGAAGAGTATTGAGGGGATAGAAATGTGAGCCATTAGCAGTATTTTTGTAAATCATTATTTTTTTAAGTGACTGTTATTTAAAACAAAACAACCCACCCAAAACAAACTCAAGGGGATTAATCTACATCAAAGTGATCAAGTACACGTGGTACAGTTGCTGTAGTTTGATTTGATAATAATTTCAAGGTCTAAATGTATTTGTCTGTAATGTATTGTTAGTAACTAGTTAAATGAGTACTGTGTAAACTAGGCTGTATTCACATATAGCTTAAAGAGTTAATTTGCTGTACATGCTTGAATAAGCACGAAACACTGGATTTTGTTTTGCTGTTGTACACATTAGTGCTCTTGATACATAAGATTTATTTTGGAAAACTGTAAAAACTCATTCTTAATTTTGTGATTCATGTAATGCATTAGAGCTTGACTCAACTCCTGTTGAGCAGAACCATTCTTTTAAGTAACCTAGTCTAAGTCTTTTTCCATATGCTCTTACTAAATATTGCCACACAAAATTGGATGCTTGATGATAGAACATATTTTACCAGAAAAATCTGAAGCCTTGCATTTCCTCTGAAAATGGAATTCAAATGTTGAAGAGACAGTGATGCATACATGTCTTTTAATTATTTTGTTTGTTTTGTGTTATGAAATCTACTCTACCTGTAACTTGATGTACTTCATTCTGACAGCAGTTTTGAGCGATTAAACCATTACCATTTTCTGATATTTATTTAGAGTGGTGGTTTCATGTTATCCATTAGAGATTTAAAGAGCAGCATTTCATACCTTATTGAATGTTAGTCTATGCAGGACACAAGACAGCTGACTACATATTTCTATCTGACATTTTGGGAAGCAACATGGTGACCATCCTGTAATGCAGCATTGACGGTATTTTCACTTTGCTAACTTCGTAATGAGTCAATAATCCTTAATGTGTACATTACAAGGCTGTTGGTTTAATATGTTGGAATATTTCTTGAGCAATGTGATTCTGAATGGTACATGTTTCCGTCATCAGTTTTCACACATTGGTTACACTTGGATTTATATCAATAATCTTTTTTTCTCAAGCAAAAGTGATATAAAAGGGTACACATTTCTTTACAAATAATAAGAAAATACTAAAATTAATATTAAAAATAGTCTGAGGCCACTTCTTAACTTTTGTATTGGTTCTTCAAGGGTAACATAACCTTTTAGATATGTCGTAGTATTGTCTGTATGCTTACGTGCTATCAAACTCTGACTATGATTCAACTCATACATAGTAATTTGGTTACAGCACTAATCCATGAAGTATAGTAATGAGTAAGACTAGCTGGAAAGCAAGTCTTGCATAAAAGGGGAAACACACCTGAAGTGTTCTTTGACATCAGTTCCTAACTTGCAGAGGGGAAGTAAAAGCCAATCTATTTGCTATTGGAAATAATCTCATTGCCAGTAGAAGCCAACAAGCCTTCTACTGCCACGTTGAATTTTTTCACCATTGTTACTTCTAAAAAATTTGTAGCCTTCCTGAGCCTATTTTAAACAGTAACTGGAGTTTACTCATTAGTTTCCATGAGGAGAAGTTGAAAATATGTCATGTTTCTATGGATCAATTCTACTTTTGTTTCAAAGAATTATTTCCCTGGCTGTGGTAAAAACAAAACAAGTCGATTTGCTCACAATTCCCAAGCCTGCAAAAAAATAACCGGCATAAAACGTCCTCTAAAACCTTGAAGGGAGTGTAGAGAGGGAAATTTATCTGAGATCATAATCTCAGAGACTGAATTTTAACTGTTGCCCTATCTAGGGAGACACTTAAGAAAGCTTATGTTAGTAGTAGAAGATGTGTGGCTATGGTTGCTCCTTATGGCTCTTCCTTGTCCCACAACTGAATCAGCCGCAAATGTGCAAGACAAATACAGTATGAACATAAGAGTAAGTTTGCCTATTCCTTTCAGGGTGGAGGATAGAAAAAGAAAGCTTGAAAGCTAGTTCAAAGAGGACTGTGGGCTTGATAAGTTGTCTTAGAAGAAACACAGGTTCTGTAACCCTAAGCTATAGTCAATAGAAACTTCAGTTTTGATATTAACTTTCTCAGGAATTTAACCTTTACTTCTGTGTTAAAGCCCTGGATTGTCTTATGTTGCCAAGACTGAGCAACATGGGCTCTATTAGATTTATTTCCCTTGGAGCATGAAGACCATAAGCCAAACATTATTTTGCTTAACCTAGTGGCTATTTTCTAAAGACACTCATTAAATGGAGTACTACCTGGCATTCTTTTAAAACACATCAGGTGGAAGACTCAATAAAGGTAGAAAATGTTGTTTCAGCTGTTTTTTCAGTCTGCTTAGACCAATGTTTTTTGTCTAAGAGGAGCATCTGAAATATCCACCTGTAAGCTCCTATGTAAGTAGGAGTTATTTCTGACTAAATTTTGACAATGCTGTTTAACTCTTTAGTACTGAAACTTCTGGTGTAATGCCATTAGCTGTCATGGTACAGTTAGGATTTTTGGACAAGGTCTTTGAGTAGAAACTGCTGTTGTGGGGGTGGTTTTGTTTGGTTTTGCAGTGGATTTTTTCTTGTTTGGTTGAGGTTGCTTTTGCTTTGCTGAGCTCTTTGCCCCCAGCAGAGCAATCTCTTTTCCCTCGCTCCCCACCCCACCTTGAGCATAACCTCTTTCCTGACCTATTGGTTCTTAGTGACATATCTGTGACAGCTTTGCTCCAGCAGTTCCTGGAAGAATGAAGAACAGTACTTATGCACTGTTATTCAAGAGGATAACTGAGAATAATCCAAATAGCCGTTATCAAATAAACCTGATGGCAAACGTGGACAAAAGAGTGGAAAGACTGATAAAGAATTTTACTGGGAAAACCTAAAGCACAGTAGTATAGGTAAAGCTTAGTCATTTCATAGTTTTAATTCTTTATAGAGAGTATACTGTCTTGCATGGCAAACTTGCTTTTTTTAGTGATGGAGCTAACAAAGTTATTTTATAATGTGTGTCAGTTTTTGACTGCTTGCAATTTTTCAGCAAAAGTGGGATATCTATGTAGCAGATTTAGGTAAATTGACAATAGGCATGGGTCTTTTTATTATTTATTTTTTATGGATTCATTGGAAGTACTGATGGAGCCATGGAAATGGCTGAGAATTGTGGGTACAATAGGCTTTTTATGGCATATCATTCAGTAGCATCTTATAAAATTCCTGAATAATGTCAGTAAGTGTTTAAGTGATTAAGAACTGCCTAAATGTATGCAGAAGGGAATAATGATGGAGCTACTTTGTAGGAAATCGATACAAGATTTTCCTTGAGGTTATGAAAATAAATACAAAAATAACTGCTAGCATCATTAACTAATCTCATTAGTGTTCTCAGACTGCTCAGTAATAGTAGGGTCATTAATATAGAATGTGCAGGCTGAAAATGAATTCAAACATGGTTACTTCAAGGTTATATGCCTAAGAACAAGATCTGTAGGTCATGTAAAAAAGTGACAAAAAAGAGGAGAAAAGACTGTTCTGGAAAACTACAGCTCTGTAAAAGGTTTTTCCCACAGGGAACAAGGCTTCCCAACATTATGCTGAGGCAAAGAGCTAATGTGGTTCTTCACAAGGTCTAAATTGGAGGTTGTTACATAAAATCAGCTGACTCATCTCGTGTGACCTCTACACTCAGTACTGACTGACTGACACTGAAAAGTTGCAGTTTTTGCAGCCTTTGTAAAACTGCAGATGATACAAGGTGAGTATTCGGAATTATTTCCTTAAACTCAGAGTTTGCATGACTTCAGTCTTTCCCATTTATGAGAAACAAGACCACACGTTCAGTCTGTGGTGTAAATTCACATAAATGAGTGCTTGGTAAGCAGCAAAGACTTGAGTCAAGAAGAGACTAAACTCAGTGGATGGAAGATGGAGCTAGATATGGTTGGTTTGTTGTTTTTGGTATTTTTTTATGATGAGGGTACTGAATGATGGGAATGTGATGAATTTTAACTTTTCCTGGTGTCTTTAGAGTAAGATGTCTCTGGTGGATATTTACTGAAATGCAAATCATTTAGCTCAGGGCATAGTTAGCAGAGGGGCAGCATAGTGACTCAAGATGTGTGGAAGACTGGGCAAAATCTTGGGGCTCCTCAGTCTTTCCATGCTATGGATTTTCACATGTGAGTTGCATATCTGTTCAAATTCCTTAGCTTCACTCAGTGACTTGATAATCAGGAGGTGATATGAAACAACTGATTCATCATTCTTCTCTTGATTTTTGAGGCAACTAAAGAAAAGAGCATTTGTTACTTTTGTTCTTCAGCCAAACCCCAGTGAATATAGTCAAAGAAGGGTCACCTTTTTGAGTCGCCAGGGCACAGCTGCTTCTGGGGATAATGAAAATCAGCTCTGTTCTGTCCAGCACTCTGATCATAGAGGGTGAGGTATGTCTCTGGTGTGCTGCAGTTGCTTTGGCTGGGACTGAGAGGGAGAATAACATAGATAGGAATCTGATCTCGTGGCTGTATGAATTTTAATAATACAGTCATTCCTGCTCTATGATTTAATGTATGCCTTATATTGTTGTTTGTTTGTTTGTTTGTTTTACCCTGGGATTACATGATGCTGAACTAATCATACTCATACCTCAGACAGACAACTCGAATATCCAAAACAGCCTAAAGTATCTCTTGTCTTAGCACTAACTTAAGGCTGTTTATAGCTACTTCTTCCTATAAATTTTTTATACTTTCTCTATGATTGTGGTTTGAAATCACAGCAAAGCTCTCTGAAACTTTAGTGATGACTGACAGAGGAGCTCCTGGCAATGATTCCTGAGCTTTCCTGCTGAAGAGAGGATGGACTGACCTTGGCACTTCTAGACAGCCTTCAAAGGTGAATAAAAGGCACAATGTAATATCTTTACGTACTTGCAAATCTTTCTTTTGTTTCCTTTTTAACCTGAGTACTTATTGTTATGAGGATCTGGCCTTGTGAATGACTAAGATTTGCTGTGTGACTTCAAACCTTATATGCAGTGCTAGCTTTTAAATTTAATCTTATAAAAAGCAGCAGTTCTGAGTCCTGTGGCTAATTTTTTATTCAAATACTGGTGAGAGGATGAGTAGTGGGATTGTTAGTTTCTCGTTTGTTATGTCTTGCAGTAAATTCACTTTCTTTTTGCAAGAGACTTTGTGAAGAATAGTATGTCCTTTTGATGTTGAAAACTGTGCAAAATATTTTTGGATTCTATGAAAAATTCCTTCCTTTTCTCCTCCTTGATAATTATTTAATGTTTTGTCAGTCTAGATGCTTAGTAATTTATGACCCAGCAGAGGTCAGCCTTGTGATTTTTTCAAAACCTATGTTCAAAGAAAAGGAGTAGAGACAAAGTTCTTACTGTCAAAACCTCTGGGATTTTGTTTCATAAAATATATTCCTGCAATTAGAGTTGGTGTGATATTACTGTATTGTAGCTAGATATAGATATTCTTCTCTGTGACATCCAGTGATCGGACAAGGGGCAATGGGTTCAAGCTGGAACATAGGAGGTTCCACTTGAATATGAGAAAAAACTTCTTTACGGTGAGGGTGACAGAGCACTGGAACAGGCTGCCCAGAGAGGTTGTGGAGTCTCCTTCTCTGGAGACATTCAAAGCCCACCTTGATGCGTTCCTGTGTGATCTGATCTAGGTGTTCCTGCTCCGGCAGGGGGATTGGACCAGATGATCTTTCCAGGATCCCTAACATTCTGTGATTCTGTGATATGTGACTTAAATATCTCAGTAATAAGAATGTTTATTGTTTTGTAAAATTGTTACAAATTGTCTCAAGTGTTAGCTTTGTTGGTATACAAAAATACATCCCTCCTGATTTGATTAAACAAGAGTATTGCATTTCCAGAGTTGGTTGTGTAGCTCAGTGAAACAACATCAAGAGGGAACACATGGAACTGTTGTTGGAATGCTAGCTCCAAAGCAGTTTTATCCAGTTAGACAGTAGAACTGAATATGCAATAAGAGCATTGTCAAGGCTGCAGCTGAGTCTTCTGCAACAGAACATGCTTAAATGACTTGAGCATGACACTGGGAGCTGAGAAAACATGTTGCCATTTTTGTTCAGACAGTTTGTTTTCTGAACTTTGCAAAGATGTTTTACTCTTTTATTGTTACAGCAATTTTTGTATACTCTGAAGTTTTTTTTTCAGACATTAAAAACACACTGTGATGAGAGCAATATTCTGAAGTTTCGGAGTAGCTAATAAAAACGTCTTATTCTGTGTTTCTCGCAGTAGCAAGGCTGCAAGTCAAAATCAGCCTAAGGAGCAGAGATTGTGCTTTTTATTACTTGCTTTTCTTTTAAAAACCTTTTGCTCTTTAAAAAAAAAAAAAGTCTCTTTTTTTTAGAAAATTGCCTTCAAAGAGGCCAGATCAGCTTGGACCAAGAGCAGCTACTATGTTGTTCTTTATCTTTTGCAAAAGGTGGTTACAAACCACCCAAAACCTGCCAGATAGAACACTACCTTATAAAATGTTCTCCAGTTAGAGAGAAAAATAACAACTTTGTGAAATAGAAGCCTTTTCTGAAATTGAAGCCTTTATGTTTTGGTTTTTAAAAAAAACACTTAAGGACACTAATGTTTATTATGTGCTGGAGAAGAGGAAGGCCAATGTATTAAGAAAAAGAACCCTATTTAATATTAATCAACAACAGTGTATGTTGTTCTTGCTCCTGTCCACTCATTCTATTGAAATTAAAATAGCGTTGAATGTTTTCGACATCCTGTGGACTTAATAGTGTGTGCTTATGTAATTAGGCCCTAACCTAACAGATGTGCGAAAGAGAAGATATTGTGAAGTAACGTTGCAAGAGTTACTATCACTTTATGGTGCTTCTTAGCTCTTGAGTACTTGACTCTGTTGTCTTAACAGTCTCTCATTTTCAAAAGCATGTTTTGTCCTTAGCACTATGGCTTTTTCCTGGCGCTTTAGTTGTTATACAGAAACTCCAGATTGTGAAATCTCTTCAATTTAATAAGCCTTCCTTTAACAAAGAGAAGCAAAAGTGGGTGCAGGGACAGGTGCTCTGAATTGAATCATCTTGGGTCCAGGTGTGCTGAAAGTAGTAAGCCAACAAAACCTAGACTACCACTGGGAGGTTTGCAGTGCACTGCCCACCGCACCTACTTCCAAGAACACAGTGCAGAAACGCCTGTTCCAGTTTTGACAGGCAAGCGTGCTTCCTGGTGCTCATTTTCTTACAGTTAGGAAAGAGAAAGAACTGAGTCAAGGTTTGTGTTGGGCATCCTGTTTTACTGCCTCATTTCCCGAACTATTCTGCATAATTGCTTGGTATTGTGTCTGGATATACTCAAAATGTCTGCAAAATACTAACCAATTTAAAATAACTAGTGATTTATTCTAGACAACCTGTCACAGTTATCTAAAAGCATAAATACATTTTTTGGTAGGTCTTGGTTCCTATCATGTCAGTAAATAGAATCAAAGAAAAGAGAAACTTGTATACTGTTTCAATGCCAAATGTGTAAGTGAAAACAACAATACACTTGGTTTATAACAGCTGAAGAAATTTTGCCCATCTAGAAAGTTTAATTTAATCAAATTCAAGTTTAGTCCAATTTCATTTTGAAAAGCACTGCAACATTGAAATGCTATTGTTACCTGGCTTCCATTAATAACACAACTTTTTTAGACACTTCTGTCCAGGTTGGACTAAAATACTCTTAGGTGGAACATCGGTTTTGCAATATCGACATAAAATATTATTATTTCTCCCCCACACCTTTAACTTCAATTGAAAATCAAGCTTGCGGTACAAGGGCAAATTCCCTACCAAATATTGCAACCTTCTTTCTACCTGATTTTGTCAATTTTTCAGATTCCTGATAGTGAAGAAAACTATTTCCTGAAAACATGAAAAACAAATTTAAATCCAGAGGTGCAGTGATTGAGAAAGCTTGGCAGGCTCACTATTCATATTTAAGGTGGGAATCAGTACATGCAACTTCAGCAACATAAAAACTAAATCCTAACTCTCTTTTTATTGCCATTTTCAGGGGACTACATGTCTCATGCCTTTTGAGATGAAATTAATTGTTTTCAGAAGGTGCCTGTATTTTTCTGTCAATGTAACAAAAGTGTAGATAAACTTTATCATCCAAAAAAAATCAGCCTGGTATTTTTTTCTTGTGTTTATGAAGCCAGATGTAGGTAAGACTGCAGCACTCTGTAACATGCTAAGTTTAATTTGATGTGGTAACATGGGTGGTAACAGTGAAGAAACATAGCTTTCAATGCAGCTTGCGAGCCTGTCAGGAGCCATAGAGGTGTACTCTAGCCTGCTCAGGAGCTCTAGCTCGTCTGCGCTAGGACTGTTATTAGTGGCAGGTTAACTCAAAGCTATGGCTGTCTCCTCATCGTAGGGATATGAAATATGTATTCGGGAGAAAGGAGATTTTAGAGGCTGACCAGAAATTTTTGAAGAACACATTAATCCAAACATAGGTTGATATTGTTTTGTACACAATTTTGATGAGCTTACTTGTATATTTAAATTGTAAAAATGTTAGTAAAACTGAACTGTAAACATACAGTTAAAGGGAATGAGAATCCCACATGACTTATGAGATAAATGAAGGAATAAAGAGTTTTATTTGATAACGGCTATTTGGATTATTCTCAGTTATCCTCTTGAATAACAGTGCATAAGTACTGTTCTTCACTCTTCCAGGAACTGCTGGAGCAAAGCTGTCACAGGTATGTCACTAAGAACCAATAGGTCAGGAAAGAGGTTATGCTCAAGGTGGGGTGGGGAGCGAGGGAAAAGAGATTGCTCTCCTGGGGGCAAAGAGCCCCTTGGCTGGGGGCCAAACCACATACCTGCTCACACAATTCCCAAAGCGCCACCCGAGGATAGGGCCAATTGCTGATCACTTCCAAGATTCCTGGGCGATCAGGACTCCCTATACGAGCTCGTTGGGTGATCAATGCAATCCACTTACTCCATGTAGCATCAGTTGCATGATGTGTAGAGGGAACCTTCCCTTTAAACATCCAACCCAGCACCGGTAGCTGGGGTGCCAGGGGGAGCTGTGGTTCAATACCAATCACTTCTAAAGCAGCTTGAAGGACTTCATATGCTGCCAATATCTCCTTTTCAGTTGGAGTGTAGCGAGCTTCGGAGCCTCTGTATCCCCGACTCCAAAACCCTAGGGGGTGTCCTCGAGTCTCCCCCGGTGCCTTCTGCCAAAGGCTCCAAGAAGGACCATTCTCCCCAGCTGCGGTATAGCGCACATTTTTGACATCCGGTCCTGTCCGGACTGGTCCCAGGGATACTGCCTGGACTATCTCCCGTTTAATTTGTTCAAAAGCCTGTCGTTGCTCAGGGCCCCATACGAAATCATTCTTCTTTCGGGTCACTTGGTAAAGTGGGTTTACAATCTGACTGTAGTCTGGAATATGCATTCTCCAGAAACCCACAATGCCTAGGAAGGCTTGTGTTTCCTTCTTGTTTGTTGGTGGTGACATGGCTGTTATTTTATTGATCACATCCGTGGGGATGTGACGCCGTCCATCTTGCCATTTTATTCCCAGAAACTGAATCTCTTGTGCAGGTCCCTTCACCTTGCTTCGTTTTATGGCAAAACCAGCTTTTAGGAGGATTTGTATTATCTTCTCTCCTTTCTCAAAAACTTC
>WKFP01013961.1:504897-515266 GCA_011057875.1 Pterocles orientalis | reverse complement strand
TTACAGAGTCTCGGTTGGTGCGATATTGCCGTCGGTGAACTGTTGTAGTAGCAATTGGCACCCGTTGTTCGTTGACCTGTAGCAATCCCACAACAGAAGGGTCTTCTGAGAGACCAGGCAAAGTAGACAGCTGTTTAACTTCCTCTGTCTCCACAGCAGCTACGCCGAAAGCCCACCAATACCCTTTTGGGTCCTTAAAGTACCCTCTCTTAAAATAGTCTATGCCAAGGATGCACGGGGCATCTGGACCAGTCACAATGGAGTGCTTCTGCCACTTCCTCCCAGTTAGGCTTATTTCAGCCTCTAACACAGTTAATTCTTGGGATCCCCCAGTCAACCCTACAATGGAAATGGATTCTGGCCCTCTGAAGTTCGATGGCGTTAGGGTGTGCTGGGCACCAGTGTCCACTAAAGCCCTGTACTTCTGGGGGCCTGATGTGCCAGGCCATCAAATCCACACAGTCCAATACACTCGATTATCCCTTTCCTCCACCTGGCTGGAGGCAGGGCACCCCTAATACTCTTCCTCATCACAGGATTCACTGTCTGACCTGTGCGGTGCCAGACGAGAGGTCCCCTTACCAGGGTCAAGGGGGTCGATTTCAGTCTTTTGACGTCTGTGGGGCTGTCAATTGTCTTCTTCGACCGCTGCAACAACTCCGTTGACATCCTTCTTGGGTGATTTTTTCTTGATGGGTGTCTTCCCTCTTTTTTCATGTACATGGGCTTCCAGTCTAGAGGTGGTTTCTCCATCCCACTTCCTCATGTCTCCTCCCTGATCACGCAGGAAAAACCACAGCTTGCCCCATGGTGTATGCTGTCTCCCTTGAACAGGGGAACGTTTTCTTCTAACCGCTGAAATACTGAGCTGCACAGATGGAGAGCAGGCTCTATCTTCTCTAAATTTCTGGGGCTCCCAAGACAGCATCTCGGACAGCTCCACAGCTGAGATGCAAGGCTGTGAGGAGGTGTCCTCTTCATATTGCTGGAGTTGGGTAACCACATCACCTATAGTGGAGTCTTTTATTACTAGCGGGTGACTATATGATGATGGAGCACTCTGCAGAACCTTGCGCCACGTGTGCATTGGATGTCTGCGGGTTTGCCAGGTTATAACAGATCAGCTCCTGCACAGCCAATTCCCTCAAGTGCTGGGCACTGCTTTCCATGTTGACCCACTTGCCTTGTTTCCATATAATATCTTCTTTGTAGGGATACCTCTTCTGTGCAGCATCTAGGAGCCTTTTCTAGAGGCTGCAAGCCAATTGTGTTTTTTTAACTTCTTTGCTGATGGCGTTGTCCCCAGCAAAATTTCCCAGCTGTCTAGCCTCTCCACCCTCTAGATCCAGGCTACTGGCTCCATCATCCCTGCATCTGACATCCAGGTGAGGAAGGACTCATCTTTCTTATGGCAATAGTCTTGTTTAATGTCTTGCAGCTCACACCTAGTTAGAGGCTGAGTGGTTACCGTCTCTCATACAATTTCTTCCTTTTCCCCCTGTAGTCGTGATGGCCCTGCTCTGGAGGGGCCGCCTCCTCTCTATCAGGGTCGTGGGTCTCTTCCTCTCCTTCCCTCATAGGAGGAGCTTTTTCCCCCTCTTCTACACATATTGATTTTTGTGTTTTCTTCTTCCCTATGGGGGACACAACTAAGGGCAGAGACTCTGGGATGCTGCTTGATGAAATTTGAGTAGTAATGGTTGTAGTAGCTGTAGTGGGTGCTGGAACCAGAGGTGTTTTGGAGGATGCTGGGGTTTGTGTGGTGGTAGGGGACACCAAGGTTGGAGTCACCACAATGTCTGCTGTAGTGGTTGCTGTCTCTACAATATCAGCTGAGGGAGTGGTGGTGGCAGGTGGGTCATCGTTGGTAATGCATTGAGTGAATCGTTGATTGACCTTAACAATATAAACGCATTGACATGCATTCAGGAGGCCTAGCAACAGGATCAAACTGGTTTGAAAATCCCAGCGATACTCAAAGTCCTCAAAAGCTTTTGCAAATGCTCTGGAGGAGAAGGGAACAGTGAAGGGAAACATTGCATCCATAGTTCTGTTACTGGTGTAGTTGGCAAAAATGTTCAGCAAGGGGTACCCATAGCCTAGGGATGAAGCCACAGCTTCACTTAGTTTGGTGCCAGCCATTGTAAAAACAAACAAGATTAAGCCTGATAGCATTTTCAATTTTCCCAAAGCAAAAAAACAAGGGCGCTACACAGCAATCCCCTTCATCAGCATCATAACCTCTGCCCAGCTCCCACAGAAAACCAGCAGCCCATGAATACTGATAAATAGTATATGTGGCAAGTACTTCAATATTTCCCACAGCAGCATTTCAGGCAACATAATAAATGCTTATTGGAAGTATGCTTTAATACACTCTGTTCAAGTCTGTCACTATCTCAACTGCTTGGGCCCCATGTTGGGCGCCAAAAAGGAATGTGATGGGTTAGCCCTTGGCTGGAGGCCAAACCACACACACCCGCTCACATGATTCCCAACGCCCCACCTGAGGATAGGGGAGAGAATTAAAGGGGTAAAGGGAAAAAAGGACTCGTGGGTTGAGATAAGGACAATTTAATAACTAAACTACAATAATATTGAAAATAATACTATATATAAATATACAAATGAGTGATACACAGTGATACTGCCCCCCACCCAGTGATCAAAGGCTCAGCCTGTTCCCAGCTAACGATCCTGGAGAAAGAAATGTCCTGAAACCACACTCACGATTTTCCCAGGGAGGGGGTGCACCGCTCCCAGAGGCACTCACAGAACGGAAATAACAGTCTGAGCGTCTCAGACCGAGAGCTGACTCGGGGGGAGGGGGAAGTCCTTGGGAGAGCAACCGCCTGGAGCGAGATGATACGGAGCCAAGAGAGATCCAGAAACCAAAAGGACCCAGAAAAAAAGGGACAATCTTCTGGAGGGTCCTCACCTATATACTGGGCATGAGGTATATGTTATGGAATAGATTATTGGCTATTCTAAATTTCAGTCTGAACCTGAGATCAAATCCTAGGCTACTATCCGAGGCTGTGTTCCCTCCCATCCCCTGTCTGCGGGGAGCAGGGAAGCTGAAGGACCTTGAAATCCTGGCAACAACTGTAAACATCACTTTTTATCAATTTTCTTCTGAGCACAAATCCAAAACACAGTCTCTTGCTAGCTATTCTGAAGAAAGTTAACTCTGTCTCTGCTTAACCCAGGGCATAACCTTAGATATATACTTAAGGAAAATGAAAAGCTTTAAAAGAAATCTTATATTCTGAAGTTTTCTGATTCTCAGTATTTATCTAAGAAATAAATGCTGTGACATACATGCATAAAAAGTTTTTCTCCAAGACAGGGGAAAAAACAACTTGACACAGGAATCACTATAAGAGGGGTACCTAGCCATGAAATAACTGAAGGGTAGTAAAAAAACCATTTTGACATATATATATTTTGATATAAAATGTCTAACTGTTTAAATAGGATACATTAAGCAGTGAAGGAGGCAGGAGGAGCATTGGCCTTCGAAGTTTTTGAATGATAAATCTAACAGATTATTTCTTTTCTTTTTTTTTTTTTTTTTTTTTTTTTTTTTTTTTTAGCTTATTGTTCCTGATAAACTGAGGGTCAAAGCAGAGGCAGGTATAAATTACCCTGAGCATACAGTGACATGGTAAGAACTTTAATTTTCTTGCCCTGCATGGACAAAAAAATCAATAAGAAAATGAAAACTCTACAAATAATGGTTCACAGCATGCAGTAAAAATTTTGCCCCAAGACTTTGGCTCATGAGGTCCTTTATTAACATCCAAGAGTAGCAAAGAGTAGTGTGACTCTGCTTGAGGGCACTCTACATAGTGTTCACATAGGAGGGACAGGGGGCTGATGTCACTGATTTCTAAACACAGAGAGCATGTGGACCTCTCTTTTTTGCATTATCTCTGGTGTGTTACTTCAGGAATTTCTGACATACTTCACTTTTGTTTTTATTTAGAAAGTAAAGAAGAATATTGTCTGTTGCCGTCCATCCTGGACAAAGGAATTGCCCTAATGGTTTTGGGGGTGAGATATCTTGATAATTATGCTGCAGCATGTCATGGGTGTAGCACAGAAGAGTGGCCACCACTATTGGTACAGGTAGGTTGTCTCAATGACTGGATAAAAGTTTTCTTAACAATGCTACTGATACCATTCTAAAGGCTTAGCACAGAGTAGAAGCTGTCTTGAGACAAGCATTGAGCAAATGAGGCTGAATGCTATCCACCTGGTCTAGATCGAGGAGAAAGACACACACTGTGAATCAACCCACTTTATTAAAAACTTGTTTGTTTTTGTTTTAAACAGTTGTTCTCCAAGGTGTTTGCTTTTCGTGGGAAAAGTTTTTCAATATAACTGGTTTTGGTCAGGGAAGAACAGCCACTATTAATACAAACCTCTGTCAAAAAATTTTCTAGGCCACTGAAAGCATTAAGGAAGATTTTGTTAGTCTTCAGCTTCCCAGAGTTTCAGTCCTTGCACTAACATGGTTATTTGTTGGAAATTGTCTAAAGACAGTATATGCAGAGCTTCATCTTTTCTCACATTTTTTCCTGATGCTGTTATATCAAGCACTTGCGCATTCCCTGTTACCAGAGTAAGAATCAGATTATGTATATAACCTCTGTAAGTCCAGCTCCAAAGTTGATTCTTGGGAAGCCTGTTCTCCAAGTGTGGTCATGATTGCACTCGATTGCCTCTTAGAGTAGCAAGACCTTCTTAGTGGTGTCTTGAAACACTGCACAAAACCATCATGCAAGAATGGCAGAATAAACTAAATTGTTGAGGGTAATACAAAAAGAGGAGGGGACAAAAAAGAGGCGTGTGGAGAAAAGTGAGCCATGAGATTAGATATTGTTTGGACGTAGTCAATGGAGTCATGTTATTGGAAGAAGGTTGTCAGGATGCCTGTTATAGCCATGTGGGAATTGTTGGTGTGGTTAGTACTTAATATGGTTTCATTCAGCTTTATTGCATGAACGTATGAACAATAGAAATTAAAATAATGCACAAGAGGGTAATCAAAAAGATCCCACAACGGGACTAGCGGAGTCTGATAATCTCTTTACTTAAACATTAAAATAAGAGAAGACTTGTAAATTAGAAATGGCTACTTGTGGGTAGCTAGGGGTTTACCAGACAGGAGGAAAGCCCATTGTCTTCAACTTTTTGCATTGATCACTTTGAAGGCTTGCAGTTAGCTGAGCTGTTTTCTACTGATGACATGTTTTCATCTTTGCCAAAATGAAATATAAAACTGTGGGAGGGAAAAGGTGTCCAACAGTTCTCTGTGAAGAAATGCTGAAAGCTAACACGTGCTTGGGAGGCAGGAAAGTTTGCTTGAATAGAGAAATAGAAAAACTATCAAGCATTTTCAGCAACAAAAATGAAACCATGAATAGTTCTGTATTACATTTTAGGATGTGAGGCATAGTTCCACTGTTGCAACCTTGATATTGTCTCACCAGCATCACATGCATTTTTCTATCTAAAGAACACAAGGGAAATTGAAATAATAAGACGTCATCAGAATCTTTTTAGTCTTAGTATTTCCATCTCTCTGTATTGCAGACAATATTTTCTGTAAGGATACTTGCTTCACAATACTGTGCTGTAGTTTAAACTATGGTTATCTGTTGTGGGTTTCAAGAAAGAGAGTGATTGGTAAGCTTCTGCAATGCCTCCAGGAGCAGAAATGGTCTTCTATTTTGGACCACATTATCGGACTCTTCAGAGTAGCAGGACTGATATTACCTCAGATTACCTTGAAAGCTTAACAGTTGCTAATTGTAATCTTGATTTTATGAAGTAATTTATGTATATATATATTCTTTTTTAGATTCTTTGGAGGTACAAACTGGTAGGTTAAACTGGAACTTTGCCACCATTTTTTTTTTTCATAATTGTCTATTAGTGTCTGTGGGGAACATGTGAGCATGTTTTGCTGTTTTACCACAGCTGCCTCAAAAGCAGTATGGAGAACAGATACGCTGTCATGTAGATAATCTGAGGCATGTTCCTGGAATCTTCACCAGGGTATTATATTCTTTGTTCAAAAACCTCTAAACATTTTGAGACTTAGAATTGTCACTGGTGATTACAAAGGCTTGTGAACAAACAAAAATCAATCCAGCTTCTGATTTCTCTTCAAAAATAACTTGTATTATGTAAGACTTGAGAATTTTAATTTACTATCCCTTAATGTCTTGGCTTCCTATAGGACATGTTCCTTTAATTTACTGCTATAGTTTGTAATGATGCCCTTAACAAAAGATCAGCATAACATTCAGAGTAATTTAGGAGATGACTTCATCACTATGAAGGGAGAAATTTCAGTAATAGGGGCCTCATTGTCTACAAAATGAAAGATAGCAGACTTAAGCAACTAGAAACTGAATTCAGACAAATCTGGATTACAAATTAGGAACAATTTATTTATTACAATAGTAGAAAAAGTTAACTATTAAAAAATGTTTACAAAGGGGTTGTAGTGGATTTTCAGTCAGAATCTTAAAATCAGTATGGAGTAGTACTTGAAAAGTCTCAAAAGTGTTAGTCTTCCTTCCTGAAACTCATCTTACTTTTTCCTGATCAGGAAACAGTCAATCATTCTTAATTAAAACAAGAATTGTTTTACTTGAGTTAGGAATTACCTTCTATACTGGACTAGCTCAACTCCTTACTCTAATGAAACATAAGTCTTTCCCACCTCCTATTGCATGGCTCATTTGTAAGATACAACATCAAACATCTCTCACATCAGATCTTTATAGATTCTGCAGCAATCAGTATATTGCCCAATAAACTTGATAAAAGCATTTAAAAGTTGGTCTATAAGGTTTGTAGACAATTTTCACAAAACAGTTTTTTATTTATAAATAAAAATAAGTATAAATAAGTATATATTTGTTTAGACCGTCTACAATATTAATCATGTAGATGTTATTTATTTCACAAACTCTATCTCCAACGAATGCTCACACTGGCTTAGCAGGGCAAGACAAGTTTGAGCTGCTAAATCCTTTGTGGGAAAAGACAATAGATTCAAAAAAGTGATACCTTCTCCAGTTCACTGTTAGCCTGAGAGAATGAAGGATTTCTTTGTGCTGGTGTTTGATGGCATTAAGGTGGGATGCACGAAACTCTGTAACTGGAACGTCAGGGTTCAGCTATTGACAAAGGCTACTTTGTAAGGCTGTTTTTTCTTTAATAGCTCCTGAACGCCATCATATGTGTTATGAAAAGAGGAATTATGCAAGAATGTGTCTAGTGCCAAATCCATACTTACTAATAAGTGCTTGATGATTGAACAAATACATTTTAAAGGTCAGTTGGCTAGAATACAGACTGTCTAACTTTTTTTTTGTCAAGAAACTTGAACGATGTTTTTTTAAAAGAGGCAGAGAGTTAATGTTGTTCTATTGCAGCACCTAAAAAGGTTACAGTATTTGTGTCGCGTAAATATCCAGAAGCATATTAAACACTGCTGCTCTTGCAGACTTTCTTTTTTTTTAAGAGAACAGGTAATGTCAATGAAAGAAACTAGTGCTCTATGTGAACGATACTTCCAAAGGGACTCCCACTCCCATTCATTACATTGTCTATATCTGTAAAGACAATCTCTTCCTCATCTGGATAGAGCTTGAAGGGCCATTTTCTTGAATATGAAAAATGGAAAGTCATACAGACTTTTACTTTGTACATAGGATACCTTTATACCTCTTTAGGTACTTACTTTGGGTATGTAACAACAAATAGAAAATAAATTTTTGTCAGTTTGTTGGCTTTTAATTTCAGTACATGTCCATTAGTTATGTTTTTTTGGAGACAAATATGCTTCTTTTTTCCAGAGAGAGCTTATGTCATGATTTCTCTTAATTGCTTTTTATATGTAGGATTCTCAGCATCTTTAAATATTTTGGTAGTCCTTTCCATTTTCTGTTTATAAAATTCATCAAGTAAGTTGGATACTTTTTACAAACTATCACGAAACTTAATCAGGCTTGCAGTGCTTCAGCAGTATTTATCAGTTTGCTCTATAAACGTAGCTTTCTTAGAAACATTGAACACTGAATGAAGTATCTTTTTTTTTGGAAACTGCGTATTACAAAAGTGTTCATAATATTTGGGGTTTTTAAATATATGGCTTTGTTCCTGTTGGCTCAGGATGTGGATACTCTTTGTCTAAGACTACCCATTTGTGGCTTGATTACTCAAACACATCTATGTGACGTGTGAATCTGTTTAAAAATATAGATTTTCTGTGTGATTTCTAAAGATTTCCTTGCCATAGATGTTCTTGCTATGCGTTTTTTATAACTTGACCCTTCTTTTTGTACTCTTCCACTCCATCATTTTCCGCTGCGCCTCATCCCCAGGATCTAGAAACTGTTAGTGATATAACTAAAATGACTGAAAAGCTACAGACAACTACTACTGTGTGCAGCTTGATGTGTCTATTCAACCTAAATAGTTGTCTGGCTATTTACCAGTACTGCTATGTTTCAGTACTAATGTTCGCACCTTAAAAGAGAGAACACTGAAGAAATAATAAGCAAATGACAGAACTCTAAAGTGTTCCTCAGGAGTGATTGGAAACCTTTTGATTTTTTAGAAAAAAATATCTTTACAGATACACCACATAAAAGATACGAATGCCTGAAGACGGGAAGGATATCCTATCTAGGCTTCTGAACATATGTTCCAAATTTCAGTATCTTTCACTGCGGCAGATAGTGCATTAAAAAGTAATTTAAATTAAATGAAGAATTTATAAGTTCACTTTAAGTGGTCAGGTTAGTAAGGACTCTTTTTACCTAGTCCCACAGATACTGTGGGTATTGCAGCTGAAGCGCTTGAGGCACTGCCTAAGGGTAGTTGAGTGGCATTCTGCATACTGTATCATTTATTTTTAAGGAGACTATAGTAATATTCTTCTGTTTTTTTCTTGTTACTGTACAAAACAGACCACAGAGAGATGGTTGAGCATTTCAGTCATTACTGACATTGATGTTTTGGTAGTATAAGTTAATTAAAATTCATAGAATAGTATCAACATTTTTCTTCATATTAAGACTGCAGAAGTAACATTATCCTATATGATTCCTTTGTCTGCCTATGTAGCACAATGTTTCCTCTGTTAGGAGGAAAGATAAGGGACCAGTCTTTTGTTAACAAGAATATATGGCTGCTGCTCAGCTTATGTGCACAGTCTTCATGATATGTTACTCTCTGGTGATTTATATAGTTCTGCAGTGTGGTGGGTTGACCTTGGCTGGGTGCCAGGTGCCCACCAGGCTGCTCTATCGCTCCCCTCCTCGGTAGGGCAGAGGGGGAGAAAATAAGATTAGAAAGAATTCGTGGGTTGAGATAAGGACAAGGAGATCACTCAGTAATTACTGTCACAGGCAAAACAGACTTGTCTCAGAGAAATTAATTTAGTTTATTACTAATAAAATCAGAATAGGGCAATGAGAAATAAAAGCAAACTTTAAAACACCTTCCCCTCAACCCTTCATTCTTACCAGCCTCGACTTCACTCCTGATTTCTCTGTCTCCTCCCTGCAAGCAGCACAGTGAGATGGGGAATAGGGGTTGCAGAGAGTTAATTACATGTTGTCTGTGCAAGTCCTTCCTCCTCACTCTCTTCCCCTGCTCCAGCGTGGGGTCCCTCCCACAGGAGACAGTCTTCCATGAGCTTCTCCAACATGGGCCCTTCCCACAGGCTGCAGTCCTTCATGAACTGCTCCAGTGTGGGTTCCTTCCCTGGGGTACAGTCCTTCAGGCACAGACTTCTCCAGCGTGGGTCCCCCATGGGGTCACAAGTCCTGCCAGCAAACCTGCTCCAGGGTTCCTCTTTCCATGGGGCCACAGGTCCTCCCAGGAGCCTGCTCCAGTGATGGCTCTCCACAGGGTCCCAGCCTCCTTTGGGCACATTCACCTGATCCAACGTGGAGTCTTCAGGCTGCAGGTGGATCTCTGCTCCACCATGCACCTCCATGGGCTGCAGGGCACAGCTGCTGCCTCACCATGGTCTGCACCATGGGCTGCAGGGGAATCTCTGCTCCGGCGCCTGGAGCACCTCCTCCCCCTCCTTCTACACTGACCTTGGTGTCTGCAGAGTTGTTTCTCACATATTCTCAATCCTCACTCCTCTGCTGTTGCACAGCAGTTTTTTACCCTTCTTAAACATGTTACCACAGAGGTACTGCCGCTGTTGCTCATTGCCTCAGCTTTGGCCAGCGGTGGGTCCATCTTGGAGCTGGCTAGCATTGGCTCTGTTGGGCATAGGGGAAGCTTCTGACAGCTTCTCACAGAAGCCACCCCTGTAGCACCACTC
>WKFP01013961.1:493741-504877 GCA_011057875.1 Pterocles orientalis | reverse complement strand
CCAATATATCCAGAAACTTTAGGTCACCTAAAAGACCACCTTAAGGCTTTGGCGTGTTTGCAGCTTTACACAGTGTCTGATTTTCAGTCTATTGTTCCTTGCCATTCACTGACTAAATATCTGTATGTGAATGACAGCTGCAGGTCTGTGTTGAATGGTTTTTAAATCTTGGGCACTTGATTTGACTCTCAAATGTATTTTTGGCCTGGAGATGAGGTCATTTTTCTGTGTCAATATAAAAATTATCGGCTCCCTTGCTCTCAATTCTTTAGGTATATAATGGGTTGAGAGGAATGTCCTAGTATGGAATGATTTAAAAAAAAAGATTCTAAAGTTTTTTGCTCTTGTCCTAACTTATGAAAATAAATATTTCTTCCTTTTCTCCAGCTGTAACAATACTTCAAGGAAACACAACACCATTAAATTAGAATGTATGCTTTGTCTTCTAGAATGTTTGATCTTTCCTTCAGAGATCTAGCACACCACAATGAGCAACAATTTCACATGAATTTGTCTCAAGTACTTTAATCACATGAAGCTAAAAGATATGCATAAGGGAATGGTAACAATTCCAAATGTGTAATAATTTTTTTGAGGAAGAAAAACTATGTACATATATTTACCTAGAAGAGAGAACTTGCAATGGAGAGATGCCATCCTAAACAGGTCAGCTGGATCACGGAATCATTTAAAGTATCAGTTGATTCTTAAAAAACAGCTTAGCTTTTTTTAATGAATGTGTGTGAATTTATAGTCTTAAATTGAGTTGATGCTTTGCATTAATTACCTTAAATTGAAAGGGTTTTCATCATGTGTCTCAACTTGTTTACTCTTTGACTTCCATTAACAGAGTCTGAACTAGTAATTCTTTCATGCATTCCACCCTATAAAGGTCAAACTGATGTCTGCTCTTTTGGGGTTTGCTGCCAAATGCATTTGGACGTGCAATGGGGTTAAAGGTTTAGCACCAGGCTTAGACAATGTTCTCCCTTTCTACTAAAGCCTCAGATTTTATTTATGGCCTGATAATACAGATGCCCTGAAGAATAATTTCTCCCATTCAACCTGTGCTCAAACACAAATATCGAGTTCTCATTATATGTGACCATAAAATAAAACTAGGCATTATTCTGTGTCTCAAACGGGATGAACAGATTTCAGTACAAAGAATGATTTAAGTAAACCTTGGAGAACGTAGTACTTTTCCAGGAGTTTAGCAAGTGTACCGTCTCTAAAAATGAATAGCCCTGGATCCGGGAACTTCATAACCTTTAAATTTAGTAACAAAGATGTTCTCATGGATTGTCGAAAAACTGATAGCACAATGAAGACAACAAGCCTGCCACATTACCTGCCAAAGCAACTTATGCTTATAGGAAAAGTCATTAAAGTACTGAAAATTAATAACTACTAAAAGATCAGTTACAGCAATTATTCCAATGGTTGGTGGTGTAGCCATACAGAGAATATTGGAGGGGCTTCCATGTGAGAAATGAATAAACATACCAGCAATCTTCAGCCTGGAGGATAGGTGATAGGGGATAAAATTCATGTCTATGATATGAGAGAAAGAGAAGAACAGGGAACAATTATTTGTTGCATTTTCAAATACAGAAGCTTGGAATCATCAAATGAACCTAGGGGAGGTATCACGTTTGGAACTAAAGGATGTGATTTTTATAGGTTGTTTAGTTAAGCTGTGGACTTCTTTCTAGCAAGTTTATATGAATGGTGAAGTCTTAAGTTGGTTCAAAATGTGGCTGGATAAATTAATGTAAGAAAAGAATTACTTGGGAGTTATTATAAGCCATGATACCAACTTTAGCTCAGTGCATTGCTGATCCACAGCTTGCTGAGGTTTGCAAGTGCATTCTGCAGAAGCTTTTTTTACATGTTCATTCTTTCATTGGCATTGTCTGCTTGCCAGTGTGAGGGAGGATCCCAGAGTGGCCATTCTTACCATGTGGTTGTCCATTGCTAGTGATGTTTCAGTGCAATTTCAGAGCAATTTCAAAACCCTTAGCTTCTCTAGTATAGAACAGACTATTTCAGTTGGAAGGGACCTATAACTATCATCTAATCTAACTGCCTGACCACTGCAGGGCTGACCAAAAGTTAAAGCATGGTATTACAGGGGTTGTCAAATGCCTCTTCAACACTGACAGGCTTGGAGCATCGACCACCTCTCCAGGAAGGCTGTTGCAGTGTGTGACCAGTCTCTTGGTAAAGAAATGCTTCCTAACATCCAGTCCAATCCTCCCCAGATGCAGCTTTTAAGCATTCCTATGCCTCCTGTCACTAGATACTAGTGAGAAGAGCTCAGCACCTTCCTCTCCACTTCTCCTCCTAAGGAAGCTGCAGAGGGCAACCAGGTCCCCCCCAGCCTCCTTTTTTCCAAACTAGGCAAATGCAGGGTCCTCAGCCTCTCTGCATAGTTCATGCCTTCCAGCTTTTCCACTGGCTTTGTTGCCCTCCTCTGGATGAATTCAAGGATCTTCACTTCCTTCTTAAATTGTGGAGCCCAGAACTGCCTACAATATACATGATAATTATATTTATGAATTTATTAGAACTTATTTATGACAACAGAAATAGGGCCTCTCTTTGGAATTGGGGTAAGAGAACACGGGATGTTCAAGTGTCCTCTCCAAAATTTTTGTATTTTGCAGAGTGGAAAGCCTCTGACCAGAAAAAGGCTGTGGATGGTCTATGTCTAGATAATGGATAGACTGTGACTTTAGAGAAGGATGAATTGTGCAGAAATGTAACTCAAACCATGACTCGTCTTCCAGGCTATTGCTTGCTATGAGCAGAGCAACAGAGAAGGAAGAGCCACCATGGTTTCCCCTGTCACAGGCTTATGCAATTTGACTGTGGTCTAGAGATGACACTGACAGTTCTTAAAAAACTATTTCACACTCTTAAGAGAATTTCAGTTGGCATTTTGCAACCACAATGCAACCTGCTCTGCTTATAGCTTGATTGCTTAATATTTCCCATCAGAAAGAAAAACCTCTTCAACCTCTTGTGCCCTTATTCACAACAGTCATTGGAAAAAAGAGTACTGGGAGTGAAAGAGTTGTTTTGTTTAGTGCTTCTTCTTCTCTACCCAGTCAAATCCTATCCAGGTCTAGCTGAGCTATCCAGAGTATTAAATTGCCAGAATTTTTTTCTGAGAAGAAAGAAAAAGCCAATGAGATAAAATAACTAAACATATGAACTCAGCTGGGCTCACACTGCTGCTGCCAGAGTCACAGCTGCTGCTTCACAAAGAACATCTGAGACTGCTAGAGGGTGTGAGAGGGAAGATTGGCGCAACAGTCTAGACCACACAGATCCAACACCACCATTGAACTTGTGGCGCTCACAAAAAAGGTAAAGTGTAGCTGGTTTTTTCCTCTTCTCCTTTGACATTGTAACTTTAATTTCTTCCTGATGGCCTTGCGCTTCTCCCTTCCCTCTCCCAGCAACTTGGTGGGGGTCTCACAAAGTACTTTGGGTTTTTTCTGGTGTTGATATCACTCTGCCTGGATCTCCTAACTCATAGCACCTGTGGGAATTGTACTAGGCAGGAAACATGCTGGTTTAATCTTTCCCACTCTGTTTTTCACCTGGTTGTATTTATAGGAGACCAAGATGCAACAAATAGTTTGATTATTTCCACTTTTCCCAACTGGGAGCAATGGAACAAAAGCCTGATGCTCCCAGGTTAGGACAGGGAGACAGAGATAATGGGAGAGTTCATTCTTCAGAACCCTTTCTCACTCCTTGAGATCCAGTGCTTGGCCCCAGGGATCCATTCATGCCAGCAGGCTCCCAAGTTCGTCGGCTTGTCAGTAATGTCTTTAAACGGTAACTGTATGCTTCATTCTGCTGTGTGGGCCATCAGCTATTGGCTCCTCCCAACCATCACTGAAGGTTTGGAGTAGCAGATACAATGCATACAGTTTTTCCCAGTATAAATCTAGGAAGCTACACACATATCACCTTTCCCCACCATCGAATAAAAGCCTCTCCTGCAATTCCTGTGCAAAATATAGCACTGTTTCTGAAATCTAGTATTCAGAAGTGGGAAATGACAGGTTTTATAGTTTCACAGATAGTTTCTAACACAGCTGATATCTATCCTCAAAGGACTCAAAATTTTCTTACTGCTGGGATTGAATACATCAATTTTGGGTTCAAATGTAGAGCCATTGGTTTTAAAGTTTCTAGTGCTTAGCTTCTCAAGTTCTTCTAATACAATCAGACTTTTCTAGGAGCAAGAAAGTGGAAAGTTTTTAGGGCTTCCCCAACTGGGTACTTGCTAGGTTTATCAACAGGGCTGCAAACACTTTGAGTCTGCTAGGTGCTGAACTTTAGCTGGCTGCTTTCTTAGCTTATCTGGCATGTGTTTGAGCATAAGGTTTATCATTCTTTCGAAGACATGCTGTCTTAGACTCTTGGAGACAGTTTCATCATTCCTGACCAGATGTTAGTAGTTACTATGGAGAAAAGGACTGCCTTCTTATGAAAATTGGTTCTCTAGATCAGGGAGGTTCTCTTCCACCTCTTCATCTGATTTTCTTACTTCAGTGGGAGAGAAAATTCGTGCAAAAGAAAGCATTTTTTAATATGCTTGTCTCCTGTGATCCTGTCCCTTGGATCAAGCTTCCTGTGTGTTTGTGAGAGTCTATAAATTCTGTTTCTCTCTAGTTACTTAGACTCCAAATGATGTTCCCATATCTTCTGCTGTTTCTGGAATAGTTCTATTACCCTTCTCCCTTCATGCATCAGCCAGTGTGGGTAGACTGGCTTCCCCAGGCTTCAGCCTCTCCTAGTCTAAACTAACTCTCTCTTAGTCTAAATGAGACTCTACTTTCCAGAGGAAGCAGAAGAAGATTTAACAATTTTCCATCATTGCTGGTCTGGGATATAGGTAATACAACTTTAACAGCATAAAGTTGATTCTGTGTGTACAGGATGATCAGTCATCCAGCAGTAATTCATATAACCTACTGTCTCATAGGTAGTTTATAAGCTGTAACTTGCTGCAGTAAATAGTGATGGAGATGGGTATCTTGTGGCTTGAATCCTGGAGTGAGACTTGGAAGGCTGGATTCTATTCCAGAGTTAGTGATCACGGGAAAAGTTGCTTAACAGTGTGTCTCCCCTGGCATGTGTTAAACTGAGAGGAATTCTACACTCCCTTATTTTTTAATAAATGCTGCATAGAGTGTGGGTTTTTGCTTTCTTTGTATGTGAAATGAGTTCTAGAGCTCAGTCAAACCAGGCTTTATTAAAAGGCAAAGGATAATAATAATAAAGCCTATCTTTTTTTGTCTCTTTTTCCTTTTTTCTTTTTTGATTTTGTTGCTTTTGTTGTTTTGGTGGTGGTAGGCATGTCTTCAACCAAGCACCCCAGATACCTAACTTTCAAATTTGGGATACTGGGCTGAATTAATTTTCAGCCTGACTTACTGCACTGTTCTGTTAACAAAATCAATTATGGGTTGTTATTCTAGCTACTGAAATAAGAATATTTACTAAATATTGAGTTGGCTTAGAAGTTCTTTGGAGTCTTGAAGCATTTCCATCCTGAGGACAATACAAACACATGCACATAATGCAGCATAATTTTGTGCAGGCTTACATACTAAGGTGTGCAAGTAATACAGCCAGACTGTACAACACTGTTCTTCCTTGTGCAGAACTGTTTAGCTATGAAAATTTCTTATCTTGCTTTTGTGCTGAAGTTGTCAGTACAGGAGCAGCTAGTAGTGAGTTTAGCACTGGCTAAGTTTGTTCATGTGCATCTGAACCACTAGTACAGATGAGTCCTTGGGTTCTTAAGTAAATATATGTATATGGGATTTTTTTTTTTTAAGTCTGCTATGCATATACTCTGTTTCTTCAGCTTGGTTTTTGTAGCCACAAAATGTAATCTTATCTGGAGGGTTTTTTTTTTTGTTGTTTTAGTTTTTCTTTGTTTGTTTTGGGTTTTTTGTTTTGTTTTTGTCGATTTTTTTTTAACAATAAGGAAGAGTTTCACATTCTCTTGTATATTGTTTTGCTAAATCATTATGCTGGATGAGGTCCTTCTGCTTTTGACGTAGGATGTGTATTCATAGATCATATGTTCCATTCCTTGCATATTTTCCACGTTTCTTTGTGCACTCTTCAAAAGATTTCCTTCACAAAACTATCATACAGAGTACAATTACATTTTACGATTCGGTATTTGTTGGCATTGCTGCCAAAATAGAAAATAAAATCAGCATCTGGAGAGATGAACAACTTGTTTATTAAGCTATTGTATGTTTTTTAATATCTCATTCAACATGCAGTGCTTGTTTCCTAGTATTATCAGAGAAACCTTATTCTCCATGTAAGGTTCACTAGAAGATTATGCTTGCTGATTAATCAGATGAGTAAACTGTCAGAATTTCTCTTGCAGCCTGGTTGCAGATCTCTACTTCCATTGTTCGTATCTGCTATTTTCAATGCTGCCCTAGTGTGCAGAATTTCCCTACTGTTTTTAGAGCTGGGTGTGATAGCAATATGCCTTTCTTTCCTTATATTCTGCATGTGTGCATTGTAAGGGCTGATTTTCTAGATACTACTTATATAGTTAGTCCATACAGAGAAATTGGTAACAGTCACCTCTGTAGGAACTTCACAGATTGCAAGTAATCCCAGGAAAGCAAAGCACAAATACATTCTTTAGGATCAAGTAACTCTGCAGATGTTTCAGCTCATATGTACATATGGTCATCTACAAGGCACTCTTGGAACTGCAGGAATAAAGGAATTTGAAACCTAAGGGCTGAACAGCATAATCTACACTGGGGTTGATTTGGGTTGATAATATGGTATTGCAGTGGATTTTGTTTTCAAAACACTGAGGGTAGTTGTCCAGTTATGTATATGTCCTGCGCTGGTGGAAATGGTAGGAGCTAATGTTCTTTGTGATCTTGAGAAGGAAAACCAGAGACTGCCACTCCCTTAGAAAACTGAAACATATTGGACTGTAACTTAATCATGCATTTTCCTTTTGGACAGCCTAATTGCCACTGCCAGGAGTAGCCCTTTTTTTTCTACAGGTCCCAATTTAGCTAAGGAGTGATGAGGAAGGAAGTGGCCCCTATTAGCTCTTTCCCATGGAGCCAGCTGCAACTACCATGCCACCTCTCTCATACCTAGGCTGTGCCTGCCTCTTCCAATCAGTTAAAGTTTCAGTGTTTACTATGCTTGGACACTTTTATGTATGAAAATGGGATTTCCTTTCAGTCTGCCAGAAAGACTAACCTCCACGCAGGTAAGTGTTGACGTTCTTGTTTGATAAGTTTTTCTTTTAACCTATATGCTATAGTGTTTAAAAAGTTTTCAGCTAACAAAAGTATTTCAAATATTGATAAAGAGACATAATTTGTGGGTGAACGATTACAAAAAAAATTGTAACTGGCAGAGGAATGCATTACTTTGAAGGCTGCTGATTTTTGTTAGTAGGTGTGAAGCTGATACCAGTGTGGCAGACCCAGAAATAAAATAAATCAGGGAGTTCTGAAAGAGAACCTAGTACAGAAAGAGTGAATTATGTGCAGAAAACTCCTATTATGGAGATGAATAATTTAACAAGATGGAAATAAAAGAAATGCCAAAGATATGATATTGTAAGTACTGAAGGATTAACTGTATTGCTTTACCTCAGACATTCCAGTTATTCAGTGAAGGCTTTTCTTAACTGCACATTTTGTTTCAGTAAATTATTTGGATTTAACTTTAACTGCAGTAAACTGGCAACATGATACTGCCCAGGGTTATACAGCAAATAAGGGAATCGTACCAATTTATTATGGTACTGCAGTGGATTTTGTTTTCAAAACACTGAAGATGGGTGTCCAGCTATGTATATGTCCTGCACTGGTAGGAATGATAGGAGCTAATGCTCTTCATGGTCTTGAGAAGGGAAAACAGAGATTGCCACTCTGAGGGTGCAGCTGAGAGTTGTGGTAGGTTTCTTTGTTGACAGAACTAGAGTTAAACCCTTCCCATTTTAATTATGAAAGTCATAAAAAAGAAGAAAAAAGGTGTAAGAAGGGTGTCTCTGCCAGGGAGGTGGGGGAAGCATTCCCCCTCCAACCTGCAGAGCCTGTCATAATCTCAATGGATGGCAGAGTGGAAACAAGGACTGTGAAGCCTATTCTGGGGGGAAAGGCAGCACCCTACCTGAATTAGTCTGAAAAAAAAAAACACCTTAGCACGAGTGTATGTATATTCATTTACCCCTTTCATTAGCAAATGCTCTTTGGAGGAGGCTATTCCTCAGCCGTCGTGGAAAGGAACTAGCTGGTAATTGTTTTATTTTCCTTACGTTATTGCAGCAGGAAGCTGAAGTTGAAATTTACAGGGTTTCCTTTTTCAATTTGGAGACGTGACTCACAATGAGCTTAAGTTCTAAGTCTGTGGAGCTATTGTGTTTCTTTCTAGTATTTGTCAAATAGAATATGGGCTGGTGACAAGGTTGTCAATAGATATAGATAATGGAAGTTTTTGTATGCATCCCATAGGTATGACAAGAATGTTTAAATGTCTAGGCTGAGTTGTATAATATCACTCCTTTTAAAATACAGTTTTATATTTTATTTTTATGTACAGTGTCACTTGGCCCTTTGGTTAACAAATGATCTTTTTTTGGAGATGTCTGCTCTTCAGCCATTGTGGAGTTGTAGAATCTTTAAATAAAGTTATTCCTTTTCTCTGTTGCTCAGAAATCTCAGAAATTGAGAAATTATTCTAATTAATGTAAACAAGGTAACTGAGTACCATTTGAGTATCTGTTATAAACTGTTGATTTTCAGAACATTGGGTTTTTTCTCTTTGCATGGTAATTTTTGATCAAGGGCCATTTAAAAGGATCTAATGCTGAAATAGCTCATGATTACTACATGTGACAGACTGGAAACCTGGGGAGGAGACTGCTTAAGTATGCAAAAAGACCTGCTTCATGAGATTAAAGTCTTCAATTTCTCTATTTCAAGTAATGATGCCCAGCAGGACAAGGTGGTCCAGATGGCCACCTGTAGGTACTGTCTTCTGCAAAAGTATCTAAAGCTGAAAAATATCTGCAGAAGCTGTTGAATATGGGTGTTGTAAGAGGAAATACTGGAGCAGGTTTTATAAAATACATTTTGCCAGGGAGATTTCAGAAATTATTAAGGCATAGATTACAGGAGGAAGGAGAAAAGGGAAGGAATGTGAAGAATAACCATATGTAAAAGGAATTTAAAGCAACCAAACCTACATGATTTCCATTCTTGTAAAATTTATGCTAACTCACCCCAAGGAATCCACATTTACATTAAATATTACTAGGATTTCTGTATGAACAGACTAACAGCTCTTATCAAAACCAGTAGCTTTTTACGTATTAAAGTTTGTCTTTTACTGCTTTTTTGAGTAAATAGAAATTTATCAATATGGAGAGTTAAGTGGGCACAAGTACAGGAAGATAATTCTGTAAGATCAAAATTTCTTATCTTGACAGGTTCCTATGTATTTTTCACTAGATGAAACTACAGATTCTATTTTATAAATTTTTATTAAATAAACAAGAATTGAAAATAAAATGTTTTCTCTTAGTCTGAAGCACTTCAGAAAAGTCATTTCGCAGAAAACTTCAAAGCAGTGTTAGTTTCAAATTGGTCGAACTCATATTTCAAAAGCATGGAATTTCCCAGGAAGGACAACTTTGGTTCCATATGCTCTAGTGTGTAAATCCTAATCTGTTCCAGATTGTTTAAAGTGTTTATTTTTTGGTTATTAATCAAAGACACTCTTTCTTGTTCCTCTTATCTCTCTGGTAAGTGACGGTCTTTTAAATCTTAAAACCTAGGACGATGTAGATGGCTTTCCAGGAAGGGCTGCTCATTAATGCCCTGAACAGCCACCTGTGATCTGAAAAAAAATAAATCTTACTCTAATCAGATTTTATGGAAGGATGTTTCGCATTAAGCAGTAACATTATATTGAAATTAAGAGCCGGAGAGCACTGAAACAATTACATAGGAAATATAAATCCAGTTTCATAGCTTTCTGTCAATAACGTGAAAACAGTTGCTTACTAAGGAGGGTGGTGCTCTTCTGGAATGTTTCAGCTGATGCCACGAGTGTTTGACTACAGTACTAGCTATCTGACTACAATGGAAAATTTGCCTGTTGATTGAAATTTATTCTGTTGCTTCAACAGCGAAGGTCTGATTTTTCTTTTTTTTCCTCTCCTTGTTACATGCTTCCCTCTCTCTACACAGAAAGCAATCCTAGATAAGCAGATTAATATGTGGGATAGCTCCTCTTCATTGTTCTGTGCAGCATTTCCAGCTTTTCGTAGTCAGTTGGACTTGTTAAGAGGAGCTAAGTGATTGGTTGTTTCCTAGGCTCCGTTTCATAAATTATAGCCCAGCATGCACGAGCATGATTCCTACAGTTGCAGTAATCCAGAGGCCTGTCAGTTCCTGACTTTATACATGTTTCTTCCTACTTGTTTTATAATATTGCACTGGAATTTCCTGTCTTAGATAGTTTGCTATTGCATCTTCAGGACTCTGTGAGTAATTTTGACATTTTCAACTCTACTAATTGCATACCGTAAACAAGAATGCTTGTGTTTAGGAAGTAGTTCACTAGCAGCTAACATTTGAGATTCTGTGCCGTGTGAGATCAGGTACAGTTAACTATGTAGCTCTTCTCTTGTGAGGGTTAAAATAGCTTCATGGTGTTGCATGTGGTCAGTGCATTTGGGGTTCATTCATTTCTGAAATGGGCTCTGTTTGTTGCCTATATTTTTTGTTCTTCTGTAATAAAATGTAGTGACGCTGCATTACATCTTGTTCTTGCCTAATCAAGACATGGTGTGTCTTATATTTTCATACAATTTGTATATTGTATACTAACAATTGTAGTAGGACTATTGAAGAAATGTATACAATTCTCAGCCTGCAGTATAATAAGGAACCCCCACTCCTTTTACACTCTACTCCTGCATTGTCTCTAAATAAGAACAGACATACCAGTAAAAAGCAGGAGATTGTTAACATGTACTATTTTAAACAACTGTAAAGCTTAACTAACACCTTCTCCCCTCCCCACACCCTCCCT
>WKFP01013961.1:377192-493721 GCA_011057875.1 Pterocles orientalis | reverse complement strand
GTTATGATGCTTTCCTGAATTTGTAGAGGTTGTTTTTGTAACAAGTGAAGTGCCAGCATGTTAGAGTTCACACCTCTAAAAACAAATTCTACTCACAGTGAATTAGAAAACAGTGGGAAATGCTGTTCAGGATCTGCGGTTTAATCAGATGGAGTTACCACAGTGACTCCCTTGCTGGTTTCCTGAGATTGTCGGGTGTTACCTCTGTGCAACTGCGGTTTGAAACAATAGAGCAGAAGATTGAAATCAGAAATTAGAAAGCTACTAAGCTAGTGTTCTACACCTCTCTAGTAAATGCTACAAAGTCATATTAATTGCTATAAATGCATTATTTCATGCAAAGAACTTTCCATGTTACTTGTTTTTCCACTAGAAACATTTAATTGTGTGCTGTAAAAAAGCTAGCATTTCTGGGTAAATAGCTTGGGTTATACCAAGAAGTACATACTTTCTGCTAGGAGGATATAAGCTTAGCTATTTCTTATTAGCTTTCTTTCTTGAAGGCATAGCTTTTCAGATGGATTTGTGTGAGTACATAGTTTTAATATAGTAAATGTTTTTCAGACAACTGATTTACTCTTTCTAATGAATGTTGTAGCTTCTGGGGATATAAAATGCCCTTGTAAAACTTTTGTAAAAATATTTTTTTGCTAGCAAAAAACCCGATTTTTAAACCTATACTAGTAGAAAATAAGAATGTAATTTTAGCAATATGTTTATCCTTTATTGTCAAATTCTTATTTTATGCAGTGGCCTGCTATATTTTCATCTTCTGAAGTTAAAAAAAATAGTTATTGAATTTATGGTTAAGATTGCAGTAAAAGTTTCTTTTGTATTAGTAACCTTATGCTTATTGAATTTCTTTTTGTGAGACGTATGCATGTGTATTACTTCAAATGGTGAGCTACGTATACTGCATCCTACGGTGAACGCAATATTGCTACTTACATGTCCTACGCTGTAATGCATAGAATCATGCAAGATTAAAGTGATCACCATAAACTGAAAGCCAACGCTCTGGTGATATTGTCTAAAGTATTTTTGTTAAATGTGGGTCAGCAAAGTAAACTTTAATTCCTCTAAATGGCTTTATGAAGTTAAACAAAAGAGCGTTTTGCTCGTACAGGTAATATTTGAGTTAACTTTTGCCAGCTTTACCTCAGTGGTCAGGTATAATAAATAGGTATACTATTATATATGTAATATAAAATATAAATAATAGTAAAATTAATTTGACTGAGATGGTATGCACTAAATGAGGCAGCAAACTATAGTATAAACTATTAATTTCTATCGTATTTCTGAAATAAGAAATCCAAAGTAGTTCTCTTAGATGTGAATGTCTGGCTTCAGCATAGTTTCTCTGGTGTATGCAAAGGGGCAAGGAAACTTGGTGAGATATTAAACTTGGAGAATGTGGTACTGTGGTCTGAACAGCCAACTGATTAGTCATGTCTCATTTGAATGAAAGTTATCTCTGCTGTGATAACTTTTAAAGTCTAGTCAGTCATTTAGCTCTTAAAGTTGCTACTTTTACTTTCCCTGTGGGAAACGTAAAAGAGACCACGGAAAAAAAGTTGCAAGTTTAAGTGAGTTTCTTAGGGCAATGTGATTGCTGTGACCACAAGGGTGTTACATGGAGAATCTGTCCTGTGCTGTAGCTGAGTACATGCACTGTTTCAATACTGTTAATACCATGTTTCCAGGAACTAAAACTGTATTGATACAGAATTCTATAGGTGGTATTTGGAATCTAACATACAGTGCCTACAGGCTGGATCAAAGTCCTATTATGCTGGATGCTGTTCAAACAAGTAGTAAAAGGCAGTCCCTGCCCTTGCGAGATTATAAACTAAACAGGATGGTAGGCACAGGATGGAAATATGCACAGTTTAAACATAACCTTGGGCAAGTCAGAGCAGGTCAGCAGCCAAAGAAGGAATGAAATCCCGGAATATATCTGCAACATGACATTGCATTAGAGATATCTGTACCAAAGAGCTGGGGCAGTGAAGGTCCACTTTAGGACACCTGTTTTATCCCAGAAGCAGTATAGATACATTGTGCCAAGGCTAATTAGGGCAAAATTAGCTTGCACTGAACATTTCATTGCTTCTGGTATAGATGCTCCACTAATTCATAGTTCAGTGCCTCCTTGGCTATACTGATGCTGCTTGAAAGAAACTTTTTGTCTCCTATTATGTTAAATAACTATTTCAATATTTTTCATCCACTTCAGGAAGTCTGGATAGCTGTTTTTTTTCAGAACTCTTTGAAAAGGTTTTCTCAGTTGCTCAGTAGAGAGTGTCAGATTTGCATCCTTGTTTAAAACATGCCAGAGGCTTTTCTCTATAAATGCAAGGGAACTTTGCAGGAAAGACAGCCCAAGTTGCAGCTTTTATATATAGTGCCTACCTTGAGTCCTACTGGCTGAATTGTGTGTACTGGTGTTTGACCAAACCAGACAAAGTTCATGTGTATTTGTCTGCTTAAATGTAAAATTGAGATGAGAAAATAATTTGGAAGAGTTTATAACTAAACTTCCCTTTAAACTTTAAGGCCTGATGCTTTACTATTGAATTTTCAGTGTGGGTTCAGGTATCCACGTCAGAGGCATAATTTATATATAAACTTCAAATAGTTTGGAAAATATTTTGTAAGCATTTTGCTTACAAATATTGAAACTATGTCTGCTCAGTACAGTCCCAGAGTACTGACTGCAGGTGTCTCCTGCTTTTTACCCATGTCACAGTCTCCTGACAGGCAGTTGATGGTAAGCCATCTGCAGCTATCAGAAGTATTTCTTCCATTTGTGTCTCTCTGTGCCAGAAGTCAGTTGTGTGAAGAAGCCTCCCTCCTCAAAACACACACAAAAAAAATGGGGGGGGGGGGGGGGGATGACACCCACAAAAAAATGTGCCCACCTTAGCATTCGAGACATTATAAGCCTGTACAAGTGATGGGTTCTTCATGCAGGCAACAGACAGGAGTGGTCCTACAAAACTGCAGAAAGGCACAAGCATTGCTTAGTAGGTTGGTTAGTCCATGCCCTTGCTTCTGCTAATAATTCATGGCAGCCTTGGGAATGAAACACAAGTCAAAATTAGTTGAGGATCTAACAGGTCCTTCTGTTGCTGTTGCTATGTAATATTATTTGAATGATAACGTTACATGACTTTGAGTGTGGCACTGCTTATCTTGGAAATCAATATTTCTGTGTTCCTCAGTTTTACAGATATAAAATGCTTCGGCTTCACAGCAGAATGTATTGATGTGACTGTGTTGTTGCGGTTTTATGTTACAAACTTTCATACAAAAAATGTAGAACTTGTAAACAGAAATTAAGACTTCACAAGAAATAATAATTTCACTTAGCTTAAGTTGTATGGAACTTTTTTCTTTCATTTACAGCGGTCAATTTAAATTTCTGAATTAACCATGTAGTACATAACTGCTTAACCCACGACAATAACAATTATTTGAGAGTTTGAAAAGTAAATAACTAGGTTAAGATCAACAAAAAATAATTTTTTTCTTTTTAAATGGGAGGAGTTTTGCTTTTTTCCTGGTCGATCATTAAGTTAAAATAGTCTTGGGGAAAAGCAGAAAAAGTGTAATCACATCAGTACAATAATGTACTATATCCTCTTAAAATGGCATAAATGTATATTTGATACCTGTATATTCTTGTAAATCACTCAGCAGATTGAAAGGTGTGGAGTGTATGGGGCAGAAAGAGAGGAAAGAAAGAAATCTAGAAGAAAAAAACAAGTGAGTTCTGATTGTATTTGGAGACAGGAGGAAAACCAGAGGGAATAAGTGGGAATGTCAAAGCTAAAATTAGCTGTTCAAATGAATATCTTCAAAGTATCTTGAAAATGCTGGTTTCTGCTTTTAAACAAAGTGTTTGACGCAATTTGGCCCAGAGGGGAAAGAAAAAAAGCGCCAAGTCCTATTATTAATGAAGCAGCTTTTGGCTTGGTTGTGTAATTTTGTCTTTGCAGTCATTTTCTGTAAATAGTTGTGCAGTGACTGTACTGATGCTAGAATATACTTCACAGATGCACGTGTGGATGTTCATAGCAGGTGAGCATTTACAATTGTATATATGTGGAAAAGACCTTAAGCAAAACCAGTGCTGTTTGCATGTATTTGCATTCTCACGATCAAGGATAGGATTGCTTTAGTTTTTTTGTGTCAGGATTTGAGTTTCAATCATCTGAAAAAGTAATACTCTGTTCCTGTATTCCAGCTTGCTTTCCTTGAATTTAAGTATTGTTACCCTAAGTAGAATACAGATGTATTTAAATTTTCAGGCAGTAACACAAATATTCTCCCCAAGTAGCATAGCTCCTGGCTCTGGTACAGAGAACACACTGTTGCTTCAGGGGCTCACTGTTCTCCATATGAGAAAATATAGTGTTCTCTACATTAAATCATTTGCCAGCAAGTTTTACCTCTCACAGCGATTTTGAGAGCTAGCAAAGTTCAGCCATGCTATGGCCTGGAATCTGAACTGCAGCCTGTGGATCTTGTTAGCTTTCTTGATATATCATATCTTAAGTATGATATAATTTATCTCTCCAGTTCTGTCAGATCAATGCATACCAAAAGTTTTTTGCATTTTCATGGTTGGAGGCTCTCGAGTCAGGACCTCTAGTATATAATTTGTAGGTTGCCAAACTAAAAATGAAATTATTGCCATTCAGTAATGGATTTGAAAAGATGATAAGGGGAGATAAACAGCTTTTTGTGTACTATCTGTATGGAATTAGTTGTGTATGCTTTTTGTATTTTATGGTGTGGATGAGAAATATTTTCTTATTTCTTAATGTGCATTTGGAAGTGGTCTGAGGGCAAGTTAGGATCTGAAGAGGAAGAAGGTGGAAGGTGGCTTTATGGCCCATGATGGGAAAGGAGCCAGATGCACTAAAGGGCCTCTGCTGTGTAAACTGAGCTGGCAAACCTTGAAAACTATTTTACACTCAGTTTCATTGGAAAACCAGAGTTTTGAGAACATAAGGGATGTGCATGCCATGAAATGTGATTAATCAAATCTATATTTGTCTGTGGTTGTAGCTATCCCAAACAGCTCTCCTGTATCTCAAACTTTCTGGTTATTGTTAAAAAAATTGCAGCTGACACCAGTACATAAATGTATTACACAGCAGGGGAGAGGAATACAGCTGATCTTGCCATGCTGAATTTCAGTACGTGACTCAATCAGTTTTCAGTGATAATTGTATTTCCCCTAGACTACAACCTTTTTGCAAATGTAATGAAAAAAATTTGCTCATTCTATCATAGAATTTTGAAAATGTTGGCCCTTACTTAACGTTAAGCTCCTTAGTGTAGTTATTTTTACAGCATTAAAAAAACATGGTGCTTTGCATGTGATATTTGTGATGATATACCCCCAACACAGAGCTAGTGTGTACTTGTACACAAATAAAAATATACATGCACAACTAAAAGTTGAACTTTGATGGTGTTGACTTTGTTGTTTTTAAATCTTAAATATAAAATTTCATTTAATCTGTATCAAAACATTTTTATTTTTTTTAAAATTAAATTTAACAGTTAAGTTGAAATTTAGTCTGCCTGTTCTTTATCTTATTATCTAGGGATCTCATTCTCCCTAAGCTCTTTGAGATCTGGGCATTGAGGTGAAGGGTTGTAGTTTCATTAATTTACAGCCAAGGAGTCTGCATTGATTTCTGTCCTTCTGCCTCTTCTTTCCTGCCTCATGAGTAAAGCGATATAGAAGAGAAGATGTATTTGTATGAGAATGTGTTTTCTACTTTATTTATTCTGAGTAATACATATACCAACATAAAATTACTGTGGTGAGTAGATATTTATGTGTACTAGCCACCATTTACAATGAGAAAAGCTATAAAATGAAAAAATATGCTTGAAACCACATTTAAAAATTGAATCAAAGGCTGGATTTTTAATATTTTAACCTTTCTGAATCTGAATACCGTATGCAGCTTCTGGTCTCAGCTCATATGGAGGTTTGAACATCTGTGGCTTATCCATTTAAACAGATGGTAAGATCTGTGATGTCTCAGGCATTTGCAGTGCAGTGTGGTGTCTGGCACAAATGTGTTTGTATGTCCACCTATCTTTGACCATTAACAAGGTTGGCCTTGCTCCAGCTTTTTGGTATACGAAATTCCTAGCAGGCCTTTGGACTTCAGGGATACAAAATCTGTTATTTGTCTTTGTTATATCCATGTGGATGTTTCCTATCAAGATACTTAATTATGAAGAGAGAGGAAGTTGTTAATCACTAACCTTTTTTAGAATAGATTCTCATATAGTGGATATAGCACAGCATGTGTATATACAGTAAGCAAAACAATTAGCTGAGACCTGAAAAGACCAATTATCAATGTGCTGTGCATTTAATTAAAATTAAAAGGTGTAGGAATATTTACCTAATGCCCTGCTAATTAACACTGTGGGGTTTTTTATTTAAACACAAATCTCTCTGTTTGAAAAACGTGTTGCTCTGAATAATCAGTTAAAGTTTATTTTGGATGAAGCCAGCTACTCCTGATGACACAACGAAGTTTGTACACAGAAACCCCAGTCACTACAGTCATTTCCTGAAGCCTTCTCACAGAAATAACACTAAGGCCCTCTATACAAACATTCAGATTGGTTTGCCTTGTCATGCGCCTAGCTCTGGGAATACTGATGTACAGGGTAACCTATGGGGAAACATAGTCATAATGGTGGTATTTCCCCAAAAAGTGCAATATGGACCAATCAAATGGCATTCTTCTAGTAATTGTTCTGTGCAAGAGAAACAACGAAAGATAGCATTTAAAATCCACAAAAAAGTAGCACTAGAAAAGAGCTGCATCAGTGTAATGGGGCTATGTGGCCTTTTGTGGCCATGTTTGGAGTGCAATAGGAAAATACAGAAATAGTAGAAGGGGACAAAAGGCAGTTTTCTGTAGGGTGTTTAGCAACATTTGTTGGCATACTAGGTAGGGTGGGAAAAGAATATGGAAAAAGGTATGAAAGCTGCTAGTTGAAAATCCAGGAAATGTCTACTTTTGCTGTGCGGTGGACTGAGAAATTTGAAGGTGACACTTTATGGCTTGACGACTTGCTTTTTCTAGAGGTCTTACACTAGCTTCTTTCTGAAATGCTACACTTCTGCGCTGTTTTAATGAAAGCAGAATTGCTTATTTTTGGATATTATTTTCTCTAGCTTCAGCTACTGAGTCTTAGTTCTATCTCTTAGTAAGTCTTATTGCAGCTTAAAAGTAAAATATTACCTTCAAAGTCTGTTACTAATGTGTGATAAAATCATAATAAATACTTCTCAGTCCTTGCTAAGTTTCTAAGGTTTTAAATATAATCCCTGGTTTTATATTCTTTTGATCCATTTAAACTATATGGAGCATTACTTTAAAAATTCCTTTCTTCATTGAGGATGCCTTTCATTCTCAGAAGGTTTTTGTGGGTCATTGCTCTTTCCATTTTCAGAGACAGTAAGCAATTTACCAGATGTGTTGTATTAGTGTTAAGATAGCCTGTTCTTTTCATGATCTTTCCTGATCACAATTTGCTGCAAGCTGACCAGTAAAAGTTGTAACTGTACTTTTCTGTAAGCTAAGTCTGTGTTGCTGTTGGGATTTTTTTTTTTTTTTTTATTCGGTGGTAGCTATTTGCAAGACTGCAGTGTTGAAATCCTTAATAAAGAAGGAACGAAATCCACTATGAACTTGAGGCTATGCACCCACCCAGCTCTGGGTCCCATGGCCCTAAACCAGTTTAGGCTTCCTTTCTTCCTTTCTTCCTTTCTTCCTTTCTTCCTTTCTTCCTTTCTTCCTTTCTTCCTTTCTTCCTTTCTTTCCTTTCTTTCCTTTCTTTTCTTATATATTTATCTCCCTACCCTCCACACCCACCCACCTCCCTGATGAAAAGTATCTAAAATTATGTTGAAACTACACTTTTCTTGCAGAAAATTTCCTGCAGGTGAAATTTTCATAGCATGAAATGTGATGCACCCAGTATGCTCTGGATTCTGCCATGGTGGGGGTATTTAAAGGTAAAAAGCCAGCCTGGGACAGCGAAGGGTGGAGGGAGACAAACCTGGTGAAACCTTGTCTGTTCTTCCTACTGGGAACAACACCCACAATGTGTTGCCCTTCAAGACTGTGCCAGCTAGCATGCATTGTCCCCTTGCACTAGCTGGCACAGTCAATACCATGCCAAGAAACATGTTTGCAGTTCCCTTGGGGGATTAGAGGTTGAGGGTTCAAGCTTGCACCCAAGCCACGTTTTGTTTGGTTTTCAGGAGTACAGATCTATCTGCTGTGTTTACTCGTTGTGCTACCATGTTGTCTTTTGCATGGGTAACTTTTCAGCCTGCTTTCTACGTTGGCTGACCAGCTTCCTGGTCAGCCCTTTGCTCGCCCAGGAAGGCAAGTCTTCCCCAGCCAACAGCCCTCTGGTTGCCCAATGAAGAGCAGCTCCCTGAAGGAAACCCTACAGGTAAGAGGAATTCCTCTCTGCAGAGCAGGGACTGTGCAGGCTTTACTACCCCAGGAAGTACACTGCCTGGGGCACCCCCTGTATCCTTTGCACAGGGACTTGTACAGGTGGGCTGCGAGGGCTTTGGGCGCAGTCTGCAACTAACCTGACTGCTCCAGGGGTGTGGCTCTAGACCAACCCCCTTTCCTGCTTCGATTACTCGTAAGTGCTCTGGGAATTTTATGCAAAGACTTAAGAAAACTTTGAGTTAAAAATGCTGAATTGAGGCTTTACCATGGGAAACTGTATCTGGGTTCATTGAGGTGTTTATATTTACTATATATCAAGATAGAACAAAGAAACAGCTCAAAACATTTTAAAGTATACAAGAAGTTAAGATAATGGATTTCAATGGAATTACTGCTTGAATTTAGACACTAATGTAGTCCCTTGCTGTCTTTTGTTAGTAATGCGTTTCAGAAACCCACAGTGAAAAGTTTGAAAAATCCAACTTTTCCCTGCTTTTGCAGCTTGCAGTATTTTTGTATTAAAGCCTGTAGTTTTTGCTGTTCATCTTCGGAATAATCCATGAGCAGCTTGGTCTCTGGGGACTTTTTTAAGCACTTTGTATTTGCTTAGTTTTTTATTGTTTTGCTTTACACCATCATATATCTGACTGTCTAATACTACACATGGACTTTAATTTGGATTAAGTTGCCTGTGGGAAAAAAAAAATTCTCATGCTGCGTCATGGAATTGGTTGATATGCCCATAAAATCAAAATTCCAAAATCTGGGCCAATGATTCCTTAGGAAATCTGAAATAACACAATGATGTTGCTTGAGAAAGTTAATCCATGACTAGATGGACTATGAAAATACAAATACATACATGCATACACACACACGGATCCACAATATATCACCAGGTGAAATAAACCTGACCCTGAAGCTACTATTGAACAAATGAAATTTACAGGTGCCTCTTTGTGTGTAAAGTCTTGCTGATACACACACTAAATATTTTAACGTGTGCTATACTCTGTGATGATCAAATATTAACTAATGACTGAATTAAAGGACAGCTGAATTGAAAGGCAAATCATGTAATTACAATAGAATGACAATTTATAGTAATTTATTGGTTTTATTATTATTCTTCTTTTTCCCTAGTTGCTACTTAAACTCATTTTCTCATCATCCAGATTTGTAAATGATCAGCTGTCAAACAGTAATTTTGGAATTCAGTTGCACTTTTATTAATAAAATTCAGTGAAATAGTTTATATAAAACCCTATAAATAATCAAACTGCAAAAAGCTTATTTTAAAAGCAGCATAGTGCTAGAAGCATTTATAATATTAATCCATTAATTAAATTATATTTTAAATTGATAATTCAAAAATCCCTAGATTTAAACAAAACCAGTTCCACGGCAAGACTTGGCACTAGATTTGAAGAACGCAGAAATATAAACCAGCATTGTATTGTGACATGTGTTGCACAGCTAATCCCCACCAATTTTGATTTGGATCTTTGAAATCAAAATACAGGTCACAGAAAACTCGTAACTGTATCAAAATTTTAGGATCCCTGCTGCCGCTCATCCTGTGCAGACAATTCAGTATGGGAAAGTGAACAGATGTGGACAGTGTCTTCAGCTGCATTTGCTGCCTCAGGGCAGTCCCCTTTAGGGACACTGGAATTCTGGGTTCATTTTCAGGTTTTTCGGGGAGATTATTGTTAAACCTGGAGAAGAGAAGGATCTGGGGAGACTTTATTGTGGTCTTTCAGTATAAAAAGTTGGCTTAAAAGAAAGAGAGAGGCTTTTTACCAGGGCCTATGGCAGCAGGACAAGGGACCATGGTTTTAAGCTGAAAGAGGGCAGGTTTAGATTGTATATAAGGAAGGAGTTCTTCACTGTGAGGGTGGTGAGACACTGGAACAGGTTGCCCAGGGAAGCTGTGGATGCCCCATCCCTGGAGGTGTTCAAGGCCAGGCTGGATGAGGCTTTGAGCAACCTGGTCTAGTGGAGGGTGTCCCTGCCCATGGCAGGGGGTTGGAACTTGATGATCTCTAAGGTCCCTTCCAATCCAAACCATTCTAAGATTCTATGATTATAATCTGGTGCTTATAGCTGTCTCTGTGTCTTCACAGATCTCTTTTCTTCCTGTACACCGATCTAGTCCTCACCTTTGGTAGCCTCTCTTGTATTTTTCTGTGCCAGCCCGTGATTACTTTTCCCCTCTCCTAGCTAACTAGCCATGTTGATTCCTGTTCCCACTTACTTTCCTCTGTTTTTCCCAACCTGTTGACCTGTCTCAGTCTTTCCCTTTTCTATCCAAATACTTTCACTGCCTGATGTATTGCTGTGGTTGCTTATGCCTCAGTACTAGCCTTGTGTAATATCACCATCAGTCTTGTTACAGTGAGGAGGGTTGTGGCAGTTAAGGAAAGATATATTTGCTCTGTATTTGGGATGCCAGTCTACTGTGACTCTCCAGCTGTCGACGTGTCAGCTGTTTACCCTTTTCAGTCTCCACGTACTCCAGCAAAACATGGATGTGGTGCCTGCAGGAGCTGAAACAGGACAGAATATGATTAGTTGATCAAAGTCTTCTGAACACTCAGTGCAGAATTTGTTCCCTGTAATGCATGTATCAGATGATTTTTTTTTCTCTTCCTCACAGAGGTTTTGTTATTTAGAAATGTTTACGTGGATACCCGAAAGCACATGCCTGATGTGCTTCATTTATCCATTTTTTTCCTTTCATTGCCTTCGTCAGATTCTCTGAACTCTGTGGCTAACCTGTGTTCCAAAAATACAGTTGGAAGTAAACAGCTGTTAAGGGAAATTTCACTCCAAACAAACGAAGCTTGGCAAAAATTATCAGCACTGAAAATACGTCCATATGAGAGAAAGAGTAAAGGAATTTCATCTAAGAGGTGTAGCTGGAGGGTGGTTGGCAGTCTTTCTCCCATGAGCCTTGTGTGGTTGTATTTGTAAGGATGGCAAGACAGGCCTTTGTGTCTTCAGAGAGGAGGAGGGAAGGGGAGCTGGTGGTGCTCTCAAAGATGTAATAGAGCAAGGCTAGGTGGTGGCCAGCTTCACAGTGAGGAACCATAGCAGCTGTGGCAGTATTTGCTGCCTTGCTTCCTCCTGTAGCTGTGAGCTGGTTTACACAGTCACCCCTAAACCAGAACAGGCATGTGTTTGCTGTTGTCTGACAAAGCATATTTGTATACCATCATTAGCCTGGCTTGAGATGCAGCTGACAATCTGGACCCTGAATTTCTAAAAGGTGCTTTGCAAATCAGGGTTAGCATTCCTCTCTGCTCCATATTTATATAATTTTAATTCTGTTTCTTGGGAAATATGTTGCTGATATGTACAGGGCAGATTCTGTACAGCAGGAAATTTTTCACCTTTAATACAGAGCCATTTTAGAGAGCAAATTAGGAATCTAAATGTTTTTAAGATTTGCTAGACAAGCTCAAATAAAAACATGGTTCTTCCGACTCAGATGTGAATCAAAAAGGATTTTAAAAAGATTTTCAGAAGCTTTTCAGAGGAAATGGAAGTTTTAAATTTGGGTTTATGGCTTTAATTTTTCACAGCAAATTTTTAAGGCAGTTTTGCAAATGTTACATAAACGATTATGCTACATAAATTATATAAATGTTATGTTAAGTACCATTAGCTGCATATTGAATAAGCTTTGTTAAAAAACCACTAAGAATAATCCAACATAGTACTTTCTATTTCCTGCTTCAATGCTGAGTGTATGGTGAAAGGAAACTATAGATAGTTTGGTTAAACGAAAACAGATTTACAAAGATAGTTCCCTAGATCCAGCCTCTTCTTTCCAAAGAAAACTCAGGAATGAATCTTCCTGTTGAAATGAATGTCAGAGCTGCTGAAAGATATATTTTAAAGTGCTTAGAGTTCTTTCAGCTGCTTAAGAGAATATCTGTTCTGTTGAACACCTGAACAGTGCTTATGATACTATAAAGTTGTATGTGCAACTTAAAATCCAAAAGCTTTTTTTATCACATTCTGTACCTTGAAATCTTTTGTTTCATTTTAATTACAATAAAGAGAGTCACAGAAGAGTTGAGGCTGGATGGCACCACTGGACATCATTCAGCCCAATTCTTTGCTCAAAGCAGGGTCACCCAGAGCAAGTTGCTGAGGAACGTGTCCAGTCATGTAGCTCCCGGAATGTTTCTGAATACTTTGGTTTCTTTCACTATTTTTCTATTATCAAAACATTTTTTGCCATTCAAGTCAAGCAACTTGTGAAAGTGCCTACCATAATCTGTTTGCCCAAGACAGACTTACTTGGGTGGAAAAATATTTTTCAGATGATTTTCCCCTAAAAAACTTGTTCCTCTTTCACATAAGGAACAGAAAAATCTCTCAGCCCATGAAAACAGAAAAATTTCAAGATTTTTTTAAAAGTAAATTTAAAAACCCAGAAATGCCTCGGAGCTTACCCAGTTATCACAAACACACTTTCCTGAGAACAGCATTAAGTCTACAAAATAAACAAGGTGATTTACAACAAATAACAGGGAGGCCTTGGGTCTGGCCAGCAAAAACTGGGGCAAACAGGAAAGAAAAAAAATGTGTATCCTAGTTGATTCCCAAACAGTTTGTAGATTAAAGATTATTTTCATTAAGGCATGTACCTGTAGAAGGAGCAGACTTGCTATTTCTTGACAGAAAGCTAAAGGCCCTGCAGATTTTTGTGTGTATTTCTATAGTAAAAATACACATTGCCATATTGAGAAGAATGCAGCGGTAAATACTTGGATGTTTACCTATGGTGGAGTGTGAGTACTACCTACCCTGGTTTGTTCTTCACTTGCTTTCTTCCTTTATTGAATGTTTGTGTATTGCACAGATGTTGGCATTTCTAACTCTCAGATTAATCTCAATGTGCCCTTTGTCTAGATATTTGACTATGCAATAGAATGGGGATCTAAAGGTAGGAATGCGTGGAATAAATCTCTTGTACAGTGACAGGTAATGTAAATATATTAAAATACCCTATTATGTGATTACGTTAAAAGTTACAGGTATTTAGAATCTGCTGTAGACTAAAATAAAAAAATCAAATGCAGCCCTTTACTAAACACCGTGATCTTTCCAGATGTTTTCATCATGAAAACAACTCAACTGTTGGGAGCAAATAAATGTCCTGCAGGAATGCCTGGTATCCGCAGGTGGTCTCCTCCAATGCCCATGAGTTAATCCATAAATACTTGGCACTGCCTGTGCCTCAGCTGTGTTTTGCCAGAACGTTTTGCAGGAATTTTTGCTTTTATGGAAGGCCACTTCTGCTGCCAGAGTGTTTCAGAGGGCTCCCTGTAGTGCTGTCGTAATGCTAGATAGGGTTGCTTTCGTTCTTCGATGGCTGTTGTGTGCCCCTCAGCAGAATACCCTTCACAGCCTCTCTAGGCCATCTGTGCCTGTGCACAGTCACCCTCACAGTAATGAAGTGTTTCCTGATGTTCAGGTGGGAGGAACCACCTGTGTTTCAGTTTGTGCCCATTTCCTCTTGTCCGGTGACTGTGAAGAGCCTGGCTCTGTCCTCCCTGCACCCTCCCTTCATGTATTTGTACCCCTTGATGAGATCTCCCCTGAGCCTTCACCTCTCCAGGCCAAACAGTCCCAGGTCTCTCAGCCTGCCACCCTCCTATGGTGGGTGCTCGAGTCCACGAACCCCCTTTACAGCAAGGGCATGTTGCTGTCTCATGTTCAAGTCAGTGGGTGTCCTCCAGGACCCCCAGGGTCTTTTCTGCAGAGCTGAAAGGGCTCAGCTGCAGACATGCTGCCCAGGGGCCTTGCAGGCTGCAGGGGGTCACTGCCTGCAGGGCTGGGGGAGTTCTTGCAGGGTGCGGGGCAAGAGTGTTTGGGGGTGTCCCAGAGTAGCAAGGAGATGCTGTTCCAGGGCTTGTGGACATGGGCTCTCATGGGCTCCCTCAGAGAAGGTGCCATGATAGGGGAATGGAATGGGTCCTACTGGACGGGGGGAAGAAGCAGTATTCTTGGTATGTTACTTTTCTGCTTGCCAGCCTGTCTCAGAGGGTCCAGTGTGGTGCTGTTTTGAGAACAGATAGAATTGCTTCTCTCCATCTCGGTAAAATCACCATAGGGACCAGTGCTCCAGTTCAGCTGAAGCCCAAGTTATACAGAAGTGCTGGCTTGTTTGGAAACACATTCCCTCTGGGCTTGTTCCCTCAGCTTGACCAAATGCCCTTTTTTTTTGAAATAAAGCATTTATGACTACTGTTGGCACCTGCTTTGTCACGTTAGAAACTTAGTTTTATTTTAAAACAATAATCCCAGAATGGACTATGTTGGAAGGGTTCTCTGGAGATCTTCTTGTCCCCCTCCCCTGCTCAAGCAGGGTGAGGCAGAGCACCTTGCTCAGGAGGACCCAGCAGGGACAGGGCTGTCATGGCACCTGGAACAGCAGGTGTCCTGGACCTGCAGCCCAGCTGCTGGTCAGAGGGCTTGGACAGGCCTGCCCTGGTGCTTGGAGGTATATGGATGTTGGCTGGAGCCTTCTTTCAGAGATCTTGATTCACAGAGGCCAGAGCACCACCATGTTGATGAGGACAGGTGGCATGGTTGGGTGCTCCCCTGCAGCCTGCCAGGTGGAGGTGGAGGGCCCTGGAGCTGCATCAGCCTGCACCACTTGGTCCCTTCCTACAGGCCCCCTTCTCTCAGCTGTTGGTCCAGTGTTGGAAGGCCCTTGGCGTAGGTGGTAATGCCACTGCAGGGATCTGCTGCGCACCCATTCCCTGTCTGGGGACCTCGTTGGCAGGTGAATGAGCAGACCATATACTCTTGGTAGTCATCATCCGCCCTCACCATGGTGAAAAGGCTGCCTGCAGGGCAGATAGGCAGCTCTCATGGTGGCCCACTGCCAGATGCAGGCGAAGCAGAAGCAGTGTAAGCAGGTGTTGATGTAGGCTGCATTGTTCATCTTGCCCAGGAAGACACCTTGCTATGGGCGGAAGTAGCAGCAGACATAACATGTGATGAACTGACTGCAACCCCAATTCCCTGTCTCCCTCTTCTGCTGTAGGGAGAGGAGGTAGAGAAATTGGTATTAAAGTTGAGCCCTGGGAAGCAGGAAGGGTTGAGGGGAAGGTGTTTTAAGATTTGGTTTAATTTCTCGTTACCCTACTCTGATTTGATTTGTACTAAATTAAATTAATTTTCCCCAAGTTGTGTCTGTTTTGCCCATGATGGTAATTGGTGAATTACCATCTCCCTGCTCCTATCTCAACTTGTGAACTTTTTGTTCTATTTTCTCTCCTCTGTCCAGCTGAGGAGGTGAGTGATAGAGCGGCTTGATGGGCACCTGTCCTCCAGCCATGGTCAGCTCACCACAGTATGTTGTAAACATGCTAAAAGCATGTGCATGGGGACTTCTTTTGATGCTGTCTCTAAAGATTGTGTGCAAGTAATTGTGGTTAAATAGCCAAAGGTGAGAACTTTAAGGTAGCCCTGCAGAGGGATCCACCAGGATTTGTCGGTTGTGGACTGAATAAATCTTTCAGGTAACAGTGTAAATCTGGTAGCAGAGAATATCCAATGCAACACAAACAAACTGGATGAGAGTATTTGTGAAGGTGAAATACATAGCATAATGAAATCTAGGGACCCTTAGCCTGTAAGCAGAAGGGAAAACTTTCAGAAAACAGTCAGTAAGCAAGAAATCGAGTATGACTTTCCAGAATGTGGGAAGGAACCTGAAAATGCAATTGAGACTCTAAGCAGCATGCCTAAAGGTATGGTATGATGAAGCTGAGGGGAAATAACTCCTTTAAATATACACCTGATGTAAAAAAGCCTTTATTTGTTTTCCTACTTGCGTTTTTTCCTTTTTTTGACCAACTCACTATGAGAAAATTAGAGGAAGCAGAGACTGAAAACAAAAATAGTCTCAAGTTAATTGCTAGCTACAAGTCAAAGATGACTCATAAGCTAATGGAGGCAATTCAGTCACCAGTTTCAACACTTTTAAAGAAGGGATGACATTTGCACTAAAACATAGCTGTGGATTTTGTTGACCAAAAATGAGGATGAGGAGCTTTGAGCAGAGGGAACTTGTGAGTTACTGTGTACAGTCTCTGACTTTGCACTTCTTATTTTAGCTACACTTTGTCCAGGAAATTCTATTATGTGTGGGGGCGCCTGCCAAGATGGTGCCATGTAGGGTTAAACAAGAGAGCCTGGTATATAGAGCTGCTCAGGGAGAAGTGTTTGCGTTCACTAGTGTTTCATGTTGATTTATTTTCTCAACTGGGAAAGTTTTCTAAACTTGGCTTTAGCTAAGTACCAAGGATGACTTCAAGTTCCTAAGCATGGGCACCCACATAAGAAAGTTTTAGGCTATCTTTTGGACAGTTTAAGACATCTGAAGATTAAAACTATGTAGGCAATTTAGACACCTCTTTCCTTTGAAAAACCTGCTAGTTTCTTGTTTACATGGTTAGGTGCCTAGGTAAATTTTAGATGTGTTTTTATTGCAGCAGACGTAAGGGAAAAGATGTGCAAGTAGATAGATAGGAAAGGTGCACTTAAATTGAAGATATTTGTCTTCCTGACATTTCAAAGGTTTTTTAATGCATCTTTCACAGGAAAATCCCTGAAATTATTAATATTGCATGTTCAAGCATGTCTATTTAAGCTGGAGTTCCTCTCTGACTTTTTAGTATAACAGACATGAATAAGAACAGTTCAAGTAAACTTAGCATCTGCAGAGAAAATTTGGAAAATATTTGTTTACTTTCATGTGGTATTCTTCACATTCATTAACCATAAATTAAGATGGACTGCAAATATCAATAACAAAATAATTTCTAACAGGACTGGCAAAATTACTCTTATGCGTTGCCTCACAGTAACTTAAAATTGCTGTTTTTTTGGGGAGTATGTTCAGGCTGTTTATAACCAAGTATGACCAATCTCACAAATTGATAGAATGTGTCTTCCAGCCAACAAAATATAATCTTATATTGTCAGTAGAAAATTAAAAGTGAAACCACTATTAAGAGGAAAAATAACATGAAAAAAATAAAGAAAAAATGAAATCTTTCTGAATGAAAGGGATCTATATTTATGACATAATCAACAAACAAGATTATTCACTTACAAGGTTTGCTTCATTTAAGGTTGCCTTGTGATTTGCAAGGAACTAATCTTCTTTAAGAGTCTTGTCCATATATGTATCTTACTAGTCCTAAATTAACAAGCCAACTTGAGGTACATCATGGTTAAATTATTTGCCTGAGTTAAAAAAATAACTCTGATTTATATGATAATCACTGATTGAGGTTATCTAGTAAAACAGTATCTGAGCCCCTTTGTATCTTTGTATTGGCATCCGAGGCCAGTACTTGGGAAAATAAGTAAGCGCGCCATATGGCATTAAGGTTCAGGTTAGTTTCTCTCACTTTCTTCATGCTAAGAGCGCAGGTCTTTGCTTTGCTCCCAGGTATAGTCGGGTATGCAACTGATAGTGCAGCCAGAAGGTTCCCTTCTGCTCTAGGGGAGACATATAGTAATATCACAACACCCAAAGATTAGGGTGGAATAAGGGAGATTGGTTATACTGAAATACAGTGGTAGAGGTAAATCTGTGATACAAATGGGATGCTCATAGGAGCACAACAGTTTTAGATTATAAAGAAATAAGAGCAAATGCAATCTTCTGGTGCAACAGAAATGTACAAAAAGTAGAAATGTGCATTTCTAATCTTAGATAATAGCAAGTTTTCTCTCCCATGTCATCATTGTGTCAGTAGAGTCCTTTATTCACTGTAAAATAGGCCAGGAAAAGACGCCTTGTCAATTTGATGTTATAAATAAGTTTATTTGCTTCTACTACCTCTCCTTAGAGTACTTTTGATCCTTATGACTTAAAATACATCATGTTAGAGATTTTGTACTTTTCTGTCTGGAAAGTCCAGTGCAGACTGTACATGGCATTTGCAGACATCTGATAAGAATCAAGGGAGATGCAGGATAGAAGACTGCTTTATTTAGAAGCTGTACTTACAAGGAAATGCCTTAAGAAAGTTGCTTAGTTGGAACAAAATTTTAAAAGGAAACACGTTAGCTCATTTTAAAAAAGCACAAATCCATACAATATACATGTGTAAACACAGATTTAGGAGCATCATTTTTAATTATGATCTCTCACGTTGCCCATTTAAGAACTTGTATAAACTCACTTTTTCCTTTAAACAGTATTTTTCAGAAGCTAACCTTTAGTATTTATACTTGCAAATATAATTGTGAATACCTGCAATGTTGGTGGGTAAAAACAGGTTTCTGTTTTAATTTGAACTATGTGAAGTGGCATGGCTCATGTATATGTGTGGGAATGCAATAATGAAACTTTTGTTTCATTGTAGTCATGTTTTGGGGGGTTTCTGGCTTTCTGACTTTCAGGTCCAGTGTTCTCTCAGCCTGGAATGGACGTACTGCAGAGTCCTGCAGTAGAAGCTGCAGACACTAAATTTGTCTTTCTGAAGGAGCTACAGAAAAGGCTTTTTGCTGTCCTCCTCAATGCAGAGTTGAATTCTGGTTTTGTTACAATCAGTTTCTGAGGCTTTTGTTCCACTGTACAAAAACAGTTCCTGGCTAAATTTTGCTTGGGTCTGTATCGTTTGATCCCTCTGCATAAGCTGATTAGTTCTTGCCCCGTTAGGCAGAGGTCAGGCAGAATTTCAGCCTCTTACTCAGAACATCGTTATCCGTCACTCTGGAAGGTTATGAAATTCATTAGGATGGTCATGACATTCTTTCCTCTACCCCCACAGTGCCAACTGGATAGTATGGAGCTGCAAAGTTTGACAAATTATTTAAATATTTATCTTAAAGCAAAGCAGCTGTTCAGCTTCCTCCTTCCCCCTCACTGTGTAGCTCTGGGAATGCAGCATTCGCACTGCTATATTCCCACAGTTCAGTTTTCAGTATCATCCTGACCCACAGTCCTCTCTTCTAAGGGTTGGTTTTTACTGTTTATTTGTTTTCTGGTGAAAAAAACATCAGCTGATACCCTGCTTCAGAACAGACAAGCAGGGCAGTTGCCTCCCTGTTCCACGATGAGAGCAGGCACATGATGGACATGGAAAGCAAGCTGTGGTTCTCCAAAATATTATAATGTGGTTAATGTATTCCAGGCCAGCAGGAGACAAGCTGACCCTGCTTCAAGATCCTCTGAGACACTATAGAAGACCAGCATGGCCTGTTGGCACGTGTCAGGTGGATTTTACTAGCTTAGGCACTGTCCTGTGAGCACATACAGCTAACTGTTGTCAAAGCTGTTGTCACAGTCCCCATCATGGGGAGCACAGGAGAAGTTAACACAAAACGATTTCTACTTCCTTCTGGTATACAAATGCCCATCATTCTTCCAGAGTCTTAGGAAAAAAGTAATTATCTAGCTTCACTGGCTGTGAAAAAGCTTTCAGAAACAAGGGCTGTGTAACCAACACAGAGATGTTTACAGCAGTCCAAAAGGAATATGTAGTAGGACACCGTGATCTGCTTGGCTGTAAATACTGAACATCTCCCAAACTACCTAGTGATTTGAGCCCATATTCCTCGTTTCCCATTTCTCCTGCCCCACGATGGTATTATTTTTATCCTTTCAAGGAAAAATTATAGGAAGCAAGTAGCATGTAGTTTATTGTGATGTATTTAAAAAGCAAGTACTCCTTGCTTCAGAAAGTATGGGGAATGCATAGCAGTAGGCAGTGGTCTGTATAGGTACAGAAGTCCAATGTGGCTTCATTTTGTGCTTCTGTAATCAGCATAATTTACTGTTAAGTTTGTTTGGAGTATCGCTTTATAACACTGTGTACACAAGGTCAGTTTGACTACAGGATCTGGGCAACACAGTGAATCATTTTTTTTGCCATTTCTGGTCTCAGTTTCCTCTGTATGTTTGAGTGTTCCTAAGCAGTTGGCTCCATGTTTTTTTGGAAGTTCTCTCTATCAAGGTTTTTCCTGGCTGCTCCTTTGACTCCTTCCTGAGTGCTGTCTTCCTTTCAGCTTTGCTGGGAGTCAGAGCTCCTGCTTATGAAGAAACATGTGCCTCTATAGCTTCCTGATTTTCTTAGTGATTTAACCTTTAAAAGCCATATTTTGTTAGCTGGATTTATAATTTTCTGTTTGGGAGTTGTCCATTCCTCTGGCCCTGCCTCTTTTCTTCCTACCGACAAAATAAGGCAGAATGGGTTTCATCAAGACTAGACCTATATTTTACTTTAGGCCGTGACTGTTTGTGTGCGAAGAGTCTTTAACAGTTGCCTTATTTGGAGTAGATAGGCTAGCATCCTTGTCTCTTAAATTTCAGGTATGTCTCTTGGAAAATGCAGACTTGAGAACAAGTAGGTAGAAATTACTCAGAATTCTTACACAAAGCCATCACTTTTTTTGTAGACTTAATTCACATACTCCCATGCTTTTTGCATCTTTTTCTTTTCAAGTATTGAAGTAAACCAATTGAAGTAAACCTGCATTCTCCAGGAATATTAAATATCACAGAAGTGAGCCACTGTGAAGAAATCTCTTGTATATGTGATAGTAAACTGAGTGATATTTTGCTTCAGCAACTCACGAGTTGTTGTTTTAGGTGTTCTAGGTAAGGGTTACATTGCTTTCTTCAGTCTGACCTGTGGCCATCCCTAGGTGGCCTTGGGAAGGAATGCGAGTGAGTAACTGTGTTACGAGCCTTCCTTCTGAATTCTGCCATTACTTGTTAAAGCAGCATTAGGTGTCTCTTTCTTTTCCATTCTCTGCAGAGCAAGGGATGATCTTTAATGCTTGGTGTACTGCTATGGGCATAATATTTGCTGCTTCCCTCAGCCATGTGTTTTGTCACGATAGGGACTTGAGCTGGTTGTGATCTTGGTTTATGTCTGCAAATCCGCAGTTAGAAAAAAAAATCATATCTGTCCCAAAATCTAATGAAAACAATACGTTTCGATGTTCTCAGTGAAATAAACTCTGGAAACTCGTTTCAGTTGACATGAGATGCTTTGTTTCCATTTTCACCATAATTCTATATTCTCTAAGACTAAAACATGAAGAGTTCTGTCGAAATGGCAGAGAGAAATGTTCCTTTTTTTAAAAAGGTCAAAGCAATTCTTCAGCCATATCAAAATCATTTTTATCTCCGTAAGTGCCTTTTTGAAGCAAACTTTTTACTTTGAAATGAATAAATTTCCACATAGCCATTTTTCCTTGATGAAATAGCTCATTGGAAAATTTTTAATTTTTAGCCAGTACCTGAAGAACTGCCCCAGCAGTAGCTTATACTTCTTGGGCCCCTGGGTGAATGCTGTTTTCAGTTTTCTCCACATTCTCTTCAGGTTTGTGCTCCTGGTTCTTTCAGTGATGAGAGTGAAAATGTTTTTTTTTCTTCAGGTTCACATTTTGATGCAGTTGTATGATGTGTTGCCAACAGTTTCATCCAGTCTGGGCTGAGACGTTCAAGGACACCAAGTGGGGTGTCCTCTGCACAAAGCAGCCAAGTGTTTGTGTCAGATAAACACAACCACAGGACACATGGATAACCAAGAAATCTTCTGTACAGCAGCAAACACAGCCAGAAGCTGAGAAACAAGGTTGGCAGGGTTCTAATGACATTTTGATGAACTGCAGAAGAAAAGCCAAGAATGACTGTTAAGCTTGTTGCCAAAGCAGGAAAAAGGCTTAGCCCCATGCATAAGAGAAAAGATTGGAGTTAATTTGTGAATGGGTTGCCCAGAAGAAGGATTTTTAGTGAAATTCACCATCTGAGCTGAGGATTTGAGGTGCATTCTGCAGAAGCAAGGAAACTGAGGCATGACAGCATCCGGTTTATGAATGTGCTGTGATTCTTGATATTGAAGTCTCTTGGTGGAAGTACAGAGCAGGAAATACAGGGAAAAAAGAAAGTGAAAATGGAACTGTGTACATATGTGAAGATACTGAAAAAAAATACAAAGACCTTTAGACAGGATATTTTCTAATAGCCATGATATTAAGAGGTCGAGAAACTCTAGAAGAAACACAGTGATTTCACCGCGATATTGCTAGGCCAGAATGCTGGGCCTGCGGGTCTCTCATTCCCTTATTTCCGAGTGATTGATTCTAATTCTTTTGATCAGCTGGAGTATCTCTAGTAGATGATTCAATATACCGTAGAAAATGATAGAAGTAATAACTGTATCTATAAATATTTCTCATATTTAATTGAATTTGGAAATTATGGACATGGCTCTTTAGAACTTTAAATTGGATAGTTTTAAAATGTAGCTGCAGATGTAACCTTAAATGTCTGGTTTGAAATTGCTTCATTATAGAACTGAAAGGAACACACAGAGAAATGGCAGATGAAATTAATGCATATGAACAATCTCCCCCACACGTACTGATTCCCTATTTTAATTTCACTTTTCCTATGTGGTGATGAGGTAGTTACTTTGTTTTGATGATCTCTGAAAGCTCATTAAGAACACTCATTAAGCTTCACAATACGCAGTGAAGTATAGCTGCTGCTGTTAGATGCAGGGTACAGTTCAATAACCTTGTCAGCTGACAGCAATTTGGTGGCAATCAAGAATAGTGCCCCTGAGACTGAGTTACCAAAACATACTATAGATAAAAACAAACAGAGATGTTTGGTGTCAGGCTGATGTATGGTCTAGGCTGGCGAGACTATCATATTTTAAGATGCTGAGAGTTAAACTTTGTCACAAAGGGACTGGAAACCGAATGAAAAGTACTGACAGTTCAATCGTACTTGTGCAGATTTGTTAGTTTAATATTCTTCCCCTTCCTGCTGGTTCTTTCCCATTACTTGAGTTCCTTTATGCATTTATTCTTTTATCAAGTTCTAAATTTTTTTTAACTACTTTGTTTTCTGCCCTCTCCTTCTCTCCCCTGGGAAGAAATCTCTCAGGACCTCCTCTAATCTCTGCCCAAACTTCCTGAATTTCTAGTAAGTTGTGCCACACCACCGCTGCCAGCCTCCTCAGATCCTTCCTGTGAGACTTGAGGTCTGTTGCATGGAACTGAAAATGTCTGCCTTGGGATAAAATGTTGCATTTCAATGTGTGGCAGCTCCTAATGCACTTAGAAAACAATGGGAGAAGGAGTTCACAAGCCAGCTTCAGCTCTGCTGAGAGATGAAGCCTGTACAAAATTCTGTTAGAGTGATTTTTTTTGTTCCTTTGTAGAGAAAGAGCATGCTTATCCCAAAATTAGGAATGTAAATCTTGCTGTAAAATATTAGCTGAGAATTATCTTCTGCAACCTTTCTTGCCCACAACAGACCCTTTCCTGTTTGCTTAATTTTGCCTTGCAATCTGTTGCTGTCACTTGCTCATGAGACATCTGTCTTTTTTAGCCCATGTCTTCCTTTTAGAAGCTTCTGTCCTTTTCCTGCTCATTCTGCAACTAAGATGGCTCCCGTCTCTGCCATTCTTTCCTCTCCCTGCTCTATCCCTCCTCTGAATGTGCTTAACAGCGGTTTGCTTTCTGTGTCTCACTTTTCATTCTCTGACTCAGTTATCAATAAAAAAGCCTGCCACAGATGAATGGGAGCAAAGCTGAGAAGTCTCTCAAAATTATTGCTTCTTGAACACTGCTTGCTTCACTGTACCTGTCTCATCTGGAGGGTCTGACCAGCCTTGGCAAGGTTTTTAATGGCCCACGGAGGTTTGGGCAGTCCAATGATCTGATGAAGAAGACAGAAGGTAAAGGCATTGGGACATACCTAGAGGGACTCAGTGGGAAGTTGTTCAGTCCCTGGGCTGGGCAAGGCAGAAGGAGGTCTCCTCTTCTGTTTTCATCACTGTATGATCAGAACAGGGAACCGAGTGAAATGGAGCTTTAAACACGGACATGGCCAAGTCCTACTCAGCACCATCTGGGCACATGGTTTGCTCAAAGCCTTCTAGATAAAATGTGAGAAGTCCCTCTTTCTGCTGGTAATGTGTAGAAGCCTGAAACATTGGATAATTTTAAATCTCTGATTTAGCCTTGCAGACAAGCTACTCTGTTAACTGGGGCTGGTATTTCTCATGGAATTATTGCTGGGGCTAGGTTTCAGCTTTGAGCCAGCAGCGCTCAGAGCCTGAGGGTGAGTGAGTCACCCAAGGAGGAGGGAGCTGTGGCAGAGCTGGGCTTGAGTGGCATATGAAGAGATAGATCAGATAGATCATCACAGGAGATCTGTATCTGAAGGGAGGAAATGGTTTCCTTAGCCTTCAGAAGACCAGCCAGACTAGTGGCATTATGCTACAAGCATTTTTAATATTATCAGACATTATCCAAGGGTATGGTGAACAGAACGTTCCTGTATTGTTGTGAATCAATGAATTACAAAAAATAATTATGCAAACATAATACTGATATTTAGTCAGTGATAACTAATTAATTTTTCAGTCTGGACCAATAGGCATTTAACTTTTGAGGGGGATGATAGATGATCACAGTAACTTCATTTATTTGGAAGTGTGACTGGGAATATTAAAGGTTTCTACCTTACAGGCAATTCCAGTAGTCGGCTTCTTTATTATTTGGGAAAACTCTGTTTCAGCTTCAGAACAAACCACGTCTTCAATATTGGATCAAGTACATACTAAAACAGATTTTCCTGGCTGTTTGAGTTTCCAGTAACTAGACTGCATCTTTACATGGCCTCTACGTAGAGATGGCCATTCCTTAATACACGATGTCAGTGTCAGAGAGGATTGTTTTGCATAATGGAAAACACCATCCAGCAGAGAAGCCTGTTTCATCACAAATAGGCTAATCTAACAAAATGAAGTATAACTTCAATAGATAATTCAGATGGCTGAACTGCACTGAAATGGCTGTAGTGGCAAAGGTCAAAGGCCCAACTTTGCCTGTATCCTGTCTCAATTTTGGTGGGAGAGTGGCTGACAAGGAAGTAGAAATAGAGAAAGCATAGGCAGGGCCTCCTCATAATGTTCTTCTAACTTCCAGCGCAGTCCAGGATGTCCCTATGTTGCAATAGATGTGGGATTTCCTGAACTGGGTGTGGTTTGCATGTGGGTAGGAGCCATACATGTCAATTATTTATGTGAAAAAGCACTTGGTATAAGCTTTGTCTTATCCACCTCCTTCACTGCAAGCACATCTTCTGCAGGCAATAAATAAGAAATTCAGTTTAATATTGGACTCTTTTAAAGAGAAATGTTTTGCCTCTTTCCAGTTGTTCAAAATATGCTGTGTTAGTTCAAGTCAACCAGAACTACATGCCTATTTTCAGCTTTTTCTTTTTTTGATTTTTTAATAAAGTTGAATTTTGTGCTTGGTAGGAACAGAAAGTCTGGTTTTGCAGAAATGGCATGTTCTAAAGAAAGTCTTTAGCTATCTCCCATCCTGCTCTTGGAAGCACATCTAAAAGGGAAATGGTACTGATTTTTCAGTAACCAATGCTGAGCTTCAAATAATAAATCAATAATCCTTTAGCAAGATTGAAGTAATTTTGTTCTTTACTAGGCTGGTTTGTCACAAATTGTTAGGAGACTTTATTTCCCTTTGGGACCGTGATACTGCTGTCATGACAACCGTTATTCACAAAGCCAGATTCATCCCATGATATGTAAAATTGTGGAAACTGTCTAGGATGTTGCTGAATATTATATTTTTTTTTTCTTTTTTAGTAATTTAACTTGGTGGGTGGATAATAATAACACAGTTTGGAAGCTTTCAGGTGTCTGTTTTGAGACTTTCTGTACTTTATGGAGGCTTTCCTGCAGAAGGGTCCAAGTGTCATATAGTACATGTTTTGTACGTGATAGGCCCTTGGTAGCATGCAACAGCACTAGCAGAGGTCCAGGTAGTTCAGACAGATTGGTTTATGTGTGTAATCTTCAAAGCTATTTTTTTATGACTCAAGGTCATCTTCTTTCGTGTTTTGGGCAGAAAGCACAGTTCGTTCAGTACTGTATGTTTGTTCTCAGACTACATGACAAATAGATTCTATTTCCCAGTCATTACATGAGGGTTTCAGCAGTAAAAAAGTTTGTTTTGAGCTCAGGAAGCATTAAAACAGTTCCCATACAAGTTTTCTTTTTGTAGAAGAAATATTGCAAGTTCCAATACAAACCTGATATCAGCCTGGTAAGTAATGGTTTTCTCAGCCCTTGCAATCAGATGTCCAATTTGTCAATGTAGAATTTATGTAATTCCCTTGCATTTCATCAGTTCTTGTTTTTCATTTGATTTTTTTTTTTTCAAAAAGGAGTAAAAGTTGGCATTGTTGGCACTTTTTCTTAAGTCATTTGAAAATAAACAAAGAAAAAAACCCTTCCCATTTCCAGTCTTTCATAAGGATTAACTGAACCTTCCAGTGACTTGTGCAGGGTGGATGAGTTGCAGCAACTGGTTAACAGATTTTGTACTCTGTTTTCCATGTATTGTCTGATGCAGTGATATGGAGAAACTTTTACTTTCTCCTTCCTTTACTCTGTATCAGGCTGTTTGGGGTCTGAGCAGGTGGCCATATGTAGGTTTGGGAGTGGTTGTTTAGCTAGTGGTAACATATGTTCCTGAACATGTCATCTCTTCCTTCCTGATGAGGGGAGAGACTGAGCTGAATGGTATTTTTTGAGCAAGGTGATTTGGCACACATGTTGTGTCAGTTAGGTGACATCTAAATCAAACTAGCTTTTGTGCTCTTGTTACTCTGCTCAAAATCTCCCAATGGTACCTCAATAGGCTGCTGTTTGGACTGTACGCTGCATGACTGGGTTTTTAAACTTCCTCTGGGTTTTGGATCAGTCCTATTGACACAGAATCTACAGTGGCCACTGGCCCCTTTTCTTCTGCAAGTAGAGTCTGTCACATCCCTTCCTGAAGTGGGACTCAGTGGCAGTGAGCGCTGAGCTATTCCCGAAAGATACCTCTGTGGGAATAGTTGTTCCCACTGAAGGTGTTCTGCTGTGTGAATTCCAAGAACACAAGGCTGTTAAATCGAGACTTTGCACTGAAGATGGTGATTCATTTTAGATATTTTAGATTCATTTTAGACTCATTTTAGAGTGGGTAAAGTAGTGACGCATATGTTTCCTATTCCTTGTAGCTAGTTAGTTCCTACACTTGTGTGCCCTTTGGACTTTGAATCAGTATCCTTTCAAATTTTCAGCTTTCCTTTGGCGTGTTGAGCATCTCTAAGTCACGCAATTCTTCTTTGACCTCCTCAGTCTCTGAAATTTCTTCCTTTTATTCTCCATTTTTCTGGGTCCCTTCTGTATTTCCTAAATATATATTCTTCAGTCCTTCCAGGAAAATTCTACTTCTCCCTCTGCCCCTTCCCATCCTTATAGAGAAGGCAGAACAAATCTGATTTGATAGATTTAAGTCTTCTGTTTTTCTGTGTTGTTGCCATCCCAATGGTAGCCATTAGGACTGACTCTCCATTGTCTGCATCTTCTAGAAATTTGCAGTCTTTGGTACTAGGTAGCAAAATTGTGTGTATCATGCTATTGGCATCCGGTGTTGCAATAACTTCCTTAAATCAACCAGATTTAATTAGCTTTCATGAGATAAATTGCACAGGCATTCTGGAAGTGGTGTAGAAATAGAAAGACCGTGGCTTTCACGTCCAAGTTTAGACCATATGATTCTCCCTATTTTTTCTTAAATGCTCTCTGTGTCCTGACTTTTGCTTCCATATATTGAAAACTTTCCTGTGTGGGGTCATGCTGAGAGTAAATTAGCATGGCATCTTCCGTAATGGAGGCCTAGAATTCTCAGTGAGAATTCTGGGACAGAAATCTGTTCCTGTGTAGTGCGGATACCATTGAAAGACCATCTCAAATCTGAGACGCAATTTTCAGTTTTTTTTTTTTAATAGTTAAAAACCTGTTCATGACTTTTTTCCCTCACCCATTTACTTGGATAACTTGTGCTTCTTTCTGCGTCTGTTGTCTTAAAACTGATTTTGATGTAACCTCTCTGTACCCTGCCTGTGGATAGCACAGCAACCCATCCTGCCCCTCATCCTTTACAAAGCTGGTACAACACTGGCAGCAGCAATGGTTAGTGCTAAGACTTGCCTACTGAAGAGGACAAAGTTAAACTTACTGTTGGGAGTATAATTAAATAAAATACCCCTCCCTCCCCCCAAATATTGTATATGTATATGACAGTGTGCCCTTGTTCCCTTGCTGTAACCTTCTTATAGTTTCCCCCTTTTATTTTCCATGGAAGGGAAAAAAAAGGCTTATACTTCATTAGAATAAAAATTATTTTGTTACATTAGAAGCTTTGGAAAAGTTCCAATTTCTCTACCAATTCCAGGCATAGCTTAGTTCTTTGCTTGCTGAATTATGATAACAACTTGGAATAGGACATTTCTTTCTCAAATCCTTTACCTTGCTTCTTTTGGTATGTTCTATCATAGGCTTGCAATTTCCACTGTGTTAACAACTACTTTTCTGACATTTTTGACGGGCTCAGTGAGTTGAGACTCTCTGAATGTTGCATTTAGGTCTACAGGGGTAGTGGATATACAAGGTTAATAACCGATTGCTTTACAGTAACACATATGCTAATGTATATCAGCCTTCGCTTGTTTGCATGTTTTCTAGGGAACCTTATTCAAATCCATTTATTTGCATTGAGCAGTAAATGTTAAGCATTGCCACTGTTTAATACACAAAATATTGCCTTCCATAAGCTCCATTGCTGTACTACTTAAATTTCAGTTGGGATTTTTTTGCCTGCAGTATCGTCTGTGACTATTGTCTTCACATTAGTAACATAAGAAGGCAGAGACCTCTTTTGTTTTTATTAAACTTTGTGAAAGAAGTAACTATTGTAAGAATAATCGTTGATGGAAAAGGAAGTGGATAAAAAACAGTCAACAATAAAGGACTAAAAGAGTTGTTTTTTCAAAAAAAATCTGAGACACAAAAGTTAAATTAAAACCTGTATCTGGCTCCCTTCTTCCTTCCTCTCTTCTGGACATAGCGTTGATACGGAGGCAAGGAAGAGAGAATATTTGTAAAAGTTAGGAAAAATATGCAGTATAAAAATTTCACCCACACATAATTGCAGATATATTTTTGCTGAATTATGCATCAGTTCTATGTGCTACACACAGCTGTTTAAACTGAAGATAAGATGAAACTTGTACTGAGTTAAAGTTCAGATCTTTGCCCACTGAAGTACCGTTTGGGGTGTGTATAAAAACCCTGTGCTGATTGCTTGGATATTAAATATCAACAGTTCGGTATGACCGTACAAGCTTTTGCAGAAATTATCCTTCAGCTCACTGCAAATGTGGGAAGGGTAAAATTTTGTGATATTTTTTCCCAAAGTAATGTTCTCTTGTGGCGCAACTCCTTGCAATGTGAGGCCAGGACACTTCAGACTGCAAAATCATTAGGGATCTGAAACTTAAATAATTTAATTTATGAATTGAAAACTTTGTTTTGCATGGCTGTTAAGTTGGAAGGATCAATGATCACCAGATTAATCTGATTTAAAAGGAAAAAATAAGTCCTAGAATAGTGTAAATAACATAGACCAAAGCTGTACCCTGTTCCACTAGCTGATGTACAATGGCTCTGACATGTATGCTACAGAAAATGTACAGGATCCTGTTTGCTTTTGAATTCAGCTTGGAAAGGACTGTATTTTGCACCTCACCCCCGGTTTTTGTTTTTGTCCAGTATGTTCTTTGGGTCAAATCACAGGAGTTGTCTGAAATGCACCATGAAATGTGCCAATACTTATATATTGTTAATTGATGTTTTACTGTGTTTCATGAGCCATCTTTAGCTGCTGTCTTTCATTGAGGAGTTTTGTCACCTAAGAGGTGATAAAGGGATAACTCATAGACATTCATGTGTGTTATCATTAATATAAAGTCCTTAGGTGCTTTGATAATGCTGTTTTGATTTCAAAATGCATATAGAATAGCAGCTTCTCCCTTTATCATAGTTTTCATAGTGCATTAGGTTGTGAAACAGCTTTCTGGTTTCCAGCAATTGCTCACTTTTTCCTCTCGTTTTTACTATTTTTTTGAGAACACTCCAAATTACGCACTTATTATACTACCTTATTTCTAGGATTTATACTTTTTTATGCTGTGTTTTTATTTGTGATTTTCCTCTCTGAATTCACCACAATTTTGAAAAAGTGTGCTCTCTGTGTACTTTTTTCCCATAAGTCAGCCAGTCTGAGGGAGAATTAGTGTATATGTTGAATTAGAGATGAGAAACTCCAGTTCCAAGTACTTATTCACATTGTCTATTTCCAGGATTTTTTTTTTTTTTTAATCTACATGGTAAAGCTATTATCCTTGTGTAAATTTGGGCAGCCACTTAAATACAAATACTGCTGAACAGTTTAGTTGGGACAATAACTATATTGATCTCTAGATACTTTATTTAAAATGTTTTAATGATTCTAAATTGTACTGCTTTCATTATATACTTCATAGCAATGGATTTCTTTGTCAGTTCACACTGAAAAGTAGGTGCACAAGGGATGCATTAACCAGATCATGTGTGTGAGGAAGGCATGCGTGTTTTCTTTGAGAGAAAACAAAAACTTATAAACTGCCAGAGGAAACAAACTTATTTAATTTCCCAAAGTCTCAGTTCAGATTTCATTAAATATTTGAGTTCCTAAGATGCTGGTGTATATTGGATTTTGAAAGAACAACATGGAAGATAGTCTGGGGAAAATCCTTGTCCCAGTCAGGTTATCTTCAGCTGCTCAGCTTGACAGAATCAGACACAGCATCAGAGTAATGAGTTTTATAAGTAAGTAAACTTTTGTGATAGAACATTTTTTTTCCTCTTGGTATTGGGTTCCTAGCTGCCACCTCTGTGTTACACCAAAGTTACTGAACAGAACCTGTCCACACAGCACTCTGCTACGTGTGTCATGCTGAACTGTTTATGAAACTGATATGTAACAAGGAATTAAGATACATAACAAACTCTTAAGATTACTAGATCAGAACGGAAGGTTTTCCTGGTGGTGAATTTATGCCATTTGTATAACTTTGTAATTCAACAGCTGAATATAGAAACTTTGAAGAAATTCTGTTTGGAGGTAATTTTTTGACTACTCTCTTTTGTGTACATCCCATTCTTCTTTTCATGAAACAGCTTCTTACTGTTACTTATTCCTCTGAAAGAAATACTATTTTACTCTGAAATGTTAGAATGGTAAAAGGGCAAAACAGAAGCAGCAAATGAAGTCTGGTCAACTCTGTTTAAGAAGAAGAGGAAAAAGGAACTAAAAAGTGCTATTTGCCAGGTGATTGCCTTTCTTCTTGTCTGCCTTGACTCAATGCACCTGTAGTTCACACTCCTCCTGGCACAGTCCTGATGGTCAAGTGTCAGGGGAACACGAGTGTCTGGAATGTGTAAAAATTCCCTTTTGGATGCTTCTTGGTCACTAAAGATTATATTCTATACTTCTCTTCTAGTGTGAATGGTTGTGAGGGATCAAGAGTTTAAGTAAAAGAGCTATGAGATATACATGTATGGACATAAACACGGTGGGCATAGTACAGGTAAACTGAAAGTATTCCTAGATGTATCTGTAGTGTATATTCCTCCTCCTTGAGCATGCACTGTTTGGGCTCCTCGTACATCATTCTGCTGTTCCGTGAAGAATTGTTATTTGTGCTATTAAACTTGATAGCTTAATTTCATGGTTTACGAAGGAGTGAGCAAAAAAGCAAACATGGTTCCATTTAAGGTACTTTGTTCATTGTTGGATGAATGTTATGAAGTGGAAGCTAATCCAATTAGGGATCATGAAGCTGTATTTTGGAACAGTCCCTGTTTAGCGTCTCATTTTGTATATAATTTATTTATGACAGAAGTGGAAAAACTTCAGCTTTAAACTTGAAATATTTTTATGAGGTTTCACCTAGTTAATGATACTGTCAGCTTCTCGGGGAGGAAAAATATTTCTTATATGTTCTGCAGTTTTAGTGGTGCAAGCGTATGGGTCACTGCTCCTTGTACGCATTCAGTTTTGAGCTCACTGCAAAAAAATTGGATTAGTCCGACTGATTCTGAAAGGCTCTTTTGTGGAATCTATTAAGAACTCTAGAGACAAAAATAATCAATATTGATTTTTTTTCTGTTGTTTCCTTTTTATACTGCTTTTTACCCATTTGTGCTTTCCCTCTTCTCTCCTGTGTCAGTGGTGCTACCAGTTAACCCTAAAAGTCTTGGTCATTCTAAAGCTGCACTGAGTGCTGTATTCTCCACTGAAGATGGCCTGAAACAGATGCTTACAGAAGAGTGTAAGAGGGTATCTACAGAACAATGCTTTCTCTGACATAACCTCCCAGCTTCTGTCATGGTGATAAGCATTGCAAATTAAACTACTGGTTTGAATTTCAAATATCTCCTTTGTTTTGTGTTAATTCCAGAAATTCCCAAACAAGAAGAATAACAAAATAGTATATTTTTTCAATTTTAAATGTGAAAACAGTCTCCACCTCTTGATAAGCAAAGCATTGTTGCTCTTGCAAGCACTATGAGGAAGTCCTTTAAATGTTGTGAATATTCTTTCACTTAATAGTGTGTTTCAGTAAGGTGTTATCCCCAGGAAAACACAAGCTTTTCCAACAAAAATGAACAAAAGCCCCCGATTTTTTTTAATAGTAAAGTGTGAGTTATGTTAGTGCTTCATGGATTGCCAAATAACTTCCCAGGTGCTTCGTGTGATTGGAGTTTGGAATGCAATATGAACAAATAGGTCTTTGTTTCTGCAGGATGAAAGTAAAATTATTTGTTATACTAGTTAAAATATGGAATTTCATACTGCTTATCGTCTAGTATCTGAGCGTGTGCTACTTTTTTTAGCACTTGTATTTAGAATACAATTAAACATGTACAGATTTGAGCTTCATTATACATATTTCCTCACAAGATTTGCAAGAAAACAACATAAAATGGACTCTGGATTAGCAGCTTGATGAAATAATCTGTGTTCCGAACAGGTGTGATAACAGCAATTGCTGAGACATGCTGCCACAGCAGTATGCCTGCAGCATCTTATCAATGGAACACAGTGTAATTGTTTTACATGTGTCCTAAAATGGTTCCTATAACGTCATCTTTTTGGGTATATTTCATTGAAAATCAACAAAATTCCTGCTGAGGGCAGGAGTCCTTGTAATGAATACCCATAGGTCTGTTTTTTTCCTTACGAATTTGTTAATAATTGGCTTAAAAATTGGTTTTAAAATCCGTATATATAGTATAACTGTGTATGTTCTCATTATACATATACCTTTCCATATTGTTGTATCTGCTTTAGCTGGACAAGTAATATGGAATATCTAAGCTTCATTATAAGCATGCCTCCCCTTTGAGTAAACCTGATATTTAAATCGAAGATTTTGATAATTGACTTTTACAAATAAGGAAGTGTAAGCTTCAGTGACTAATTTCCAACTTCTCTTTTTTTATGTCTCTTATAAGTCTCTCTCTCTCCCCTCTCATTTCCCCTGCCCCAAGTCTTTGGCAAAGAAACAGATTTTAAAGGGGTTTGTAAATTTGATTGGAGTTCAGTCCTTTGTCTTCACTGCTCTTGAATGAAAACCAGATGGTCTTTGTGCCGTCTAGCTCATTTGTGTCAACTGAGGAACTGGACTGAAGGTATTCTGCACATTTCTCAGAGCCCAGTAAACAGCTTTTATTTGATAATATAAAGGATGTGAAAAACTATGCAGAATTAGACTGTAAAGCCAAGTGATATATAACAAAATTGTCTTATTATGTGACCAAACTTTTATCCATCTGGTTCTGCACTGAAACCAAACAACTCCCCCCTCTTCTCCAGAACAGAATAACAAGATAATTGCACAAGGAAGAAGGAGGTAGGAGTGCAACTATTATATTTACACACTCCTAGCTGTCTTGCTATCGCTTTGTATGTCCAAGTTGTTTTAGTATTTATGACATCTACATATTTTTACTAAATTGTTATTTAAGGAAATATTTACTGTTGTACTTTGGAGAAGGGTTAATCTAAATGAAAATCATTACTTGTTTTGTGGGACTCATTTAATTTCTGCTGCATGTGAATACGGTAACCTTTCTCAGGCAGCTGGTAGCTAATATCATAGTAAAGCAGCCCTGAATTTTAATAAATGCCTCGGCATCAGAAGCTCAAGTCCACTGATGTTCTTCCTCTTTATTTAACCTGATGTTTGTCACACAAAAAAGTAAGCTGTAGGGCATAGTTTTCCTGGCTGAGAGGATGTGGAATAAGGAACTTGCATGTAGCTGTGGTTTATGATGATGGTTTTCTGCTGCAGACGGAGGCTCTGTCCCAGTTTGCTGCTGGCTGGGGTGAGGCTTTCTTTGTGCCAGCAGGTGTGGCTCAGTAATTGCTGAAACCAACAGCAAACCTCCCAAATGAGTGGCAAGCATATTTGAATAGACACAGTTCAAACAGAGCAAGATAAATTTTAGGCATCTATTTATAAGCTAAAATAACTGCTCCAGAAATAGCATTTCTGTACTTTAAAAGCAATACTCAGTGAGTGACATCAAATCCTGCTGTCTTCCACAAGAGAACTTCAGTGGTGGCAATAAATGCTCGTTTCCTTACTCTATTTTGTATCTTTGCCTTGCTGTTGGTTGGCTGCTTGAGTAGACCTACTTTCTTATCACTCACAGTAAGTCCACATTTGTGTGATTTTTGTAGACAGCATGGGATTGGGCATGGTTTTGTGCTGTTCCTTGGTTGCCCAAGTGCTTTTTTTCTTTTTTCCATAGCTGTTGATACTGCAGAATTAAGAAGTCCTCCAAATGGTTTCTACCACCTCATCTATTTTTTTTCCTGTAGAGCAGGCAAACACATGCTCAGCAATAGGAGAGAACACATGAGTTTTTGGGCATTTCCTCATGTACTTTCAATGTTGAAGGTATTTAACTGAGTGCTCTAACAAAACACTGAGAAGGAAATCCTGGCAGTCTTCTGCTGAAAACAAGGAAGGGTACTACTTGAATAACAGTATCAAAGTTAATGCAGTAGAGCCTTCAGCCTAATGTCAGCCTACCGCAACCTGTTGCATGCTTCTTTAACAAACAACCTGTAACAGATGCAAAAATTAGACATTTGAGTATCGAAATAGCAGCTGTTGTAACTCTACAAATGGAGTGTAAGGGTCCCAAGGTAAAAACAGCTGTAGCTGAGGTAGCAAAGTATTGATAGGAGATAGCATTGTTTTATGTTTGATGAAATTAGATTTATTCAACAGTTTGCAGTTATACTCACTCTGGTAAGGTGGGAAGAAAGTGTGGACGTTTCCCATTTCATTAAGAGACCTGTGTGGCAGCAAAATTAGCCTTGCTAATGTAAGGTAAGAGAAGCAGGTGAATGTCCCTTTTATGCCTAAAAGATTTTATAGCTTAGATGAAAATTTCTTCTGCATCTCTATTTTAGAGTTTACATGTGCTATCAATGAGTTTATGTAATCTGTGAGTTTTCTGCTGTAATATAAAACAACTCAGTTAATCTAGATGGATTCAGCATATCCAGGACGTGTCTGGCACAGTGCTTCAGTATATTTAATGTCATTAAGATGACTTTCAACACTTGTTTAAAACCTGTGCTCCTATCTCTTCTTGCTTCCTTTTTCCCCCCCGTCTTTTCGTTATTTTTTTCATGATTCAAATCTGGGCTTGCTAGCCTGTTGATTATAGGTCTTATTTACTAGCCCAGTGTTTGAAAACTGAAGCACTGTAGTGTTTCTGTATCCATCAAATGAAGAGTATTAAATATTGCCTATGAATACTGATTGGAAATATTCAGTGTCAAGTGCCCTCTTGACTTTTACAAAATCTGTGCTACTGTTCCAGAATATTCTGTGTGATATATATATATCAGCCACTTACTGCTTTCTTCAGCTTTTTGCCTTTGATTAACGTGCGTGTTTTGTTACATTTAAAGAGAGTGTTCTGCACTGATATATCTACCAGGGCTGCTTATTTCCAAAGTATTTGGAAAAATGTATTGTTGAAGAATTTACAAAATTAAAAAGTGAGATGAGACTTTTTCACAACTTAACTGCAGCGCAGCCTCATTTTGGCTGCAATTATTTTGAAATGTTAATAAATAAGGATATAAAACTTGCAAAGGCTACATTCTTTTAAAAAAAATATGTGACAGGTCAATAGAAAGGGTGAAAATGACTTTTTATTAACTATAGTATATGTCTGGAAACAACTTGCCCCATCAAAATGTGTTAGTATGTTATTACTTCTTTATTCTGTCTCTGTGGTGAACTTCCTGCGTTTGTATTGGAAGATGTCTCCAAAATCTTGACACTCTTTAAGATAAGAAACTGTTTGGTGAGAAAGATTAGAGAACCCCAAAGGATTTTTAGCTCATTGTTAGAACTTACAAAAATCATGGCCAGGTATTGTTGTGCTTACTGGAAAGTGCAGTATTTGCTTTTACCAGAAAAAAAAAGTAGCTAGTTTTCAAGGTAATGGTGTGGAGGAAGCAGGGGAACTCAGGGAGGGAAAAAAAGCATGTTAGTTTCCAGGCAACTAACATTCAAAAAATTGACAAAGTGTGCAGAATAAACATTAATTTTGGGGGAGTAGAAGTGTATTATAGCACATAGACTTTAGAAAGTTATTGGTACCATTTTAGCTTTCTTGTCTGATGATTTAAGTAAGTTAGCATTTAATACTTCAGTATTTCACTTTTTAGAAAAGCCATTCAAGAAGAGAATGGCACCAATTCAGACTCATTTCTCTTCAAGATGAGGAAGTCATCTTTCAGCCAATCTTTGCTGAGAAAATGGAGAAAGCACTAAGCTGTCTGAAATCAGAAAAGGCTGTAACTTTGAGAAGAAATGCTATTGATCCAGAAAATGCAGCTACAGTTGTATAGCTAACTATTGAAAAACTTTCCTTCTTGTTACCTGTTGCCCTACACCATTTCCAAGTTATTCACACTGACTGGCTGGTTGCAGAGCAAGTTCTTGCTGCTGGAGTCTGGCTGGAGGTGAAGAACCTGTGTTAGAAAACAACTTGCAAAAGAATGATAAGTTTAGGAATTGACAGTAAAATGAGATTTGTTTGCCATATCTACCTCCTCACCAAGATGAAAAGGAGAACATTTTAACTGATTCTCCTAGTCCCAGTAATTGACACAAAACTGTATTTTGAAACAAACTGTATTAAATAGTGCAAAATAAGTTGAAAATGAGAAGGAAATCCATAAGTGTATTTTGACATGGTGCTTTAATTCTGGCTTTATTCCTTGTCACATATTTATGAGAAACTTGTCCTTATAATTTTAAATCCATTCAGGCATAGAGATGAGTAATGAATTTCTAAAAAATTGAAGATGGCGAACTATCCCATGGCAACCACAAACAACTGTTGGAAAACTGTATGCTTGTAACCTTTGATCATTTTTAATGGTGACAACTTAGCATCTTATGCAGAAAATAACTAGTATGAATCTTTTGCACGTGTCCAGCATCTGAATTTCTCTTCTTTGGTGAAACAAATGTTACCTTTTCTTAAGCGATTCCTTAAAGGAAAGTCTTAATTGTGATAAAGTATATTCATGTTCCTCAGCTCTACTGAACCAGACAGCAAGTTATTTGTGATTTCTCCTTTTTCCTGCTCAGGAGGAAAGCTTGATTCTTCTTGGCTTTCTTATCTGGCAGGTTTGGCTGAAATATGTCTCTTAATGACTGAAATATGCTAAGCTTTTTATAACTTAAGTTGTTGTAATGTTTTCCGAAAGAGCTTTGGATAGACACAAAACCATTAAATTAAAGAGAAATGAGCTGTTTCATGAGCAAGCCTCTATTTTCAAACAAGAAGTGCTGGAAATTGAAGGAAAATCTTTCTTTAAAAATGCCATAGATTTATTAACTGTCTACCTGATAAATAAGAAAGTAGTCTTCCTGGTGTTTCTGAATAATAAGAGTTGCCCAGATAAAGCTGGAAAATTTTAACTTAAAACTTTAAAATGGCTTATTAGAAGATATTTCAGTACCTTCTTTTCACATTCTTTTTTTTTTTTTTTGCTAGATATGGGGAAATGCAAAATTTAATCCTGAATTTCTGAAATAGAAAATTTGTTGTTTTCTACTCATTGTTTTTCCTTCTGCTTATTTATCTCTTGTGTTTTTCCATGCCAAGCGGGGGAAAAAAAAAGTAAGTGCAGAAAGAGAGAGGAAGAACAGGAGTAGAGAATCGCATCTCCTGGATCATTTCCAACCTTGAAAAGACTGAAAAGACCCATAACTGGTCTAATGCAGCAACCTGGGCTGAGCAGCCTGAGCCTTGGTGCTGAAGAGTTGGTATGAGCTGTGTGCTCTCCTGCTTTTATTCCACACTTGCTCCTTTGAGAACTCCTGGTCTCTTTGTTCTTCTCCATTCTATTAGTAAATGCCAACTGTGATAAAATCACTGTGTGTGTAGGTATGTGGAAGCTCAAATTTTTGGGAAAAAAAATCTGGGTATACCTAATGTTGTATGTATATAGGAAGCACACGTGATTGAAATAAACTCCCTTTCTCACTTGGTCCTTCTCATAATGATCTAGCAGATTTGGTGAATATCTGATTAATTGATTGCTGCATAGGAATAATTCTCTGTTTGTGCCTGGCTGGCTTCATTATTATTCTCTAGATAGGAGGAGACTTAATCCAGTTAAGAACAGAAATACACCAGACCCTATATTTTCTAATAAAACATAGTGTTTGTTCAGTGGTTAGGATGACTCCCTGCTAATGTAGTTGTTTGAGCCCGGATTTTTATTAATTTAATGCCATTTTATACATAATGTTTTTAAAGCCTTTAATTTATTTTTCTCTGGTTATATGAAGGAGAGTTAATGTCCATTATTCATAGCAGTATTCATCTCTGTAAGCATATTTGTTTACAGACCGTACATCTCTCCAAATAAGTCCACTTAAAAGCCTGATAAACACCTTTTTGCATGTGAACTGATTCGTCATTAAGGGAAAAAGAAATGTACTCTAAGGAATGGGAGTAAATAACCAAAATAAAGGGGAAAGAGTGTTGTGTCTGCTTGTAATGAGGACAGTTTTGTTGGGATTTTTTTATAAAGAGCAGTGATCCATTCTTCCTTAGTCCCAAAACAGATATGCGTTTAGGAATATTCTCTTTTATGGGATTTAATACTAATTCTCAGTACATTTCTTGAAGAAAAACTGTAAGAACTTGCAGAAATGCTCAGCTGCCTTTACAACAGGTATCCCAGGCACCTAACCTGAGGTGGGCAAGGGGGTATGCTCTGGGTGAAATGACATAGAGAGACAGAACAGACCACGGTTCTGTTATTGATGATTTTCTTGGGTGTAGTATGTCTGAAACCACTAAGGGAATTAAAGCTTCCTGTGCAAATGCATGTACTGTCAAAGTTAAGCTTCTAGTGAGCTTCCTTGTCTTTAGGCTGAGAGATCTGCAGAAGTCTACACATGCCCTCCTTTCGATCCAGCTGTACCAGTTGAAGACCGCCCTGCTGTTTTGCTCATCATTTTGTTTCCAGTACTGACCTACAAGTCTGCTGCTGAAAGAAGCGGTTGTAAGACTGCCTCTTACATTGCTTCAGGCAAAGTCAGATGGTCAAGATTAAACATCTAATGAAGGTAGTTTGAGTTACCTAAGTGCTCTGGATTGTGAGAGTGCCTCATAGCCCATCCCTTCCATGGGCCAAGCCACTGGGAGGTTTTGTTAGATGGGTGGTAGAAAACATCTTAGGGACAGGTAATGTCTTCAGTTAGCACTGATATTTGCTAAGCTGGATGTTGATTCACTAGGAAACAACATTTCTTTAGGTTTTTAACATTTTGACCTGTGCTGTGTTTGCATCTGGAGGATATAGTACTTAATTTATGCTTACAAGTGCCGTTTTGGGGGTCTGATTCAGGGTCTCTTTTAAATTGTTCAAAAATGACAAAAAACCCAAGTTGAGACAATAGGCAACAATAGCAAGAAGTCCTTAACTTCTACCACATTACCTTGCACAAATTTAATTATGTATTCTTGTTTTTCAACTCTCCATCTAATTATGTTCTTTTTCCTTTTTTTTTTCTTTTTCTTTTCTTTCTCACTGTATTGATCCTGTCCTGACTCTTCAACTGTATAACTGGGATATTCACACTTTCAGACGTCTTTGAACCCAGCCATGTTCCTTCCTGTCTCTGAAACACAAGCATGCCAATTTCATGCAGCTCTTACTGTGTTAGGTTTTTGGGACATCAACTTTATTTAGGAGACTAGCCCACTGCTCCTGATGGCTGCTGCTGTTCAGCATAGTGTGTTTCAAAATCAGTCAAGTGGCTTGCATAGAATTGTCTATAATTGTTTCATCTTCCCCTTAGAAATGTGATGGAGACCTGGGGAATGAAGGAAGGGGGGAGGGTTTATACCTGTTCAGGGTGTATGTTTTGTTTGCCCATTCACTACCTTATTAACAAAGGATTTTCTGGGACAGTTTGACAATAGTGGCAACTGCAACAATTTTTACAAGGTTTTCAACACATGTTTGCAAGCCACAAGTACTTAATGCTGCTAAAATTGCTAGTTAAACCACATTTCCTTCTTTCTAAAGTGACAAGGAAAAAAGATACTGCTGGAGGGGACCCATTTCTAACAATCACTGCCAGTAGTGAGTCAGTCTTTTAACACCAGATGGAGCTGCCTTTATGCAACCCCATGAGTCTATAGGTGAATGAAAGAGTACCCAGAACTCCTGTCCCACAGGCCTCAAGGCAGGTACCAACTTGTCTGATGCTCTTGGTAGCTCTGTGGAAATTCTCTGTCCTGTGTAACAGCCATTTGCTTCATACAGGAGAGCTGACATTTGCAAAAAATATTTTCCCTCTGAATTAAGCAGCACCATTAAAACTTGGGGAAAAAAATATAGAAGACAGTTCAGAGCTTATTTTATGGATGGGGGTAGGGTGTGGGGAGGGGGGAAGCAGGGAGAACCACTTTTCTCCTCCACCTTCCTCTCTTTTAAGAAAAAGGGATTCAGAAAGCTTTTGCTGTCACTCTTTGTGCTTTTAGTGTAGAGTGGGGGTAGAAGTAAACAGCTCTTCCACAGGGTAGAGAGGAATGGTCTTGTGATCTGAAATTTGTGGCTGAAGTGACAAAGCATCAGAAGGGTGCTGCATCTCTTATGTCCTGTCGTGAGAAGTGTGGTGGGTTAACCTTGGCTGGACATCAGGTGCCTGTCATGCTGCTCTGTCATTCCCCCTACTCAGCCAAACAGGGGGAGTGAAAATACAATGAAATGCTTATGGGTCGAGATAAGGACAGGGAGAGACGTAACTCACCAGTCAAAGGCAAAACAGACTGGACTTGGGGAAATTAATTTACTTTGTTACCAATCAAATCAGCCTTCTTCCCAGGCTCAACTTCACTTCCAATTTCTCTACCTCGTCACCCCACAGCAGCGCAGGGGGATGGGGACTGGGGGTCAGTCCATCACATGTTGTCTGTGCTGGTCCTTCCTCCTCACTCTCTTCCCCTGCTCCAGCGTGGGGTCCCTCCCACAGGAGACAGTCTTCCATGAGCTTCTCCAACGTGGGCCCTTCCCACAGGCTGCAGTCCTTCATGAACTGCTCCAGTGTGGGTTCCTTCCCTGGGGTACAGTCCTTCAGGCACAGACTGCTCCAGCGTGGGTCCCCCATGGGGTCACAAGTCCTGCCAGCAAACCTGCTCCAGCCAGGGTTCCTCTCTCCATGGGGCCACAAGTCCTGCCAGGAGCCTGCTCCAGCGTGGGCTCTCCATGAGATCACAGCCTCCTTTAGGCACCTTCACCTGCTCCAACATGGGGTCCTCCCTGGGCTGCAGGTGGATCTCTGCTCCACCATGGTCCTCCATGGGCTGCAGGGGCACAGCTGCTGCCTCATCATGGTCTGCACCACGGGCTCCAGTACCTGGAGCACCTCCTCCCCCTCCTTCTGCACTGACCTTGGTGTCTGCAGAGTTGTTTCTCACGTATTCTCTCTCTCTTCTCTGGCTGCCATTGTGCAGCGGTTTTTTCCCCTTCTTAAATACCTGATCACAGAGGTGCTACCACCGTCTCTGATGGGCTTGGTCTTGGCCAGCAGCAGGTGTGTCTTGAAGCTGGCTGGCGTTGGCTCTATTGGACATAGGGGAAGCTTCTGGCAGCATCTCACAGAAGCCACCCCTGTAGCACACCCACTACAAAAACCTTGTCATGCAAGCCCAATACAAGGAGGTAAAATTCCTGTTATGAAATTAGTATTTCCTGTTCAGATAAGAATGCTAGCCCTGCTTCTGCGTATCTTCAAGAAGCTGGGGAGAAGAGATTACACTTCTAGTTAAGGTGGCAACCTTCACTTTTCTGGATCAAGCCAAAATAGTCTTTATACAGTGTCTCATTTGGTGTTGTAACTAAGGTTGATATAACTCTGAATCTATTTTTATGCACTTAACTTTGAGATTGTAAATACTATTATTTTTATGACAAGTAACAGGGTAGTTGGACGATGTCAGGAACAGTAATGTAAAAAGCTGCTATCTAAAGTGATTTTAATGGCCCAGGCCAAAGTCTGGATTTACTTGCATGTTGTCTCAGTGTGAGTAGATCACGATGAAGTTTAATTTTGTCAGCCTGTCACAAATCATGTTTTATTGAGCATATTCCCAGGTGAAGGTGACTGAAGAAGCAGCAGCAAGTAGGCAGTGTTTAATACCTAAGGAAACAGGCAGCTCTCAACAAGACCTGCTTCTTCCTCTATGTGGTTTTCAGGACACAGCTAGCACCTGGGTTCCTCTGTTTTAGCTGATCTCTAAGCCATCTACATCACGGAAATCCATTACTCATAATGATTCCCATCTAGTCCCTGAAAAAATCATTGACTGAGGAACAGTAGCAATGGTAATGATTAAAGAATTCAATTTTAACAGGTGGGTGTAACCTGTTTAGGTGCTATGGTACCATCACGAAAGTGAATCTTACCACTATAATCCATGTTTCTGCTAGTATCAAAGGATATCTCCCATTTCTTTCGCCTGAAATAAATTTTATATGAATTCACGGATAATATTGATCCTACTGAAAGTCTTGCTGTTCACTGAAACTTATTTACTGAAAGATTTCTCTTAGCCATGGTGGCAAAGGTCACAAATCTTAATGTCAGAGTGTTGTAGACTGGATATCTTGCTATAAATGGATGTGTTTGTTCGTTCTAATTCTATTTGGGCTGGATTTGTTCCCTTTGGGTTTGAAAACATTCAAATTTGGAAGGAGCCTTAGACACCAGTTGGAAGTGGTTATTGCTTTGCGCTGACATTTCCTTTAGAGTTCAACCAATTCTTCCAAATATTCATAGACCTCTGAAAATATGGTATGAGTTTCTACTTTCCATATACACCTGCAAAACCATGACATGCTTTGTTCTTGGGTTTTGTTCTGGTGTAGGTTTGTCTTCACTGGATATGTGGATGTTTCACTGGAGTCTCCAACATTCAATGTATTTTTGCTTACTTATTACTGTGGCTATAGGAGCCATCAGCAGTGAAATACTCTTACTTGAGCCTTTCAGCCATTTAACATGGAATAATGGGATATAAAGCCTTTACTCTGGTGATGAGTCAGATCAATAATATGCACATTTGACAGAAAAGATGGCTCATACCTTTTGAACTCCAAATAAGTTGTGGATGATTTTCAGTGTATTCCCATTAAGTCCATTTAGAATGGGTTGGGTTGAAAGGGACCTTAAAGATCATTTAGTTTAGAACTCCCTGGGCATGGCATGGCATGGGCAGGGACACCTTCCACTAGAATAGGCTGCTCAAAGCCTCATCCAGCCTGGCCTTGAACACTGCCAGGGTTGGGGCGTCCACAGCTTCTCTGGGCAACCTGCTCCAGGGTCTCCCCACCCTCACAGTAAAGAGTTTCTTTCAATATCTATCTAAATTTAACTTCTTTCAGCTTAAAATTGTTACCCCTTGTCCTGTCAGTACACTCCCTGATAAAGAGTGCCTCCCCATCTCTCCTGTAGGTTCCCTTTAGGTACTGGAAGGCTGCTCTAAGGTCCCCCTGGAGCCTTCTCTTCTCCAGGATGAACTACCCCAACTCTCTCAGCATGTCCTCGTATGGGAGGTGCTCCAGCCCTTTGATCGTCTTCATGGCCCTCCTCTGGACTCACTCCAAAAGGTCTATGTCCTTCCTGTGCTGAGGACTCCAGAGCTGGATGCTGTTTCCAGGTGGGGTCTGACGAGAGCAGAGTAGAGGGGGAGAATCACCTCCCTCAACCTGCCGCTCACACTTCTTGTGATGCAGCCCAGGGTACGGTTGGCTTTCTGGGCTGCTAGTGCACATTGCAAGCTCATATTCAGTTTTTCATCCACAGCAGCGGGTAAAGTGCATTTTTAAAATTTATTGAACCTGTAGTGATAGAACAAAAGACTGCAGATTTCAGTGTTTACAACTACTGGGAAGCTTTAACACACCTCAGAAATTATCTCCCCAGGGTGTGTGTCCCTTTACATACAATCCTTCATTTTCACTAGGTGCAAATTGGAATTTCGTCTGAGCTGGAATTGCTCTATATTTCTTCGTTGTCTATTTCAAGTTATCTTTTTCTTTTGACCACCCACGAGGCCTCTGGTGGTTTCTCTCCAGCAGCTCCCTGCTCCTCCAAGGCACTCCAGGCTGTTATGTAGGAGACAGATACTGGCAGAGTGTGGGTGTAGAGCAGCAAGTGTGCTAATCAGCTGTGTGGCCCTCATTATGTCAGAAGTGCCCTTTGCCTGTGAACACACACCTTGAAGTGCCCTAGTCTAAAGAGAATATAGAATACTTGGTGCAAGGGCAAGGAAGAAGGGAACATCTGGGAAGAGTGTAATGAGCAATGTACTTTACTAAAATAGACTTCTACCCAAAAAATCCGTCTAAATAGAGTCTTTTGAGATATGCAGACTCTCTTCTTCCAGGGCTTTCCCTCACACCAGGCAGCTAAAATGTTCAGAAAGCAAATGTGGCTTATATTAACATATTGCTTTTTTTTTCAAGTGTGAAAGAAGACTTGTTATCAGATAATGAGCCAATTCACATACCAGAGATGTTAATGAAGTTGGTGTGATCTACATCATACTGAGTATGTGTGATTAAAATTCTATTCTTATAAAGATTTGTACCAGAGAATAGAAGCATGTATGTGAGTGCTCAAAGTCCAGGAAAAGCATCAGAAATTCACTGGTTGTGTTTTGTAACTGAAGTGTCTATGTTCCTTTTTGCTCCCTTTAGAGGCATGTCTTTTCAATTCACCACAACTCTATGCCTTGTTTTCTATATATATTCCTGCTGTGCAGGAAATAAAAACAGTGATTAAAGAAATTTCTGAGGAATTTCTAATCAGAGGAGGAATGGGTCAGGAAAAGATGATGCATACTGTTTATACTGTTGTATAACAACATATCAGTTACTTTAATACAACCTGATTCAATAGCTAGAAATCATTGCCCTCTTAAAAATACTTGCACACCACATTGAAATGAGTTCACTCATTGAAATGAGTGATTCAGTGATTCACCACACTGAATGAAGTTGAGACTTCTGCTTTGCCGGTCTCTGCACTGAAAGCAGCTGCCTTGCAACTATTACTTTTGTTAAGTATTTAATGAAAGACAAAGGAATAGATATGGAAGTGTCTGTCTGTGGTGCCATGTGTACAAAAATGCAGGTTTTCCTTTCACTGTTTTTGTCTGTATGGCAACGCTACTGTGAATCTGAACCTTTAATGGCATGTTTTACATGGACTCTGAAAAGGACCCTGGACAGGATGAACACCTCTTACTTTTACTGGTGTTCAGAGACGAAGAAAGCTAAACTTGTAATGTGGTTTTTGGCATAAGAGGTTCTGGGTAGACCTCAAACGACCACAAATGAGTGGATAAATGCAGATAAATGGACAACACCACAGGATACTCTGCAAAGGCGGGGAATACCCTTTTTGCCAAAGAGGTCTGGTGTTTACTTGCGTGTTTTTCTTCAGATGAAACAAATACTACAGCTGCTATAGCAGCACCATCCACCCTCTACCTTAAGCTATGGAGCCATTCCCTCACCCAAAAGTCTCTTTAAGCATCTCAGGTTTATCTGCAGTCAAATTTAGAAGCATGTATCGTCAATGGGGACAGTGGGGGGAAGGTTGCAGAAAACTGCTAACAACTGAACTGTTGCTGTTCCCCAGATGTCACACCACAGGTAAACCAAAGCAGGCAAGCATATATATCACAAAAAAATGCCCTCTTTTTCAAAAGAGACAGCACTTGGGACTACAGAATGCAGGTTGCCAGGAGCAAGGCTTCAGTGGTAGAAACTGCAACTGATTGGTGCAGCAGAGTTGCAAAGACTCTGTGGAGAATGGAAGATTGTGCTGGCCTAGGAACTTCATTGCAAATATTGTTTTTTAATCCTCATAATGAAAGGTAAGGCCATTTCACTGCATGAAGCACCCTTCGGAATGCTAATTTTTGTTGGTTAAAAACTAGGAGACTCCTCCCATATTTCTTGCAAGTTTTGTTGTAATAGAGATTGAAGATGGTAGCTCCTACTTAAATGTACCTCTGACAACACTGGAGCACCAGCACTTGCCTGCTGTATAAGTGATTATCCAGGTTTAGCCTTGAACACGTTTTTGCACTGTGAATGCAGGATTCCTGATACCTGTCCATCCAGGACACTAAAGTCTGGGGTACTTTGTACATTGTGATCTACATGTAGTTTGTTTATCTTTTCTGTTGCTGTTTCAGACCTAAGTGTTTCAAAACATAAAACGTGAAGTTCCTACTGAGAACGTAATCGTGAAACGAAAGGTCAAACCTTTTAGTGCAGTGGCAGGTAAACAGGGAGTTATGGCTGTCACATTTAAATTTGTGGTAGATGTTATTTATGCTGTTAGGTACTCTGCTTCATCTCCACTCTCACAGTCTTTTCTGAGACAGTTTCAGATTAGAAGGTATTTCAGGTATTTTAGTTATAACTGCTCCCTCCTGTGTGTACACTGCTCTGATCTCTTCCCCTGCATGGCCAGACAGGTTAGTCTCCTGGATTTTACACTGAAATGGAAGAGAAGCAGCCACATGTACAGAGATTTGTCTCAGTGATTAAATGTCAGATGATGTGAATCACCACCCAAAGAACAGCACATACAGGGAGTTCAGCCTCCCCAAGGACAGCTGACTCACTTCTAATGCCCTGCTCATCAGAGGGCTGGATTGAGAGCCAAGGCTGTTTGAACAGTCTGTGAGTTATGGCTAGTGCTTGGACTGTAACAAGGAGGCTCTAACTAAGCATGCAAAACCCAGCTTGTTCCTGTGTGTCTCTGCTCAGCTGGCAGCCTGCTTGGCAGGCTTTTGCTGAGTGCACTGCAGTGAGCTGTAACAAATGAAGGGATGCTGCATGGAATGAAGGGTTAAATGCTGACTGTGTATGAACTAGGAAGTGTCTTCAGGTGTAGGTGGTAGAGTGGGAAGTGAGTAAACAGAAGCACTGGAATATGCAACACTTGGGAATTATGGATTGATACTAGATCATTCTCTCAGGACAACTCAATTGCATCTTCACTCAGCTAACATACTTAGCTGCCTCTTCACTGAAAAGTGTATCATTTCAAGCTTGTTTAAGGGAAAAATACGGACTTATATCTACAATTGTGGAGGCACAAAGAGCTTATTCAGTGCGTGCATGATTACAGCGCAAGGTTTAAGGACTGTTGCTAGAACAAGTGTAGGAGCAGAGGACCAGCATGAAGTGTCAAAATAGCCGCTAGCAGTCGCAGGTGCAACAAAACTATTACGACTTACTTCTGAAGACAGAGTGCAGCAAAGATGCCTGGGCTTATCTGAGTGGTAGGGATGGAGTCACCTGGAAGTTACATAGGCTTTTTTGGTTGGGGTTGTGTTCCCCTGTCCCCTTGTTCCCCTCCTTTAAAAACAGGTTAAAGGACACCTCATTATCTTGCAGGTGTTAAGAACAGTTAATTCAGCTTGCAGGTTGTGCTTTGCATAATGTTGTGAACCAGGAGAAGACAGGATAAGTTTAAATATGTCCTTGCTTTTTCAGGTAGGCTGGGAGCACTTGCTCTGAGTGCTTCCACTACTTTTGTGAGAGAATCTGCCATTGCACATGATTAGGAGGTGAGAAGAAATAAAAACATTGCGTGTTAAGGTTGAACATGTTCATTTGTCTGAATCTGTTAGGTTGTACTTAACGTGTAGAGAAATTCTGTGTGCTGGAGATTGCACTGAGTAGTTATCTGCCCGAGATTTAATTAGCTCATAGCATTATGGTGGAGTCACTGGGCTGGAAGAGAATTTCTTGGCTTGTGCTGCTGTCCCATGGCACAGGTAAATATACCTATATTTCCACTCAAGAAGGAGGTTTTTCTAGGAGCCCTCCAAAGAAGGAGATCATGGTGTTTGTAGGCAGTGTATCCCACTGCCTTTTGTGCTATTAAAGTTGCCCTAGTATCGGATCTCTTTCTTTCTTAATTAAACAAATGGATTAATTCAGTGTTCCAGAACTGGTCATAGTCCTGTGAAGAAGACATTCAACTATTTGAATTCCATTTATCATTATTTGTATAAAATATTGAGGGACGAGTCTTGCAGTTACTTGTGAATCATTCACTGTTGTGATCAGTGGTTTCCTTTGCAAGTTTGAATAATGCAAAACTACAAAAGGCTTTTTTTGTTTGTGTCTATCAAATTTTGAAGGTTTATTTTTTTAATCCACAAATCAGTGCTTGAATCTTCGGTCTTTTTTAACTGGAATTTAGGGTCCAGATAAAAGAAGAGAAAATATATGGGAACAAAAGGCACTCTTGTTATTCCTGCTGCATAGATGTGTTGAGGAGAGACAAGTGTTCCAGATATCATTCTGCTATTCAGATGATCACAGTAAAGTCAGTGGAACTTGTTGTTGTGGAAACCAATTTCCTTTTTTCCATTCTCTTTGTAATACTGTATTTGTGAATCAATTCTCTAATCAAACTGAAATTTAACTTGAATTGACATATTCTGCATTGAATAACTGAGCTACAGTTATGCACACAAAATGTTTTTTTTTACCTGCATTTGTCTTCAAGAACAGTCAAAAACTGTGCAAAATCCCAATTTATTTTTTTTTAAATTGAGTTAAGTGGATTTGGAATTTCAAAGTGACAGAGATTGAGGATGTGAATTACTACCAAAACCTGTTGAGATCTTCTACTTATTTAGTAATTAATCTGGTTGGATTATGAACCAAAACTTTGGAGGTTTTCAGTCTGCACATTTGTAAGATAAATTGTTGAAAAAAGAACTAACATGCCAGCAATAGTGGAAGAAATTGTCTCAGTCTTTCACTGATAGGTCCCTACATAATTTTTGCATTTTTGTTCTTTCCCTTTTTTTTTTTTGTTAGTCGTGCATTTTCTGTGAATGTTAGTTCATGTCCTTTAATGTATTACATTGCAGTTTACAGTTGTATTTTATCTTCCTTTCTTCTCACCCCAATGGTATTTTAAGCATAAGTGGGTAGGTACTTTTGCCTTTGAGGCAGGTAAACACCACAAAATTCATGTACAAAACTAATAATGTGAATAACTTGCTGGCATTTTCAGCATTGCTTGTTCTGCACATGGAAGCATTACTTTTGGTGTGTGATTTTTCGCTTTTGTTTCCACTCTTAATGATACCGTGTCTTAAAGCTGTATATATCTGCTGCTGTTCATACTAATACTTTGTAGATGAAAGCTGCAGTGGGGGCATCATTGCTATGGCAGCTCTGCATTTCATTATATTTTAGATAGCAAAGTGACTCATTGACAGCAAGTGTTGCTTTTACTAGACTGCGTAAACCGGAATTTTTAAAACTATCCTTTACTTCAGGCAGATAAAACATCAGATCTTGAAATCAGTGCCATCATACTAATGTTTAAAAAAAAATACTTATTTAACTCAAACAAAAAAGAAAATAAAGGAAAAGTAAAAACAAACCATGTTTCCTAGATTCCTGTCCACTTTATATTACATTTTATTAAAAGTGTTCTGATTCTCTGTGGTTATTACATTAAAATAATTGGATCTTTCTTCAAGTTTACTTGACAGGGGAAAGAAAAGTAACTTCAAAAAGCATAACAGGTTCCATTTCCCCAAGTGTGGTCTTCAAAATTGTTGTACAAGTGCTACTTTGAAAACACTGGATTTTTCTTACAATGTAGTTCAAGTAAACTCTCCTGTCTGTTCTATTTTTCTGTATATTCTGTCTTTCAGTAAGGTACAAATCTATATTTAAAAAATGTTCCCCTTAGCTCTGTCTTCTTGGCCCATTTATCAAAGGGAAGATGTGATGCAGCATTTTTTAGCAATAATGTAATTGCCATGACTGTTCTTGGGTTTGATGCATAAAAAAGCTCAAGCATAAATAGCTCAATAAATGATTTATGATATCCTAGGAATACTGAATTATATTAACAAGGTCTGAATCTCAGCTGGACATCTGGTTCAAAATTCCAAAAATATCCTATGCCCATTTTTTTGGAAGTAACTATTATCCCAGGAGACAAGGTTCTTTATCAATAGGGTCCCATGGACACCTACAGACTGAGCCAAGCAATTCCTGAGACTTCAAAAAGTGCTTATTCCTGCCAAACTTATTGAAATCAATAGAAGTCAGATGCCTTGAAGTTTTCAAAGCTCTCACTAGGTAATTTTTGCAACTAGCAAGTCTTTGAATATCTTTGATGTTAAAGTTTTGGTCTTTTTACCTTGATGCGTGTGAACAAGTACCAAGGACCAATGAAGTCTTTATGTAATAATGGATAGATAGATTGGAAATTCAAGGTAACAAATTTTTATGTTGTGTTTTTGTTGTTGTTGTTTTTGGTTTTTTTAAGAGGGACTTATTTGAGAGAGGTAGTAAAATTAGGTAGCATTAAAAATGTAGTATTTATGGAAATTTAACAAAGTCATCAGAGAAATAACTATGCCTTTGTTTTTAGCAAATATTTATTACATAGCTCTTCAAAAGCTCTTTCCAAAGTGTCAGTGTTTTTTAAGGTCACTGCAGTCACTTTCAATGTGTGGTGTCATTATTCACAGATCTTGAGTAACAGTGTGCAAAAAATGACATTGTTTATACAAATGGGGGTAGGTGATAAGACATAGTTCCTATTTCTGGACCAATGAGTACCTGGAATGTGCTTGGCTTTTTAAATTTTCAGAAGAAATGCCCTCTCCTCTTTATTTTTTGCTAGAACACCAACAGCGCTCTGACCAAAAAGGAGTAGTATTTGATCCTCTGATAAGGCAGATAACATCAGGGAGTTTATTTTTGCAGAAGTTTTGTTTTTAACAGATCAAACAAATGCATATGAAAATAGAGCAAAATTTTAATGCATTCTGTTTTAATGGAAGCCCATCAAAAGCTCTGGCTAGCAACATTTAAAGTTGTAAGGCACCAGTATTTGGGGGGGGCGGGGGGGGGGGAAGGTTAGTTTCCCTGTGTTTAAATATAATGCAGGCTTCCTGTGTGTAGGCATAACCAGCTGGGTAGTCAAAACCACCACCACCACGCCTCATTTTAAATACATCCGATGCTGAAGCCCAGTCTTCCTACACAGCGTGGAGAAAGGTGAGTTGCTAACCTCACAATTAGTCACTTGATGCTGGCAGGAGTAATAAAGCCAGATGGGGGTTTGTCTGCCCCATCTTGCCTTAGCCAGCTTTCTCCTGTGCAGCAATTTTTGCTGTCTTGTCAACTGCACTAAGGACCAGGCTGCAAAACAAAGCACTGCAATGATCCTGTTAAAGCAGCCCTCTGCAAAAGCATGTGAGGGGGAGAGGCAGCTTTAGTCACTTCAGTGATCTGTCTTGAAGTGTTGTCATGATGGCTCTGTTGTGTTAGGATACCTGTGTGGAGACAAAACCCAGTGACACACGGATGGAGAGGTAGGGATCGGAGAGATTTAAAGCTCCTTTGCTATGAGAGCCAAAGTGTCTGGTACCTCCACCCTCAGGTACCCTGTATTGCTCACTGGAAGAGCCAGCGGCTATATTTGTGTTCTGCATTGGCTCAGTTACATCCCTCAGTTAGATGTGTGAAATAAAATGGTGTGAATACTCTCTGTGTTGCTATTTTTTAATTACAAGAATAAGCTGTATACAGTAACACAGGAAATGGAGAATTTGTAACATAAAACTTATTGCCCATTAATTCCTAGCCTTTGTGAGGAATATTATCGAATACCTCAAACCAGAAATAATTCATTAGATAGAAATAATGGCAATTTATATTTTTGCTTTTCTCCAGTTTAAACAACGTAAGATTTTTCTTTTCATGCTTATTTAAGTATAGTTGTTACATGGTAAAACAAAAGGTTTCGAAAAAGCTAGATATTTTGAAATCCTAAAATGAAGTGTATGCATACATTCAATAGAAAATAAGTTGGGAAAGATAAATAAAAGAGAGTAATTTTGTCAAGGGAAGACTTGCCCCAATACTTGCATCAGGTGCCCCAATACTTATCTCAGCCTAACTCTGCTCATGTTTTTCAACTCACCCAGAGAATACGTCGTATCTTAGACATTATTATGCTAAAACTCTTCTGTTCACAGTTTTCTATCCTAGCAGAGAAGAATGAATAAATAATTAAATGGAAGGCTTCTGGAATCATAGCACTGTTTTTCTCATGAAAAACTAATACAATATCTGTCTTCATGTTTAAATTATTCCCATTTTTCTAAGAGGGAAACAGAGATGTAATGGTATTGTTAAATAGTAGTCTTCTCACAAACTTGGAAAAAAATATTAAATTCCTGATATGCTGTAAAAATGAAAGAAAACTGGAGATAAACCTTCAATAATAGAGAAGCACAGTTGTTCTTCTCAAGTGTCATTGTAATATATGGTGTTAGAAATCTCTCTTCTCTTGCTAGCACAAACAGATTTATATTTCTGTCTTCCTCCATAACTGTTTATTAAGAGATTCCTGTTCAGTCACTTTAGACATGTAATAGGGTATAAAAGGAAATGTAAAGATATTGCTGGTTTTGTTCAATCCTACTGTGTACTTAAATGGGGAACTGGCTCTGATACTTAACAGGTGCATTTACATTTGGCTTTATTCACTGTGGGTTTACTGTGCTATTTGTGAAGAGATTCCAATGAAAATAATGGCAAATTCACTTACAACTCAAACATTTTCTTTTCTGACTGAACCTGACTTTACCTTTTGTTCATGTGTGGAATTTGTTGCTGAATTGTCTAGACTTAATTTACATTTTAATTGAGTTTTAAACCTTCTGAACAGATGATGATGTACCAAGAGATTATGCAACCATTTCAGTAATGGAGAGAAAAACACTTTTTATAATTTGTTTTAATATGGGAGACTCAGCCGTAAGGAAAAATATGTTGCCAATAGAACAGAAGTTAAACTTTGATAGTATTTTGACATGAAACAGACTCTACTAGAAGACTCATAGGAGCCAGATGGTAAAAGTGATATTTCCTATAACTGCCAGCAGTAGAATGCAAGCACTCGTACCAGCTATATAGCTGCAGGACATACTTATTTCAAAGTCAGCTGAATTGCAAATGGAAAGGTAGTTTGAGTACTTAAATATCCTTTTAAAATTAAAATTTCACTTATGTTATTCTTCTTGAAATTTTAGTGTCATAACTGCCATAGATACAAAATAGCAACCTTTAGGCTACCTAAAAGAGAAATTTTTCCTCTCTTTCCTTCATGGCACTCTCATAGGTAACTGAAAACAAAAGTTTTGAAGCTCAATTTATAGTTACACTGGGATTTCTTCTATGGGAAGAGTATCAGAAGAACATCAAGAAGTCTTTGATTGTTTTCTGTTCTCTGATAGCCAGTTTGCATTTGTTCCCTTTTCATAACTAATTGTTTTGTACATCAGTAAAAAGGAATTAATACCAAGCAAGATTATTTAGAAGAAAAAAATGTATTTTGTTTTCCTAGAATTCATGACTCTGGATGTGAATACTTAGTGCATTTTTAGGTGAAGAACTTCTATTCTTATTCTGACAAAGTTCTCATTTCAATTATCTGTCACTGTATCTGGTCAAATATGAACCAGGCTAATATGATCTTGCACTATTAAAGTTCTAGAAATGCTTGATGCACTTTAGGAGGTTTTAAAATTCCGAATGAATGAAATGCCTGAAGGAAAATTTAATACTTAAAATAGAACTCTGTAATATTATAGGGCCCATTTTCTCTCCTGCTTTAAAGCTACTGTTCCCACAATTTCAATGAATTATGTTAATGGCATATTGTTGTGTTTCAACTTTTTATGGTGCTGATCTAACCCTTTTGAATCATTCAGCTGCATATGATGTGAATTTGATAATTTGAAGAAAAAAATATTTCAGCATAGACAGTGACGTCAGGAAAAATTCAGAGACCTTTTGAAATCAGCTGTTGTTGGTGGATGATGAAGGAGGTGAATCTTTGTAAAGGAGTACCAACTGAATTAGCCAATCCCTGCACAGCAGGGCTGCAAAGTCGGAGGAGTCATGACAGTGACTCAGAGGAACAATACAACACAATTTATCGATCTTCTTTAACAACAACTAATAAAAGTCACAGGTAAAAGTATTTTGGCACAGGACCGGCTTTTCTTATAATTTTGTTATCAATTGTTCTAGACTAAAACTGGTCAATGTTTATCAGAAAAGAATTGAGTAGAAAAGAGTTGAGAGAAAAGAGGGGGCAAAAGAAGGAGGGAGAGAGAGAGAGGGAGAGAGACATCACCACCCTTGGGTCCAGTGCTGGTCTTGGGTGACAATCTTGATCTCTGAGTGAAGGGTTGACAAAGGTAAGTGTTCGTTCTCACTTTCATATAGCTTGGTCTGTTAAGGACAGCCGTTGGGGCGGTGACAGCCTCTTGTCTGCACAGCTGGGGGTTTGGGGAGTAGCCGGCTCCCTGTTGGGGAATCGAACCCCAGTCCCAGGCAATCCTGCACACCATCAGCAGGTGGACTGAGGCTTGACCTGTCACTTGACATGATGTTCTCTAACCACAGAAGGAAGCAAAGCTGCTCACCATCTTCCAACCACAGAAGGAGGCAGACCATAGCAACTTGATGCTTGTCTTGCCAGGGCTCATTCTGCTTGCCTTCTTTGCTGCTCTTCTGCTAGTGTGCTCTCTGCAGATGTGCTCTGCTTGAGTTGTGTGAGACAAAACAGGCCAGGTTTCGTATCAGTCTTAGACACGTGTCTATTCAGTAGATAAAACTTTACCCATGATTTACTAGTGATATGTTAGGGGATGGAGAGGGGAGGTAAGAAAGATGTGATTTATTTATTTATCTATTTAATTCTTGTGCTACATGTTTGTAATTTGAAGAATACAGAAAAAATCTGACTTTCTGTTGCACTCCCTCTAAGACGGGTAAATACAAAGGATGTAATTCAGTTTCCTAAATCCATCTTTGATTACAGCAACAAAGCTTCTTTCAAATTTTACAGTTAAACTATTTGTTAAGCAATCCTGAACTCATGGGCAGAGTCTGATTCAGTTCTCTGGTTGTAATGAGATGCTGTTTGTAACAGAACAGATAAGAAAAATCAGCAGCAGTGTGACCAGCATTTTGTAATTTCCTCACTCATTAATCTTCTAAAGCAGTATAACTGAATTAGAAAGGTAAAATTAAGATTAATATTTCCTTTCTCTGTGTTCCTTCCTAGCTCAGCTAACTTTCCTGTGTAGATGTTTTTTATTTGCATAATCTAAATCAGATCTCACTCAGTAACTAGCTAATGTGCTGAAGGGAAAATAATATGCTTTACTGAAGATAGGGAATCTGGGGTCATATGTAAAAGTGCTGATATCCTAGTGAGCTGCTTGGTTGTAGTATACCTGGCAAAGAGATGTTCTGTTTGAGGTAGCTCTCTAATTTGTTCATAAAGCTGCATGTTTTCTCCCAGTTGCTGCCTTCTGTTACCCTAGAGTTTTGCCTGATGCAAGCCATATTCTTGTGCCTGGAAGAAGACAAACTTGTCAGCTGTGAGGTGGTAGCTGATTCCTCTAATCCTATTGTTCTGCTCATAAAAACATGTGAAGTTAAGTTTTTGTCCTTGGCAGCATGTGTTGCTTTCCAGAGGAACATTTTAGGCCTCCTGGTAGAGATGCAAGTTTTGCTAAAAGCTATTAGAGAGTGGATTTCAGAACAGCCACTAATAACCAAAAATCTTACTACCTTTTTAAGCACATTTACTGGGCTAATGAGTCTGCAGAATAGAAAAGTTATTGTGAAGGTTGGTTGGGAGTTGATAGGTTATTTGCATTTATTGATTAAAATAATGTGGGCCCATGCAATCCTCATGAGGTTCAAAAAGGCCGAGTGCAAGGTCCTGCATGTGGGTCAGGGCAAAACCAAGCACAAATACAGGCTGGGAGGAGAATTAATTGAGAACAGCTCTGAGGAGAAGGACTTGTGGATGCTGGTAGATGAGAAGCTCAAAATGAGCCATCAATATGGACTTTCTGGGCTACATCAAAAGAAATGTGATGAGCAGGTTGAGGGAGGTGATTCTCCCGCTCTACTTCACTTTTGTGAAACACCACCTGGAGTACTGTGTCCAGCTCTGGAGTTCTCAGCACAAGAAGCACATGGACCTGTTAGAACAAGTCCAGAGAAGGGCCATGAAGTTGATCACAGGTTTGGAGCACCTCCCCTACGAGGACAGGTTGGTGTTGTTCAGCCTAGAGATGAGAAGGCTTATAGCAGCCTTCCAGTACTTAAAGGGGGCTTACAGAGAGATGGGGAGGCACTCTTTATCAGGGAGTGAAGTGATAGCATGAGGGGTGACGGTTTTAAGCTGAAAAAAGGTAAATTTATATAGATATTAAGAAGAAACTCTTTACTGTGAGGGTGGGGAGGCACTGGAGCAGGTTGCCCAGAGAAGCTGTGGATGCCCCATTCCTGGAGGTGTTCAAGGCCAGGCTGGATGAGGCTTTGAGCAACCTGATCTAGTGGAGGGTGTCCCTGCCCATGGCAGGGGTTTGGAACTAAGTGATCTTTAAGGTCCCAAACAATTCTATGATTCTATGAAAAAAGTTGCACCTCTACAATGACTAGAAGCTTGTAGCCATAACTAAATAGCTAAAGACATGCACATTATATATTTGTAATATGCATGGTACATAAACTGCATACCTTTAAAGGCTAGAAGGGACGATTAGGGTCATATAATCCAGCCCTAGTATCAGTTTGTGGTAAATCTTGCACTGGACCCAGAACACAGAGAAAATAATTCAACCTGGAATGCAAACTTCAACTCATGTAAAGTTAAATGTGCCCCTTAATAAATGCTCCCATTTTTACTTAACCTTCTTGTAGTTGTTACTTGTAGTTTGAATTTATCTAATGTCAGCTGAATCCTTCAACTGGTTAGGTTTCTAAATATAGATTCAGTAGCAACACTCTTAAGCAATTGTGATGAGAGTATGGCAGTAGGGTTAAAATATCAGTAGGGAAGGAAGGAATCAATTGGTAGTCAGCTCAGGCATACTGTGTCATGGTTTACTTTGTGCTTCAGTGGTCTGTTTAAATTTAAACACCTTTCTGCCGTAAAAAAGGTGTTGACTTGCAGATGAGAATCTATTTAGGTTCAGGGCACCACTTCCCCCTAATCTGAGAAGATTACTTTGAGTACCACTCAGGTCTTCCAGCAGATACATAGCAGAGGAATGCAAATTTGGTGTGGAATATTAAGCATACAGTTAAATTACGTAGCCTATACATAGCTGACATATATGAACTTCCTCTGCACCCTTTCTGGGACTGAAGTTGATACTAAAGATAGTGAGTGCCTCCAGCTAGTGCTCTTGGAAATCATTGAGTAGGCAGGTCTGTGCAGACTCCATATGAGACAGTACTGAAACTCCTCTGTTACAATCTGTAGTCTTCCTGATGGTTCAGTCTGGGGCTTCCTTGAACAGAAATTACAAATTGTGCTAAACTGTGTGGTGGTTTTCTCATATGCACAAATGTTAGTGATTGGGTTAAGTGATGTAATTTGCCTTTCCAAACATCGAGTGACTTTTACATTACCTACTCTGAAGAATCTTAACAATTAGGGATTACAATCCAGTTTACTAACTCACATTTAAGCATGATACATTTGCCAGTTTGTGTAGCACACCCCAAGTAAAGAAGACATTTACTGTCGTTCTTGGCTCTCGCCCCAAAAGACAAGGTCCAGCAACTGTACAAATGTTTTCTTTAGTCAAAGAGGTAAAAACTTTTTACAATGAGGGTGGTGAAACACTGGAACAGGTTGCCCAGAGAGGCTGTAGAAGCCTGGAAACATTCAAGGTGTCGCTGGACAGGACTCTGGGCAACCTGATCCAGTTGATGACCCTGCCCATGGCAGAGGGTTTGGACTAGATGACCTTTGAAGGTCCCTTCCAAACCAAACCATTCTGTGATTCTGTAATTCTATTCAAGTAGTTCCCAAATATCTATTAATAAATGAGGGAAAGTATTAAAAACTTCAATAAATAACACTTACACTGATTCAGAAAGTGGATACTGAGCTTCAGGAAAAAAGGCAACAGGAAGCCTCAACAGTCATTTCCTTTCTTGTTTCACACATGTGGGTTTTTTGATTTGTTTTTACAACCTTGCCTAGCTATTAGAGCTGGTGGTAGTTCTGTGGTAACTGGTCCAGGCCGATAAAAATGTGCTTCATTAGAAAAACAGAGATGTGTTCAGATATTCACAATTCATCAATAAAAGTGAAATAGTTCATAGAGCATTTTTCTTTTGAAATTGAATTTCCTGCAAAGCATGGGTAACCATGGATGAAGACATTTCAAAGGGATAGGCCTTGTTACTCTTCCTCAGGGCAAAAGAATTTTTGCTTTTAGAAGGCCCAGTGCTCTAATTCCAAGCATTACCCTCTTTGTTAAACTGGAGGTCACCTGTCCTCCACCTTCTTCTTTTGCCTGTTGCTGTCTCAGGTGGTCTTTTAAATTCTTTCAAGTATTTATTTTTATTGGAAAAAGTTTTATTCAACTAGCAAATACATTAAGAGTAAAGATGTTTGTTCTGCAAAAAATGAATGCCTTTTTATATCTTTATAGGCTATTTGACTAATCCTCCCTTTTTTGGGATGCCAGGCCATTTATGACTCTCGGTTTAAAATGAGACATTTCTGTAAGTGAAGGGAAGACAGCATGGAAAAATGATGTAGCAGGAAACTGTCAGTTTTTCTTGACTGTAGATGTTGTCTCATTTCCCACAGTCCTCAGCTTTTTTTTCCCCCCACTGTTTCCCTGAAAAGGCATGGTTTCACTGCATTAGTATCTAGGGAATTTGATATTCCATATACTTAAAATCTAAGATGATACCAGATTCTTATTGTACTTTTGAGTAGTCATTACTCTGAGTTGAAACTACCATTTATTTTGCAGTGTTGAACAGCCCAGTTGGGTTCTTTATCAAGGAATTACATTGCAGGTTAACCATATTGTCAATGCTAGCACTCGTGATAATAGGTAAAGACCTGGTAGCAGGCTAGAGATTGAAAATGAATGAAATTAAGTGTCAGGGAATCCAAGAGGTTTCTTCAAATTATGTTTTTAAACTCTAATATACCAATAAGAGTGTATGCTTCCCATCTACAGGTGGTAATGTCCAATGCAGAACAAAGGCTAGGTAGCACTAACCACATTTTCTTTGTGCTTATCTATGAGTATGCTGTTACTGACTGAGGCCACTGGGTTTTTTTTAGTGCAGAATTTCCCAAATAATACTTCTTTCCATGATTTTAATGGACATAATACATGTATTGTCCTTCTAGTCTCAACAATCCAAGGTAAATCGCAGTAGAGTTTTATTAATAATTAGCCTGCTGATTTATCTTTTTATGGGACCTCTGTGATTTCAGGCAGAATTTCCATTTTATTTGGATGATGTGGGAATTTATTTTAGCTGTGCAGTGAATATTTTCAATTTAGTTATCTATTTAATTTCTTCTGAGAAAGGAAGAATAATAAGAGCAGAGTAGAGAGGGACAATCACCTCCTTCTCCCTGCTGGCCACCCCTTTTTTAATGCAGCCCAGGACATATTTGGCCTTCCAGGCTGCAAGCACACACTGCTGGCTCATGTCCAGCTTCTCGTCCACCAGGACCCCCAAGTCCTTCTCTGCAAGGCTGCTCTCAAGGAGTTCTTCTCCCGGTCTATATAAGTAACTGGGATTGCCCCAACCTAAGTGCAGCACCCTGCACTTGGCCTTATTAAACCTCATTAGGTTCTCATGGGCCCACTTCTCCAGCCTGTCCAGGTCCCTCTGGGTAGCAACTTAACTAGTTTTGTAACCATTCTGGTGCTATCCAAGCAATTTGTCTATGATTGGTTGTCTGCATACAAAGATTTTTAGTGTTGGGTAGCAACAAGAGAATGAATACCTACACAGCTGCTATTAAATGTTTATTTCCAAGAATAATTTAAAAAATCAGTCAATGCCTTAACAATTCACATTCTGTTTGAGTTTAATCTGTTCTTTACTTGGTACTTTGTCAATACACTTGTACTGTTTGGGGGTCATCTTGTTTTTCTCAACTGAAAACTCAATTGCTTTTTAAGTGATTTTCCAGTTGGCATTAAATGTGCCATGAAGCACAGGAATGAAAACGAGTGCAAACATTTCATGCTTTAATGGTTGCAACAGCAGTCTGTGCAGCAGACTGGAGCTTCAAAAATAAGCTGTGACTAATAATTTTGTGACCACATCATTGTACTCCAAGATCCCCAGTGAGACTGTTCATGGGATACCTGACATATCTCTTGCTGGTTTACAAAGTGACAATTTGTGTTTTGTTTCTATGTGCATGGTTGTATGCCCTAGCTTCTGTTGCTGAAAGTAGCCCTAAAAGTAAAAAGGGCTGTGGGGAGCAGTGCAGTTTACCCTGCACTTAACAAAGAAGGGAGGACAGTAGTTCCTGTGACCCTTCCTTTTCTCTTCATCTTCTGCCAAATGTATTGCATTTTTGTGGAGGAAAGAGGTGAACAGAAATGTGTCAGGCTTACAATTATATTCATTTTTATTTTTAAAATATTTTTAAATGCTGTTATTTTTTAGATAGTCCTTTTGATTTTCAGTAAACATGTTTTAAACTTCTCTGTGGTTACATGCCAAGTTAGAATTCTTTAGTTCCACACAAATAGAATTAAACACTTTTTTCTTTAATCAATCAGCTGCTTGCTTTTTTTCCCCTGTGTCTTGTGACAGCACATGGAAGAAAAATCAGAATAATATCATAGAGTTCACTTGAGCAGTGCACATTCCAAAAATGATGTAACACTTACACTGAGTGTTGCCCTTTAAAAAATTGAATTATTTATGCCTGATACAAAAGCTTGGTGCTTAAAACCCTCTAATAAATGACACTTATCATGCTAGTGATGAGTCAGTCATTTTTTTTTTCTTTCTTGGGAGATCATGTTGTTTGTTGACTTGAGTCTTTTCGTTTGAGCCTGTCAAAGCTAAATTTAATTGCAGAGTTGCTGAAATACATTTTTCCTACAGTCCTACTGCAGATCATTTACAAACCTGGCTTGTGTGTGTTTTGGTTGGAAACCTTACTAATGAAAGGAGAAGAAGCAGTACTAGCAACAAGGAGGATGACTGCTTCAAAGCTTCGTTTTGCTCTGTCTGTGATGGAAACTCTACAGTTAGAGGCTACCTATTGTACAGTACTGATGTGAGGAAGTCTCTGTCACTTTCTTGTTTTCCTGACTTGACCTGTTTCTCGGAATGTCTCCAACCTTGCTGTTTCCTTCGACTCTTGAGCTTTCATATCTCTCCAGATGCATGGGCAGATGAGAGACTTCACCATCAAACATTGTCCAACCTTTTTACTGGTAGAGTTTCTGTATACTTGCTGAGCCAGCAGATTTCACTACTTGCAATATCAATCAGATAACACAAACTTGCTCTGCAGCTGTGTAATGGGACAAAACAGGAGATGAAAATAGAAGACTAAGGGTTTTGCACTTAGCCCAAGGTCCATGATACAGATTTCTGAACATTATTCATTTTTAAGAAGTTGCTGACTTGTGCAGGAAATCTAACTGCCTTTCAACCAGTGCCATTAGTCTTGTCCTGATATGATGTTACAGAAGAAATCTGAGTTTTTACTGCATCAATAAAGATATAATTTTTAGAAGTGTGAAACTGAAGTCTTTTTAAATTTTGGTCATTCAGAAAGCCATAGGGCTATTGAAACAAAACAAAGAGATTAAACTCTGTGTTCTGGCTAATATCTGTCATAAGTATTTGCAAGACAAGCTCCATTGTTTAAGGTTTAACTCTTGTGAAATATCTGAAGGATATTTTGCTTAAAAGGTATGAATGACTTAATCTTGTGTGGTCTGATTCTCAGAAACAAGGAGACATAAGCTCTCTGGTTAGGTGTTTTGCATTTATCTCTACTCTTAGAATTAAAAACACTTGCTTTTCAGGCCTTGGGTGATGTAATTCATGGCTGCTTGGTGTAGAAGCACTTAGAGAATGCTCTAGATACAGGACATATTACATTTGTGTACAATGAGGTGTATTTTCTTTGAGAAGTCCAATATAAAAAATTCTGCCCATAAAGTAATTTCTTAGCTCTGTAAGATTTCTGCAGTAAAACAACTCAAGTCTGAACCTTTGTTTATTTGTTTGCAGTATTTGGACTCTTGCTACAATTGACTATCTTATACAACTCTAAAAAAGCAGGGCTAATGATTTAAGATTGAAGGTGGAGTCCCAAAAAATAAAATGGGGAAAAAAGACAAGGGAATAGTAACTTTGACCTTGGCCCTATGGAATAAAATTCGAATAGATGATGAGCATTTGTATTATCTTATTGATTAGTTAAATAAAAATGGATTTTCACAAAGGAGAGGTATAACTTTTTTATGCCATTATTTAGGTGAATGACAATGACATAACAAAATTACTGCACTTTTAAAACAGTTGTTAGCTCTGATAGAAAATAAGCAGCCATGTGAACTTATTTTTTCAAAATAGCCTCTAAGACTGGATTTGTAATAAGGCCAATACTAGAACAACCTTCCTATTCAATTTATCTTTCAACTTGTGAGTGATGCAAACTTACTGGAGTGCTGTGTTGTTATGGACACTGAATTTCAAGAATGATGAAAAATTAGGAAATGCTCAGGCAATATGACTTGTCATGGAAGGACTCAAGGAGTTCAATCAAACTAATTAGAGAGGACTGAAAGTCTGACAGGATTAAATAGCTTTGAAGTAAGATAAATTCAGATGACTGAGGTCTATTTTTTTTTTTTAAACTTGAGTGTAGTCAATCACGGAACAAGTTGTTGAGATTGTCATGGAGTCTTCCTTGTGGCAATATTTTTAATCAGCCTTGGATGTTTCAAGACCACATCTTCTCATTCAAATGACAGTTAAATCTGGTAATCATTTAGTCCAGATTATGCAGTCAATCAAGTCTGATCACATTGATTATTTCAAATTTTGTAACTGATGTAAGCCATTTTAAATTAGAGGTATAGAAAAGGAGAATATATTGTAGTGCTGTTAGATCTCATATGTATAATTTTTTTATAGTCTTGAGTAGAGTTTTCAATTAAGTGCCTAGGGTTAATGCTGAAGCCATTTTGAATTTTTATTACAATGCACTAATTATTCTTTTAATGAGAGACCCTCTAATTTTGCAAGTGGTTTTTTTTGAGCACATTTTTAAGATTCTGCAGTGTTTTCTGCTCTTTGGAGGTAAATGAAAAGCAGTTTGCTTCAGAAGTTCTTGCTTGCTTGGTGACAGTAAGGTTGTGAGCAGTTATTCTAAAACATATTGAGCCATATGTGTCACCTGTATTAACTGGTCTGTACTGTGGGACATGAGTTATTATGTGCTTATATATTAATATTCAGCAACTGTTTTTTAAAATAAAAGTGTGATTTTGGCATTTGCCCAAAGTTAGAATTTGTCATACTCCTTTATACTTAAGTTTATTGGCAAAACAAGCAGAGACTCGGTTAGACACGCTTCATGTTAGAAAGATCAATTTTATCTTTTGTAGTTCTTCAATCACAATGCCTTGTGTGGCTTTGTTTTTTTCTTTTGTCTGTTGTCTTAATTAGTCCACAAGGTGCCCAACATTTTATAGACATGCAATACTACATTGGTCTACTAAAGTACACACAAAGATAAGGGTTGGGTTTTTTAATGTGTGTCATCTTACAGAGGTGTTTAGTCTGTTTCTGTCAGCATAATAGTTCACTTCCCACTTGTAGTATTGTTCTCTATTATTTTCTGCTCTTACAGCTTGAAGGAAATGTTTAACAACTTCAGCGTTCATTTCCAAATTGACTTGTTTTTGTCATGGCCACTTGAAATTTACCAGCCTTAGAGATACAGATAGGCTTTCCTATTTGCTTTTGATAGGATCCATCAGATTAACTCTTTTCTTATAATGAGCGTGTATGCGTCTCTTTTGCCATTCAGAAGGTGGCACATCGTTGCTGATTTTATCTCTTCATTTCAAGCATGAGAAAATTCTTATAGAGAGAAGATCAAAGATAGATGCAGTCTCATGAAAAATATTAAAAGTTTCTTCAAAGCCAAATATAAAATCCTCAGTGCATTCTCCTCTTCACTCTTCATCAAGCAAGTAGACTGCTTTTTCTAGAGAGGAAAAGACATGATGTATTCCAAAAGCCTTTCAGCAGAGCAAATTTAATGACTTGCCATTACCAGTATTTTCTACTTCTTTTACTCCCCCTACTGTATTACTCAGATTCTGTCTTACCAATAGGTTTAGAGAGAGCATTTTTACAGTAATCTCTTCAGATTTCAATACCTTACAATACAGCGTGACATCTATTTATCAGTCTAAACTGTATAGAAGAGAATACTGATTGTTTGAATCTTTGGCTGACTGTACAAAAATGTTCATGCAACATTTACTTTACCACATATTTTTAGCTATTTACCAAGATATTGTTACTCTTCTTGTTCTATCTCATGTTAGCCCATCCCTAAGAAGAAAGAAAAATAAATTACTTCAGTTCTGCTCCAATAAATAACTTTTTTATGATGATGATATAGGCTTACATGTTTATCCTTCCATTTTTTTCTGAACAGTTTTTGATATAAATGGAAATTACTGAGTATAGCCAATACACTGGTGTATTAAAATAAAGGCCAGGGTAATTTTGTTTTCTTTCTTCAGGAGAGGTGAGGTCTTTGTAATTAAAGTTTAGCAGTTATTTCTGTAATCTATAAATTGAAATAGATGGCATTTATGTTTTATTCATCTATACACTGTAAAGTGATATACATTGTCGCAAAATAAATAAAACTTGGAATGTAAAAAGGGACCCATTCCAGTACTTGTGGTTATTGTTTCTTTGAAGTTAATATGTATTTATGTGAAAAGCATAAATATATCTGAAAGTAGTTTTCTAGCTGATGCAGTTTATACAGGTTTCAGGTGACTTAATTCATGATAAACAAATACATCAAAGGCAATTGAATACAAGGACGTTACTTTGGCTCATGGTGTCCCTGAACTGGAAGTCACTAGAGTCTAGGAGATTATACAAGGAAAATATTAGCTATGCTTTTGCTGTGTTCTTTGGATCTTCCGTAGGCATCTGGTATTTGCCACTGTGTAAAACAAAAAGATTGTGTTACACGGACTTTTAATCTGATGATGTCATGATCCTTGTATTTTTATATTTTGACCGTATCATCAGTTTGTTTAGGTAGAGGCATGCTTCATCAGAAAAACCCACCCCCCTCCCCCTCAGCCCCCCTAAAATTGTGGGTAAATTACCTTACGCAAAAGTTTTCCTGCTAACCTTATTTATAAAGGGCATTCATCGTCTCTTCCATGCACTACCCTAAGATGCAGGATACAGTTATTGTCAGACTCTGGATTTTAGTGAGGTAGCATAAGATGTTACCACCCTTTCTTATGGATACTACACCATGAGCTGGGGTAAGTAGTAACACAGCAACAGCTCCTACTCCTTTCATGGGAAAGTAAAACAACTGGCATACCTTTCAGTGCTGATTCATGTCCATTTGTTCTACTTTGGCCCAGATCAGAAGTGTGTAGATGGCCACTACTTACCTGTCTTAGGGTCTTGTGGATTCTGCCCGGCTGCTGCAACTAGGAGCTCAAGGCTGCAGAACAGTTTCCATTCACTCCACAAGTGTTTGTTTACCTCTTCTGTAAACACCCTACCCAATAGCTCGAACTTCTCTTCTCATTGTCAGAACCTTTAATATCATTTTGCACGCATGGTGGAATAGTTGGCTGTCCAGCCTCATGATGATAACAATCAATAAAACCTATGTCTATGTGTGTCCCTGAGAAAGTAGTTTTGGCTGGCATTTCCTTTGGCTGGTCATAGATGGATTGCTAGATAAAGGCCTTGTGGACAGACAGACATGAATTAGTTTCGTTAAAGCGTGTCAGACAATTTGAACAACTTCTGCATAGGTGCTCTTGATTCCTTAGCTTAGCTAAACTATTTCTAGATGACCTTAGTAAATCTCCATTGAAACTTCTAGTTATTATTAATCATGTGAAAATAAACAAATTACCTGGATTTAAACACATTTTTTTAAATTAACTACTTTAAAACTTCTTAAGCCAGTCAATGCGAGGACCAATGCTGGACATGGATTGGATGCAACTCATTTTTTTCTCAATTAGGGTAAAGACACAATAGTAACGGTCAGGCTGTGCTATAAAATGAGCTATATCTGGGAAGATATGTGTCTGCATTTTCTTTTTTTTTTTTTTTTTTTTTTTTTTAAAGGAGCTTTGAATTTGTACGCATCCACCTGTGAGAAATTTCTAATCTTGCTCTTGCTTGAACTCTGGCTGTAATCCTTTGACTGTGATGCTATTTCTATTTCCAGAACAGTTAGTGATGCCTGAAAGAAGTTTTTGGTATGCAGTGGGGAAGCTGGCCTGATCAGACAAAATCTGTGGTGACAAAGGTCTTGATTTCAAACTGAAATATCTTTCGTGATGTAAAACAAAAAAGTATAATGTAAGGGCTAAAAAAAGAGGAAAGTCATGCAGAAAGTCTGAACAGAATTGGATTTGAGTTGTACTTGCTCTTAAAGGAACATCTACAGGGAATGGGGTGGGGTGGAGTTTTTTGGTTTGTTTGGGGTTGTTTGGGATTTTTAGGAATTTTTGAGACTCTGGAGTGGGTTTGCTTTTACCCCCAAATAACGTGTGTTCCTCTGTTTTTAATCTTTTCAGATGTGCTATCATGCTCAGATACACAAGGATTAGGGCAGAAACTTGAAAAAAGGAAATATTTCTCCACTGTAAAATGCTTATTGTGCGGGGGGGGGGGTGGAAGCTCATCTGAACAACATCCTGTGTGCAGGGAGAAACAAAAACATGAAAAAAGTATTATTTAAAGGTGCCTCAAACTATGAAAGGAATGAATGTGTCATAGTCATTTCCAGCAGGATTTCTGTCCTGAGCAGTAACCGGTTAGTGTTACTGCTCAATGTTAGGACAGAGAACCACCTCTTTGTCCTATAGAATGGAGTAAGTAAAGGATGGGATGTGAAAGCTGAGAAATTACTTCGACTGCCAAAGAAGTAAAGGAGCCTGTGCTTCAGAGGAAAGCCAGGAGAAAACAGCAGAGCACAGGGCTAGAAAGAGCTATGGACATACCAAAGAAGCATTTGTAACGTGGTCCTGGAGTAAGCACAGAGTGCCAAATAAGGGTGGAAAAATGTTTTCAGGCCCTTTTTATAATGGGGGGTTACCTCTCTAAGGAACGGTGCTGAGTTTTACTTATTTCTGATGAGCTCACCCCTCTCCCCCTCAAGAATAGTTGGGACAGCATTAGAGGAAAAAAACGAAAAACCTGGTGCTATTAGAGAGGTTTCATTTTTCTTGAATGATATAATCTGTGAATTTTTTACTACCTCGTCTGTGCAAATGTGGTAGTCTTAGTTTGCAAATTGAAAACTGGATATTTAGAAAATGTTTTGCAACACTTTTGTCATTAAGTGTGTCATCAAAGCTCTTATTAACACTGTTGCCATTTCTGAGAACTGGGAGTTTAGATAAGTACTTCAGTATGTAATCAAGAAGTCTTAATAGTTTTTGTAAGAGAAGGAGGAAAGAAATATTTTCCAGTTTTTCCTTATATGGTAAATCATAAGCTATTTCTCTAATTTTTCAACCACCTTGTGTTCTACCTGCAGTAGCACTTGCTATACTTTCTATCTGATCGTATTTCTAACTCCTACGCTACAGAATCCCTGAAGATCCACTAAGAGAGAACATTGGCAAAAAAAAATTATTTTGTTTCCTTTGCTAGTTATGCACTGTACTTGGTAGAGCTATGTCTTTGACTTGCTCATATACCTTTGGTTTGTTTAATCTTAGCAGGGAATTGACATGGTTAACTGACTCCAACCTGTGGATCCAAAAGAAGGTGCAAATAACCTCTCTATTTGCTTCTAATATTTAAAAAGTCATTAATTCATCTATACTGGTCTTCATAGCACAGGCTGAACACAGACGTGAGATAGATGTTTCTAGTGTCACTCAATTATGCAGATATGAGAAGAGTCCCTCTGAAGAAACTTGATTTTGAATAACAGCTGCCAGCTGTCATTAATAATTTAGGAGTTCAAGGAGCTTATCCTGTCACAGAGCTGTAAGCCATATGTGGAAAGGATGCTTTGATAGGTGTTCAGACAGAAATTTACTGTGGAGCAAAGTGAAACTGGACATGTGTTTTCACGTTTCATGAAACCTCATGAAATTTAACAAGGCCAAGTGCAAGGTCCTGCACGTGGGTCGAAGCAATCCCAAGCACAAATACAGGCTGGGTGGAGAATGGATATAGAGCAGCTCTGAGGAGAAGGACTTGGGGGTATTGGTGGATGAGAAGCTCAACATGAGCCGGCAGTGTGCGCTTGCAGCCCAGGAAGCCAACCGTGTCCTGGGCTGCATCAAAAGAATCATTAGCAGCAGGTCAAAGGAGGTGATTCTCCCCCTCTGCTCCGCTCTTGTGAGACCCCACCTGGAGTACTGTGTTCAGATGTAGGGCCTCCAACATAAAAAGACATGGACCTGTTGGAGAGAGTCCAGAGGAGAGCCATGAAATTGTTCAGAGGGCTGGAGCACCTCCCCTATGAGGACAGGCTGAGAGAGTTGGGGTTGTTCAGCCTGGAGAAGAGAAGACTCCGAGGAGACTTAATAGCAGCCTTCCAGTACCTGAAGGGGGCCTACAGGAGAGATGGGGAGGCACTCTTTATCAGGGAGTGTAGTGATAGGACAAGGGATAATGGGTATAAGCTGAAAGAGGGTAAGTTTAGACCAGACACTAGGAAGAAATTTTTCACTGTGAGGGTGATGAGACACTGGAACAGGTTGCCCAGGGAAGCTGTGGATGTCCCATCCCTGGAGGTGTTCAAGGCCAGGCTGGATGAGGCTTTGAGCAGCCTGTTCTAGTAGAAGGTGTCCCTGCCCATGGCAGGGGGGTTGGAACTTGATGATCTTTAAGGTCCTAAACCTAAAACATTCTATGATTCTATGATTCTCTGTTGTGGGATAAAATGAGTTTTGGAATCTGCTTAAAAAAAACCTAACTTCAGTGCTTAAAGAAAAATTTGTGAAATCCTTATCATTAAGGGCATTGTCAACTTGTTATATTCTTGTCTGTCTTTGCCTATTACTTTTTTCCTTTTAGACATCCTGGATGTTAATATAGGAAGAATTAGAAAAAAGCAAGAGGAGATAAAAGTCTTAATGCACAATTGATATCACAACTTAATTGACGTAACAGACACTTGTGGAATAACTTGTCTGACTGGAATATTACTGTAAAAGGAGGGACAGATAAGAGAGAAGATGTTTGTTGCTCTATAAATCAAAGATGTGTGTGCTTGGTTTTGAGTTCAGAATGCAGAAGGAATGGGATCCGCTGAAAGTCCACAGACAGTATTTAAAGGAGAAAAAATCAGAGGCAGTATTGTGTTGTTGCTGGACGGCATGCCACCAAACCTGGAAGGACAGGCAGACAATGCTTTCTGTGAACAACTGCATACTAAATCAAAGCCTTGGATACTGCAATAGGAAGAAATTCCCAGAAATCTTTTGGGGAATGAACACATCGAGATACTAATAGTCTATCAGATTCCTGATGCTTTTGTTTAGGCTTCTTGGTACAGAAAGCTAAAATAAAGCCCAGATGGGGAGTGGGATTTCCATGAGAATGTGAAAATGGAGAGCAACTTCTTGAAACTGATAAAAAGAAAGAAAAGTTGGAGAACAACAAAGCCAAATCAATGAACTTCAAGAATCCAGAATCTAACTTCAGTGCAGTGAGCACGTTGGTATATTAAATTTCTTGAAAGGCAAGTTTAGGAAATAATAAGCCATAGCAGTTTAACAAACAAACGGGAATAGTGGCAAAGACACAAATGAATAGTAGATTTAGTTAATGGGGACATGAAAATAAATGAAGCTATGTTGTCCCCAAAATGTCAAGCATCACACAGGGATATTGCATTTTAACCTGCTGTTGCACGTGAAAGGAAGATGGGGTGTTAGGTAGGGATGGACACACGGTATTTACATTTGGGAAAAAATTATCCTCTGTGCTTTAAATATACTTGACAATGTTGAAACCACTTTACTGTGAGATTTGCTATGTAATTTGGTTGTTTCTGTACCAAAATATACATATTCATATTCTTTAAATTTAAAGGTCAGAAATATTTATAATGTTTTAAGGAATGCTTTTCTTGGATTTAAGTATGCATGTAATTTGAAATCTGTCTGTAAATTACAGCAGTTAGAGAACAACTTTTCTCTTGGTTGTAATCTCTCCTTTGTATAACTTTGATTTTTTTATTTTATTGTAAATAATAGGGTTGAAATAAAGTTTACCACTTAAATCGTTTCATGAAATGATGAGGACTTGTGAAGAAAGTGGACAAAATCCCCTAAAGTTTCTAACTTTATTTTAAGTTGTCAAGACAGTGTTAGATTTCTAGTTTCCAGTAATATCTTCCTATAATATAGAATCATAGAATTGTTTAGGTTGGAAAAGACCTTTAAGATAGAGTCCAACCATTAACCTAACCCTGCAAGTTCACCACTAAACTGTGTCCTTAAGTGCCACATCTACATGTCTTTGACTCCAACAAAAAGTGGTGGAGTCACCAGGGATGGTAACTCCACCACTTCCCTGGGCAGCCTGTTCCAATGCTTGGCAACCCTTTCAGTGAAGAAATTTTTCCTAATATCAAATAAAACCTCCCCTGGCACAACTTTAGGCCATTTCCTCTTGTTCTGCCACTTCTTAGTTGGGAGAAGAGGCTTACACCCACCTCGTTACAACATCCTTTCAAGTAGTTTTAGAGAGCAATAAGGTATACCTTGTTTATAATATCTGTTTGGAGCACGGCTATGTATATTTTAAGGAAAACGAGAGAAAGAAATGAACAAAAGCCTTTTCCTAGCCAGTTTGTAGGGGTTCATGTTCAACATTTCTTATACTGCGGAAGTGCAACTTTAATAATTTTATTTTCTTTTCCTTTGAACTTATTAACTTGGTGACTCTATGGCCTAGGAAGAAATAAACGTATTATGAATATTTTTGTCTGGATTGTTAGAATGAATATGTGTGTTTTGTGACAGAAGTTGTCATACTGAAAGGATTTTAAGCAATCCTTGGTTCCCAGGCTTTTAAATCTAAATATACATAATTATCCATTCAGAAGTTCTCATCAATGCGGATTCTCTTATTTAGCTGGGCAGAGATTTTCTTCTGGATTATATGGTATCAGATACTTTCTCACCTTCATGTGTTTTGCTTGAGCTGTGAATTAAATCCCTTCTGGATGTAAGTATTGCTGATTTTTATGGCCTCTTTTTAAGTGCTTCATGAAGTCATAGTCACACAAATGATCTTAGTCACATTCTAATTAAATAACATGAGATCTGTGCTTGCATTTCAGAATTCTGTCTCCTACTCATCATAAATATAGCAAAATGTGTGTATTTTTGCATAGGCAAATGTATGTGTGTATGTCTATATATGAAAATATGTAAAAATATGACATGCCTCACACATCTGTTTCCAGACTGAGCTCTTGCAAGAGAAAGCAGTAGGATTCAAAACTAGTTTTTGACTAAAACTGTGGATTCTAATCGCTAACAGCAACACAATTTTCTTTTTTTTTTTTTTAATGTAGACATTTGTTACACTGCATGGACTAACAACTTAATGTTAGATAGTGGAAAAAGTAGGCAGGCAGAATTGGTTTTGTAAGATGATGATGTTTCATTGCCTGACATGAAGACTGTTCAGAAAAGCAGAATTTTTAGTGCACTGCTCATGCAATGATTACCGTAACAGTGGTTTGTAATGCAGTCTTGAGACAGAGCTTGATGTTTAAGGAGAAATTTAAAGAAAGAAAAAAATCTTATTATTGTGAACGATGGAAGAACCCCCAAAATAAGATTATTCCTTGAATGTAAAAGAGTAGTCTAGAAATTGATATGAAAATCTAGATTTACAGATTTAAAGTTCAGCCTTCTAATTGTAAGAGGATTATTTCATCCAGTACTGAGCAACAAAAATCTAATGAATAACGTTAAAGATGTACAGTTAAGCTTGTTTACTTTCTAAAGATCTGGTTGTCGGCACTGTGTGTACTTAGGTTACTGCAACTAGAAAACGGATATAGGTCTCTCTACCCAATGCAGATTTTCTGTCATAATTTTATGTTATTTCATTATCCAGACATCAAATGACACAGTTTGGGAAACTTTAAGCACAAATATGCTTGCATTTCTTGTATACAGTTCTGCAGTATTTCAGATCCATCATAATACTAAAGAACCTACTAAGATAAACTCACGCCATTTCTCTGAGCTAGGAAAAATGCACACTTCTGAAATGTCAAGGACACACTGAATGGCAAGTTCTTCATTTGCCAGCTGCACAGTGCAGCTAGTTTTACCAGTCTTATTGGGCCAGGCCATGCAACCTGTGTGTGATCATCCTGGTTATTGTTGTAGCCACAGCTCAGGTGGGAATATAGTCAGTTCAAAAGCAAAAACTTACAGAATATCAGCACCATCATACATATACACCTAATAGTAGTATTACAAACACAGTGAGTTTGTTGTGACTGTATTCTGCTATTTGCATTTATCTCATGTTCCCTGCCTTGTTTCATTTTTCCTAAGAAGTTTTTGAACTTTGTGCAGACACAATTCAGCAGGATCTCTACTCTCAAATCTGGGGAAGAAATTTAAGCCCTCAATATGCAAATACCAGGTCTCATTACTTTTGAAACAGGGTCTGCATATAAATCCCTATGCCTAAAATGCAGACCTCAAATCTGTTGTCTGCTGGTATCTATGGAGATATCTAAATTTCGCAAGTGTCATTGTCTGTAAAACTGCTATTGGTGCATTGTACCATAAGCAGGCACCACTGAAGAATTTGGTAGTTAATGCTCTTCATATCTAGATTTTGACGTGTAACATTTCTTTGGTATCTAGTCTGTGGACCTTAATCTAATAATCATTCTGTGATTATAGGCTGGTGAACAAGTTCTTTTGCAGTAATACACTGCATGCACACATGCTCTATGTCAGTTTCTTTCTAAAAACTACAATGTATTCTTAACTTGCAAAAGAATTAAGGGAATTTCTTTTTCTCATTGAAGGTTCAACAGAGTAAGGCTAACTTACTCCAGACTCAGAATTTATCTAGAGTGCATTGTATCCTGTTATTTGAGACATTAGCTTAACTAACTGCTATTCTTTGGTGTCCCCTGATGTAATTGTTGTTGAATTTGTCTAACCTAAAACACAAGTAGAAAGTAAGGGGGGGACTTTAACAACACAGAACCAATTCTCTTTTCCTTTATACATTTGATCATGGTAATTTGCGCAGAGCCAGAAGAGAGGTCCACCTCGTAATCCATGAAACATGCATCACATGTTACACAGAGCACTCCCTTGTGGACTTGAAGATGCATATTCAAGGCCCTCTTAAAAATGTGGGCAGGGGGTAAAGCTCAGCCCAGAGCATGTCCCAGAGCTCTGGAAGCACTTAGACTTTCTAAATGATGGATATAACCAGAAAAGACCATGGGTGCTTCCATTTGAGAGGAAGTATCCTCATCCACATTAATCCAAAGTTCAGGAAACAGGTTTTCCTGGCTTGGAAATGTATTGTCTTTCAAATTAACTCTAGCTTTTTTTTTTTTCTTCATTAACTTAATTGGCTACTTGTGGCAGATCATATTTTTAGTTTTCTTAAAATGTACTGTATAGGAAGTCTGGGCATGTAACTTGTAGTTAAGAAGGATTTTTCAATGCTGAAATTAAGGACCTTGAAGTCCTCTTGCAAATTAACATAGCATGTGTTTTCTTGATACTCCTTCCTGTTTTTGATGGCAAGTAGGTAACTCATGGCCTCTTTTTGCTTTAATTTCTGTGATGGCTTTGATTTCTCATAGCTTCTGTGATTATTTTGGTATATCTTATACATGGAATTGGTTTCACTTTTATCCCAGAACCAAAACTCCAAAACAAACAAGCAGGATTTTTAAATAAGAAACAGCAAACCTGAGTCGTCTTCATGTTTCTCAATTGCTCTCTTTCTTCTGCCAGAAAAGAAGAGGGAGAAAAATCCAATCAAATAAAAGGTGTTTCTGCCTTGCCTGGGACTGCAGTGATAAAGCTTTAGATGTACCTGTCTGTATCCAAAATCAAATAGTTGTCGTGGAGTTTGTCTTGAGCTAAGAGAAATCTTGTCTGCAGCACTGGAGTTGATAAAAATTAAGATACCATGAAGCCAGTGCTAGCTGTATCTGTGAAAGCTGCTGTCTGGATATAAAAAGGTAGGAAAATCCAAATACTAGAGTAGACTTTGGACATAGAGACAATTTTCCTCTTGAGCTCTTATTTGTGTTTTTTTTGGGGGGGGGGGGGGGTTTGGGGGGGTTTTTGGGTTTTTTTTGGGTTTTTTTTTTTTACCTTATTCTTTTGCACTTCCTCCAAATGCTTTTAATCCAAATACTTTTTTTTTTTTCTGCAGCAAATGGATTACGTGTGTAGTCAGAAAACTGTATTTTAGCTACACTGTGAAGATTCTTCTGATTCTCTTTTAGATCATGCTAACTCCTCTTCCATAAGGAAGTTCTCTTCCATTAACAGACTGTAAACACAGTACAAAGTTAATAAAAATTTAGCATTTCTATTAAGAATGATGTATGTTCTTGAAATATTGAACAGCAGTTTAAACAAATTGATTTTTAGCTCCAATCTCCTTCAATTAAATTCAGCCAAAGGAAGAATGACATAAGCTTGTATCTTGTGCATCTTCTCAGTCTAATCTTATAGAATAGTAACTTTTCAAATTCAGGTTTGTGAAGCCCAGGAGTGCTCATTTTCAGTCACCTCAAGTAATTTCAGAGTAATGTGCTTCTCATTTTTGCTATAATTTAAATAAATTATGTAAGAGCATCAAAAGATACACATGAATTTTGTTTTATGAAAACCAAGATCCTTGTCACTAATATTTTTATGTTTAGAGTTCACACACTAGAGATTAGCAATTTGACCTTGACAGTCATTGGCATATGACAGGAATATAAAGCAGGAGACTTCTGTGGAACAAACATGTTCAAGAGTCTGCCTAGTGTACAGTCTTCTAACTATGTATTTCACTATTAGGCAAAATAGTATTAAAATCATAGCCAACAAGGTTGTTCTCTTGATTTACTTTTAGATTTGCCAGCTTTGATTTTAGTCCATCACTTCTGTGGCAAAATTCTATCCAAATATGAAGTAGAAAATTATAATACTTAAAGGTTTTATTTCTAGCTTTTTACAAACCTCTAAATCTGTCCTCAGATCTCACCTGTGTGAAGAATTCATACTTGCAAACATCTGCCTTAAATAATAAAACTGTAGCCTTAATAGCAAGTTTCAAGGGTTTGTCAATTGAGTCACACAGCTCTCTCTAAACAGTCATTTGTATGTCGGGAAGAGAAGGGGAAGGGGGAAAAGGATGATGGCTGTATTATTCTGGAAGGGTGTTATTGCTATGCTTTATTCAAACGAATATATGATGAGATGGAGAAAGCGTGAACACTTCCAGAAAAAAAGATTTCAAAAGTTGATATGTAATACTTCATCTCTGATGTGCTATTCTCTCAAATGCTTCCCATATTGCATGCAGAATTGCAAGAAGCAGAGGGTCAAAGTTTCACCATGTGGATGAAAAAGTAGTACAAGAATGTGAGGGATTTATGCTTCTAGAACAGAAGAATTCTTTTTAGAACGATAGAATTTATTTGAATCTCAAAGGAAGCAGGTAACCTGTCAAATCAAGTCATTGTACTAAGGTTTTAAACCCTTTGAGATTGAGTTATACCTGAGCTTTTAAATTCAAGAGTGAGGGAAGGCAGATAGTTCTGAAGGATCAGCTTCCAAACTGATGCATTCCCCTAGGTAATTTCTGTATCTCTGAATACAAATAATTTTTTTTTTGTACAACTAGTAGAAGCCCAAGAAAAACAATTGGGAGAATATGGATATATAGTTTGTGGTTTTTTAGAAAGTGAAAGAAAGCTGACATGATGAAACAGTGGGATGAAGACAGTCCTTGAAAAGACTTCAAGGACATCCTTCAAAAAATTGAAATTTTGCCCATATGAGGAAGATAGAAAACTTCATAAAATCTGAGAAGTTACATATCAAAATACAATGAGGAAGACCTAAAAAAGTCAATAGAAACAAAGATAAAAAGATACAGAAATCTGCTAAGAAACCTCTTCCAGGTCATGAAGTCAGTTAGAGAGATTGGAGGGAAAGAACTAGGATTAAAGGAATATTTGGCAAAGGCTTAGTACAGGAGATCTTGTGAAGCTTCTTATGACAGACTTTTTTTCTTATAAGAGATATCAAATGATCTGTCCCAGACCTAGGTAGCAGTAGAAAAGATTACTAAATAAACAGGTAAAGTGGAAAGCACAACTGGCGTAACTGTTCTAAAGGAGCCCAGGAATTACATAGATTAATTACTAACTCTTGAAATGTGAGCTTGACAGGAAGTGGAGTTTTTGTGCTGTTCTACATACTAAAAATTTGAAAAAAAAAAGGTTTGATGATACTATGCTATTCATGACATTAAAGACAAATACGTAAAATTGCAAAATTGCAGAATGTGATAAAATAAGAGATGAAATCTAAAATGAAATGTGAAGTGATGCACATGGTGGGAGGGGGCAAGCTTAAACTTGCATGATGGGCTCTGACTGAATATTGCTGTATAGAAATGAGGTCTTCGGGCAAAAGTAAACAGTCGTATGAATACGTTAGCTTGATACTCCGTGGTCAAGGAGGAAGCTGAAGTGCTAGGAAGTGTGTGGAAAACAGCAGAAGATGAAGCAGAGACTGTCATCATGCTGGTGTGTACTTGCCAGGACCACCTGCATGTCGAGCAATGTGGGAGGTTCTTGTCAGGCGTCTTGAAGTGTACCCATTTTTGCTAAATAAGTGTAGTATCCATTCAGTGCTAGGAGGATATGCACATGCTTGAGAAGTGCATTGCAGCTATTTTGAGTCAGTTCCTCCATTAAAAAGAAAGAATCCTTAGAATAGTCTTTATCCAACAGGCAGAAGCCTGAGGCCAGCAGTGCCTGGCCTCGGTGCTATTTGCCGTGTTGTGTGTCAGGACACGCACAGTATTCTCTTGCACATGTGATATTCAGAGTTTGTGAAAGAAGAAAGCCTCTCCAGGTACGGTGGGACGGAGCAGATTCAGAACAGTGACAGGGATGGTTCAGGATGAAGAATCATCAGACAGACCAGGACAGTTCAGGTTATGAAAGACATCTGGGAAAGAATGATGGCTGGCCCTCAGGGGTGCTCCCAGTTTGTCATGGGTGCACTCCCCTCAAGAAGGTATCCCTGCTCCAGTGCAGGTTGCTTATGGGCCACAGTCCCCTCAGAGGGGCACTTTTTGGGGCAAAATGCCTCTTTTCTCCAGCCACACCTCTGCTGCACCTCCAGCCACCCTCAGAGCAGGTGCCGCAGCCTTCTCTGACCGGCTGAGCCCTGGGGCCTGCAGGGCACTGGCTACAGTTACCAACTGACCGGAACCGGCCACCATTGACTCAGGGAAGTGCATGGCCAGCCGCCTCCCACACAAGGCAACACTGTCTCCTTAAACCTGCTCTTTACACCCAATGGCCTACATCAAAAAAGATAGGTGAGTGGTGACAGGGAACTCCTGTGCCCTCTGCTGTCCTGTTCGCAGGGTGGCTCCCAGGCTGGTTCTGCTCCAGCCTGCTGGTGTGCTCCCAGGCAGCTGTGGCAGTCTGGGAGCCAGGGCAGGGAGGCTATTCTCTTCCCAGTACATGGTACACGTGCTGCCATACTGTTTTTGAGGCTAAATTTAACATTTTGGATGCAGGCTGGCAGGCCTTGGTGCCAGAAAATGCTCCCAGGTATGTCTAATTTGTCAGGCCAGACGTAGATGCAACCCAGTATCAAACATGTATTTCACTTCAGTATGAAAAAGATTTCCCTTACAATGAAAGATTATGTTCTTTTAGTTAAAGCTCTATTTAAGTAGAAGTTAACATTACATTGTCAAAAGCATTGATAGAATCATGGAATGGTTACAGCCAGAAAGGACCTTAAAGATCATCAAGTTCCAACCCCCCTGCCATGGGCAGGGACACCCTCCACTAGACCAGGTTGCTCAAAGCCTCATCCAGCCTGGCCTTGAACACCTCCAGGGATGGGGCATCCACAGCTTCTCTGGGCAACATGTTTCAGTACCTCACCACCTTCACAGGAAAAAATTTCTTCCTAATACCTCATCTAAATAAATACTCTTTCAGCTTAAAACTGTTACCCCTCAATCTGTTGCTACACACCATGATAAAGAGTGCTTCCCCATCTCTCCTGTAGGCTCCCTTCAGGTACTGGAAGACTGCTATAAGGTCCCGCCATAGCCTTGTCTTCTCTGGGCTGAACAACACCAACTATCTCTCAGCCTGTCCTCGTATGGGAGGTGCTGCAGCCCTCTGACCATTTTCACGGCCCTCCTCTGGACTCACTCCAAAAGGTCTATGTCTTTCCTGTGCTGAGGACTCCAGAGCTGGATGCAGTTTCCAGGTGGGGTCTGACAAGACCAGAGTAGAGGGGGAGAATCATCTCCCTTGACCTACCAGTCATGCTTCTTGTGATACAGCCCAGGCTTTCTGGGATGCATGTACACATTGCCAGCTCGTGTTGAGCTTTTCATCACCCAGCACTCCCAAGTCCTTCTCTTCAGAGCTACTCTCAATCCATTCTCTGCCCAGCCTGTATTTGTGCTTGGGATTGCCTCGACCCATGTGCTGGACTATGCACTTGGCCTTGCAGAACTTCGTTAAGTTTGCACACGCCCACCACTGAAGCATGTTCAGGTCCCTCTGGATGTCATCCCTTCCCTCCAGCGTGTCGACTGCACCACACAGCTTGATGTTGTCGGCCGACTTGCTGAGGGTCCACTCAATCCCACTGTCCACGTTGCCGACAAAGTTGTCAAATTGCATTAGTCCCAGTACCGATCCCTGAGGAATGCCACTCGTCACCGGTCTCTGTACTGAGAGACATTGACCACAACACTCAGTGTGATCGTACAGCCAGTTCCTTATCCAGAGAGTGGTCCGTCTATCAAACCTGTATTTTTCCAATTTGGCCTCCAGGATGTCATGTGGGACAGTGTTAAATGCTTTGCGGAAGTCCAAGTAGATGACATCAGTTGGTCTTCCCTTATTCACCAACCCTGTGGCCCCATTGTAGAAGGCCAAGTTTTTCAGGCACGATTTACACTTAATGAAGTCATGTTGTTTGTCACCAATCACCTCTTTTTTTTCCCATGTAGCTTAGCACAGTTTCCAGGAGGATCTTCTCCATGATCTTGCCAGGCACAGAGGTGAGACTGACCAGCCTGTAGTTTCCTGGGTCTTCTTTATTTCCCTTTTTAAAATTGGGCATTGTCTTTCCCCTTTTCCAGTCAGTAGGAACTTCACCAGATTACCATGACTTCTCGAATATGATGGATATGTGGTTTAGTAACTTCACTGGCCAGTTCCCTGGGGATCTGCGGATGCATCTTATCAGGTCTCATGAACTTGTGCATCTTCAGGTTCCTTCTATGGTCTCTCCATTCTCCCAGTCGCTGCCTTTGCCTACTGTGACTTGGGCAGTGTGGCCTGAGCACCCGCCAGTGAAGACTGAGGCAAAAAAGTCGTTGAGTACCTCAGCCTTCTCCATATCCTAGGTAACAAGGTCTCCCATTTCCTTACAGAGAGGGCCCACATTTTTCCTAGTCTTCCTTTCATCACTGTTGTACCTATAGAAGCTTTTCTTGTTACCCTTGATGTCCTTGGCCAGATTTAATTCTGTCAGGCCTTTAGCTTTCCTAACCTGATCCCTGGCTGCTCGGACAATTTCTCTGTATTCCTCACAGGCTATGTGTGCTGTATATGTAATGTTACTCTTATTTCCTCTCTGCCAGAAGAGGCAGAGGACCACAGAAAAAATAATTTGTGATTTAATCTCTCCAATATTTTCTATCTTCTTTTAGTCCGCTTTCAGCATGAGAAAAAGATTGGCGGAAAAAAATGTTTCTACTGTTTAAAAAAAAAAAAAAGGAAAAATGTTACTTGTTTGTAAAATAACATGCAATTTTTCTGTGTTAAAGGTGAGCACGCACTTCTTTTCTTGTGGTCACACTTGGTAGTTAGCCTTATACATGGAGTAGTGCTGCACGTACTTTGAGGAAGGTCTGTCTTGTTTTGTTCAGCCTTGATACAATCCCTAGGACTGATTCAGCCTAAGTCCCTGGCTGTGAGTCCTCAGTACTGACACATAAAATTCATGAATAAAATACTAACAATTGTTCTGTACGTCTATAAATGCAGTTATCAAATATACAGTCACAAGGAAAATATATTTAGTGGAAAAATTCTTAGCCAAAATTGCCTCTTCATGCCCTCTCCCCAGCCTCAGTGCCTTACTGCATTCCCCAGATTTCACATCTCTGTCTTTCTATTCTAAACCATTTTTCTCAGGTAAGGAAGTGCTGGGCACTTCTGGACAGATGGAAGTTCCAAAAAAAAAAAAAAAAAAAAGAAAGAAGAAAAAAGGCACTAAATGGACTTCAGTGTACCCCTAGAGGTCATGCTGTATTCTGTTAAAATCACATTCCCTGTCTCCAGAAAACCAGGCTTTATAACTTTATCCAAAGAAGGAAACAGATAATCTAGCAATAAGAATGTCTTTGCATTCTTTTGTGCTTTACAGCTTGCCACAGTAATTTTATTCATTTTTTTTTTGTTAAAAACCCAGCATTCCACTGGCTAATTTTTATTAGCCAATACACAGATGTGATTAACGACATTCTAGAAGTGAGCCCTCAGAGTTGTCTGACATCAATACTTGTATTGTATCAACAGAGTAGCATGCCTTCTCAAAGAACTTCTGAAAATAGAAGGCTTCTCCTTCTTGCATAGGCTGCAAAATTTCATGAAAATTTGTTCTCATAACCTGCATTTCAATTACTGGAGAAAGTATATAGGAAAGTAATTATCCAGTATTGTTTAATTTCGTTTGGTAACATGCTAGGAATTTGCATCTTCAGAAAAAAAAAATACAGTACTTAACAGTCAAGGTCAGACAGTAAAAATATTAATGTTAGCTGATTGCTCGATTCATGATTAAAATGTGCAGAGGCATTATTGTGAAAGTGTATAGTGGTAAATACTATTTGCCTTTGAAAAATTAAAGAAAAACATTTGAAAATACAGTTTTCTGCAAGTGTGACAAGAATTCATGTCTGTTCTATTGAAATTAAATTTTGATGTTACCTGATCAATGTCAAAATTCCCATTTTCTCCACTTGAGAGATTGTTTACATGTCACTCAGGCTCACAGAAGAGGTTATGGTAGGGACAGGAAATTCCCAAAAAGCACTAAAATACAAAACATTTCTGAATTAAGTGGGTCTGTTTGCCATGTTTAAATGTTATTTTTATGCACTCTTCAGAAATGATAATATACAATACATTATACATAAAATACATACCATATACATTGATGAGATATACAATACATTTCTCCAGGGAACTCTCTTGTAATTCTGAAACACTGGATTCTATAGCAGTGTTTTTAAAGATTGGAGAACATAAGGAGAGTAGAAATTATTAGCTTTTCAGTTTAATAATAGAAGTAAGGTTTTTCTCTTCCTTTTTTTTTTTTGAGTGATGTAGCATTGAAACATTCATAGAATCATAGAATCATAGAATGGTTTTGGTTGGAAAGGACCATAAAGACCGTCAAGTTCCAACCCCCCTGCCATAGGCAGGGACACCCTCCACTAGACCAGGTTGCTCAAAGCCTCATCCAGCCTGGCCTTGAACACCTCCAGGGATGGGGCATCCACAACCTCCCTGGGCAACCTGTTCCAGTGTCTCACCACCCTCACAGTGAAAAATTTCTGCCTAATGTCTAGTCTAAATTTACCCTCTTTTAGCTTATACCCGTTACCCCTTGTTCTCTCACTACACTCCCTGATAAAGAGTGCCTCCCCATCTCTCCTGTAGGCCCCCTTCAGGTACTGGAAAGCTGCTATTAAGTCTCCTCGGAGCCTTCTCTTCTCCAGGCTGAACAACTCCAATTCTTTCAGCCAGTCCTCACAGGGGAGGTGCTCCAGCCCTCTGAACAATTTCGTGGCTCTCCTCTGGACTCCCTCCAACAGGTCCATGTCTTTTTTATGTTGGGGGCCCCACATCTGAACACAGTACTCCAGGTGGTGTCATGTTGTTGCTTGCTCTGCATTTAACCAATTGTAAAGAATGTGGAATGTTCACACTCATGCTAATGATGATCTTTTAAAAGCAATGTAATGTATGTAAACAGAGATGTTATATACATTCTGTTTGATATTATGACATTTAGTACAAGTTCCACTGTTCTAAAATAAATTAAAATAACTGAGATTTTGACAGGGTCATTCAGTTTCCAGCATCCGTTTCTGGACACTTGTTTTCTGTAGAACAACAAAACTAATCTGCTTTAAACTTTAACTACACTTATTTTTTTTTAAATTGCTTTCTCCCTGTTCTGGATAAATCCATGATTTTGAAAAATACCTACAATATGAAGCAGACTATATAGAAGACAAGTCACATTGAATGAAAGGAGGTAAAAGCTAGTCTAGCTAGGCAAATTTTACTGATTTCTGAGTTATGCTTTACCAGATGGTTAAGGAAATTGCCCAGTAACATAATAGGAATACTGTTGGCCTTGAATATTCCAGTATTTATTTGCACAAGTTTCTCTTAATTATTCTCCTATTTCAGTAATAGCCTGTCTGTACATGTTGTTTTTCCCTACTCAATCATAATAACTATAGAAATACAGTGTCTTGCTTAGCATAGGAGTGGTGAATAAAAATTAATCATGTACTTTGGAAGATGGATCTAAAATGAGTCTTGTTTTGGGAATTCTTTCTTCCTCATGCTTTTGCCTTTCTTTTATGTTTTATGTCTGTTCCAGTTGTCTAGGTCTTTCACAGCCTGTTGCTTTTGAAAATTTCATCAGTGTGGTTTAACAGATTAATTTAGTGTCTTTGCTCTTTTGTTTTGGCTTTTTTCTTTTGCATGCTCTTGTGCTATGGCTCCAAAAGAAATTAAACAAGCCAACATTAAAATAGTTCCTGAATTCGTCCTGGCCACTGAATGAGTCATCCACTGCAGAGAGCAGCTCAGGCCTTTTGGATTTTTATCCTCAGTTGTTGTAAAGAGACTGCGCTTTGTTTGTCTCTGAGATTAAAATCTGTAAACAACATACTTTTCCAGAGCAGTGCCAGGTCTCTTACATCAGACCAGAGAGACAAACAGATCATTCAAGAGATCTCTAATCCTGTATGATGATGTGCTTTTTTTCCCATCTTTTTAGTTGAAAAAATGTTGGCTACCTTGTCAGCCCAGAATTGCTCAGAAATAGAAACATGTCAGAGACAAACAGTATGAGTACTTCATCTCACTCATGTATATGGATGTTGGGTGGCAACAGAGAGTAAGTCATACCTTAAGCCCTTGTCACACCTTTTATAGAAAGATTTTAGGCAGTGATTGGCAGCCTATGTTACTGTTTGAAATCTTTCTAGATCATGAGTGTTTCCAAATGATAACATTTGTACTGCTGTCAGTCAGAAAGGAGTAAAACTTAATGTAGAGCTATACTTTATTAAACACAGCGCTGAGGCAAACACAGGTGCTTTTAGAGTCAGATTTAGTAAAATAATTAGTAGTACTACAATCTTGATAGCTGCCTGAGATCTGCTCCCCAAAATCACTTCATTCTGAATTCATATATTGAAATCCCTTTGCTCAGGGTTTAGATAAATATCTAAGGTAAACAAACTTAAACCAAGTCTGTAAGCATGAGTAAGCACAATATATAGGCATACAGAGTGTTAACTCCTCATGGAAAACCATCCCTTCTCCTTAGCTTCTGTTCATTAAATCCCTGGCAGAGGGTGTATAGGCAGCTGTTGTACACAAGCATTTAACACTCCAGGTTGTTCATGGTTAAGTCATAAATAATAAAACAATGTAAGAGCTTCCTGACTAGTTCAATATATGTCTGTGCAAATTTTAGTGAATATTTTTAAATAAATAAAATTAAAAGAATGTAAAGCTGTTTAGCAACCAGAAAGAGGCCAAGTCTATCAAATTGTGCAGCAAGGATTATTTTGCAGTGTTCTATGTCTCTTTTTAAAGAAAATATGCTTCTTCTGTGAAGAGACATACATACAGACATACATACAAACAAACCAACAAACAATAATGTCCTAGATGTTACAAGAACTTCTCTTACTTTTAAAATCTTCTGAGTCACCCTGGAACCAGCTCAAGTAGTCTGACCAAATTTTTTGTTGTTTTCCATTTCTCCTCTTTGAATATTTCTCTGATTTTTTTTTTTCCTAAACTTCTTAGAATTTCTGAAGTGAATGATCATGTTTGGCACTGGGTGAATATGTTGTTTTACTCAAAGGACGTCTGCTCCATGCAAATATCTTTAAAGAGCAGTGAAAACATACAACTAGAAACAAAACACAAATAGGAACTTGTTTTTATTTGTTTTGTCATATCTTAATCTCCTCTTCAGAAAAACAAAACTGTTTTGTATTTGAGCTACCGACTGAGTAGATGCATTTGCATTTTAATCATCCTCTATTGCTTAAGCATTAACCAATATCAGAAAAACCTTCAATTTGAAGTCATTACCTTTTTTGTCCATCTTTTTTTTGTTTCACAGTTTCTGTACATAGCTATTAACTCTTAATGGCTGAAGGTGATGAAATAAAAGTGTGTGTATATATTGTTCTCCTTGAAGTCCACTGTGAATACCTTTTGATTGCACTGTCGGGCTAATATTTTGTTCATATCTGTCACATTCAACAGGAATAAGGTTCATAGAGCTTTGAATGGAAACTTGGAAAGCTTTAAAGACCTGAAAGTAGGGCATCTGTTTGTATGACTCATGTCCTTGTTATAAAAAACAGCACCAGCTTGCCCGCTGGAAGCTCCTCTGGGCTAGTTCAGTGAGGTGTCTTGTGGTGTCATGTGATGATTCTAGGTACTGCATCCACAGAAAAAATGATGATCAGGGAATGTTCTTCAGTTTATTTGATTAAATATACACTGGGCAAGAAGTAATCTCTTCAAACTTAACCCTAGTGATGAATAGCCTTTGTTTTTCTCTTGTGTTCTGTAATAGCTCTACTAGCCTGCTTTCTGACTGTGGTATGGATTTGTACATTACAGATGTTTATACAAACATAACTGAAAGTGTTTAAAACAGAAGGTCTCTTAATATGTGAAAGAAATAATTGACCTCTGTTTAATATGCTATTACATCTTTCCTGAGTTAAAGCCATAAACATGTACCTTGGTTTCACACGTAGTCCTGGATATTTTATGTGGCTTCTGTTAATTTTTCTAAATGAATTAACTAGTTTAATTAGAATCATATCATAAAATCATAGGATGGCCTGGGTTGAAAAGGTCCGCAGTGATCATCTAGTTTCAAGCCCCTCACCATATGCAGGGCCGCCAACCACTAGACCAGGCTGCTCAGAGCCACATCCAGCCTGGCCTTGGGTGCCTCCAGGGATGGGGCATCCACCACCTCCCTGGGCAACCTGTTCCAGTGTGCCACCACCCTTTGGGCGAAAAACTTTCTCCTAATCTCTAACCTAAACCCACCTGTCTTAGTTTAAAACCATTCCCCCTTGTCCTATCTCTATCCACCCTCGTAAACAGTCGCTCCCCCTCCTGTTTATAGGCTCCCTTCAAGTACTGGAAGGCTGCAATAAGGTCTCCCTGGAGCCTTCTCTTCTCCAAGCTAAGCGAGCCCAGTTCCCTCAACCTTTCTTCACAGGAGAGGTGCTCCAGCCCTCTGATCATTTTAGTGGCCCTCCTCTGCACCCACTCCAAGAGCTCCACGTCCTTCCTGTGCTGGGGGCCCCAGGCCTGGACACAGTACTCCAGATGGGGCCTCACAAGAGCCGAGTAGAGGGGCACAATCACCTCCCTCTCCCTGCTGGCCACCCCTTTTTTAATGCAGCCCAAAACACAGTTGGCTTTGTGGGCTGCAAGAACACACTGCTGGCTCATATCCAGCTTCCCGTTCACCTGAACCCACAAGTCCTTCTCCACAGGGCTGCTCTCAAGGAGATCTTCCCCCAGTTTATACAAATACCTGGGGTTGCCCCGACCCAAGTGCAGCACCCTGCACTTGGCCTTATTAAACCTCATTAGGTTTACACGGGCCCACTTCTCCAGCCTGTCCAGGTCCCTCTGGATGGCTTTCCTTCCTTCCAGTGTGTCGGCAGCACCACTCAGCTTAGTATCATCCACGAACTTGCTGAGGGTGCACTCTATGCCATTCTCTATGTCATTGATGAAGATGTGAAAGAGCACCGGTCCCAAGACGGACCCCTGAGGGACACCGTTCATGGCCGGCCTCCACCCTGACACAGAACCATTAATCATAACCCTCTGGCTGCATCCGGTCAGCCAATTCCTAATGCATCGTACAGTCCATCCTTCAAATCCACACCTCTCCAATTTAGAGAGAAGGATGTGCTGAGGGACCATGTCAAAGGCTTTGCAGAAGTCCAGGTAGACGACATCCATCGCCCTTCCCCTGTCCACCGAAGCCGTCACTCCATCATAGAAGGCCACCAGATTGGTCAGGCAAGATCTGCCCTTGGTGAAGCCATGCTGGTTGTCTCGAGTCACCTCTTTGTCTCGTATGTGCCTTAGCATAGCTTCTAGGAGGATCTGTTCCATGATCTTCCCAGGCACAGAGGTGAGGCTCACCGGCCTGTAGTTAGCTAAGTATCTTTTTCTCTTGTGTGTACTTTGAGTACTGCTGGAATGGATTACACAATTATTTATTTACTTTTGTGTCATTTCATCCTGTAGCTATTTTAAAAAGAAAAAATAATGTGAAGATATTGATGTGGATGCTGATTTCTATGTAGAGATGATAAGTAAAAGATTTGTCACTAAAAAATCTGTTTTCTTTTGACAAAACCTAGATAGTTATGGCTTTTATGAATACCTATATATATTCATATGTTAGATATAGAATAGGAGTTATATATGAATAATTTATAATGAGATTGTTTTCTAGGAATGCAAATTCTCTCAAGGAAAGCACATACCAATATTGCACAAATTGAAAAAGATCTTGTAGAGGTTTTTCAGTGCAGTCTCCACTGATCACCTCCTGTGCGCTCCCAGATCTACTGATGTGATTCTTAGGTTTCGCACATAAAGATTCTACCACCTGTGTGCAAAAACAGTGCATATACTGCTTTTGCTTCCTTCAGTGGATTCCAGAAAGTGCTGGAATAAGATCTTTATCTTCCCATACACTCTCTTCAGATGTTCGATAAGTCCTGACATTTTTCCTCTCCGGTTCCCACAGCATGGATGTGACAGATTTCTGTCCAGGACCCTCACAAATGGTGTACCCTTGGTTGGTGAATTTCCACTGGTAACCAGGATAGGTGTTGATGACAATGGCTCCTGGGGGCAAGGTCTCCTCCCCCTCCTTGCTCTGTGCCTCCATTGAAAGTGGGCTCAATGATGGTAATGTCCCTAGACTTGGAGAGGTAGGCACCTCATACACCTCTGGCAGCCTGCCCAGACTGTCATTCTGAGTGGAAGGATGACACTATTCCAAACCATCGCTCTGAGTTAGTAGACTCCAGTCCACTCAAATCAGTTTCTCCTTCCAGCAGTCTCTTGGGGTGTCATGTTTCTGACAACCATTTTGTCTTGCAAGTCCAATGGACTTGCTCCTGGACCGATAGGAATGTAATCCGTAACAGCTGACCTGTATTGTCAATTGCAGTGTGAAGGTATCCATAAGCTAGACAGCATTACCCTCAAGAACTGCTAGACAGGGCCCAACTATGTATTCATGGGCACAGGCTCTGGGCAATGATACAAAATCTGTGCCGGAATTTGTCTCACCTTTGTAAATAAACATTAAGTCAGTGAAGCCAATCAAAAGGGAGGAAGCGACTATAACTCCGTCATACTGCAGCAGAGGCTAACTCAGTTACCCTAAACGGCATCCAGCAGGACCATGAGGAGGTGCAGCATCTGCAGCAATAATTGCAAATTAGATCATCTATTTCGTTGTTGTAAAACTGCCAACAACAATATTTGTATATATGATATCTAAATATGAAAAAAAGAAAAGCTGTTTCCTCAACAGCTGGCTTTGCTTCTCTGTTACTGGATGCTGCCTATAAATAATTAAATACATAAATAATTGACACATATTTATTATTTATCTGAAGGAAGTGGCAAAGTTTTAGAAAACATCAAAAGATCAAGTAGTGTGCTGGAGACTTGCTAATGCATTGGGATAAGTGGGTTTCTTAAGAAGGAAAACTAGATTTTTAGATCTGTCACAGGTCATTATGTTCTCCCAGCGGGGGCAGGAAATTACACCTACAGGTGTAGTATGTATGTATGTATATCTCTGTGTATGTGTATGTCTGTGAATATATTTGATGCAGTATCATACTGAAACTTAAGAGTTCATTTTCTGTTTTGTCAGAGGTGGACTTTGAAGATTCTCAAAAACTTAGTCATTTTAAAACTATGTTATGCTAGCAAAACTATGCTAACATGCATGATGCCTAATCTAGGAAAATATTTCTTGTACCCATATGAGTTGCATCAGTTATGTGCCTGCCCATGAGGGAAGTAAGCCATACCTGTAATTTTGCTGGTATGATTGATTGAGTATTAGGAAATATTACTAGAACAGCTCTGTTGGTCAGAAATTGCACTTTACTTCCTCTTTGGCTGACAGAACTAAGGAAAAAAATGTGTGCGGAGATGTGCCTGGCCCAAATGAAAATATAAATCTTTCAACTGCCTGATTTTGGAGCATATGAATTTCCCTTTGACTCTACTCTTCTGTGATTACTGCTATGCACTTACCCAGGGGCTGATGAATGCTCCTTTTCAAAGCTGCCATGCCATGCCATCATCAGTTGCTAGGGCTTTTTCTTAGTTATTACTATAATACAAAGACTAATTTGTCAAATTCTGACAACTATATGAAAGTACCCAACTGCTGGTTTAAGAATCCTTGGGCACCTGGATTTGAAAATTATTCTATCTGACCTTCTTCCCATAAATTTAGTGTATGTTTGCCAGTCTGAATAGCATAGAAGTTAACAGATCTCCTCAGATTGAGAAACTGACTAAAAATACCCAATAAGGCTTATTTCATTATTACAAAAAATAGCACCAACATCTAGTTAAGTAACTATGGCAAAAAGCCCTGCTTTAGAAGTCTGTAACATTCTGTAATTGTTTGGGTTGACATGCATTTGTTATTGACTGGAAAGCATGCAGTGTTCATGGATATGCTTGTTGTATGGTTCAGAGTAATTGTATATGTTGTATGATTCAGTGATACATGAAAAATCTTCTCTAGTGGATCTTAGAACATTTGAAACTCTTATACACTGAACCAGTGGCTTATACCTGGATGTTGTACAATTTGCAAAGATCTTGATGCTAATGAGATAAATTTATTTCATTTCAGTATAACAGCTGGTATTTGGACAATCAAGTGATAAAACCTCTCATTTGAAAATTGCAGAACACTTCTGATTTAGTCATAGAGTCACCATGAACAAGAATACCTGTACTCTACATGGGAGGAGCAAAAGTGTGAGTAGAAGGTTTTCTTTTCCTTGCTTCTATTTTTACTATCAGTATTCCATACTACTTATGTACTGTGTTACCCTTTCAAATACCACCTTCTCAGTAGGATGGCAACTGTGAGAAAATCTTTCTTAGTTGTATCTTATTCTTGTATCTGTAGTATAAACAAATGTGTATGTGTGACATGTGCACACACACAGAGATAAGATTATTGGATAGGAGTGTGTTTTTGACTGACTTTTTAAAATCGAGACATTAATTTTTCAGCGTGTATTCTACACAGAGTTGTTAAAAATGGTTTGGGTTTTTTTTTGGGCATTCATTGAAGTGTAAGCTTATATATTATCTATAATGTACTCAGTTATAAATGTATGCCCCTGCACTGATGTTGGTATTAGGGACTGCATTCGATTTGATAATACATTGTTGAAATGTTGACTGTGTAATGTTCCAGGAGACAAATGAGACAACATGCTAATAATATACACATAAATTGGGACAAGGTTTAATTTTGTTTGTTTTCTGGTCTTTGTTGTGGTTTTTTTGTCCTATGGATATATGTCTCCAAGTATCCAAGACTACTATGGAAATAGGGAGGTTTGGACAATGCTGGAGCCTTTTATGTCTTCCAGATGTTCATGGGGCAACATTAATGTGTGATGTTATATACCAATAACTCTACTTTACAGGCACAGGCAAGAACTGAATGCTCCTCTTTAATGCACTTCTGCTATGTTTAAGCTGTTGAATATGCCCCTTCTCCTAATAGACAAGGTCACTTTGTTTAAGTGCTTTGATAAGTGGTAATACAAAAGAGAAGTTCTAGTGTGCATCTATGAGGACACTCTATCTACAAGGACAGAGGATTTGGTTGTATTTCCTTGTTTTCTGAGGGGCTTCCAGCTTTTATGTAAACAGAGTTCACTTGAGAAATATTCCAAACCACTCTGGACCCTGATTTTTTATTTTCCCATTAGTATTTTCCACTTTACCCTCTAATGATATTGGGACTGCTGTCTCTGCTTTGTTGCTTCTAATGCCTTTATGTGTGTGCTTCCTTCTCCCCTTTCCTGCCTCAGTTTTCTAGTCCAGTGGGCTTGGTTGTCGGACCAAGAGGATGAGCTTAATTTACTTTATCCAGAATTGCTTGTGTTCTTCCCTGTTCTTTCAGGTGTGGGAAGGCAGCACAGACATCTCTGACTAAGCCTGGTGTGGAGCTTCCTGAGTCTGGCAGGCTCTTTCTGCTTGAGATCCTAGCTATTGGGAGCATTTGCTCTTTTTGTCTTATTCGTAAAAATGTCTTTTAAAAAAAATTCTCTCTACGCAGATAATTTTCTTTCTTTCCTATAATTTTACTGTATATGCTCCCAGCATATGTATGAATAGCTACAGGAGAAAAGTGACAGAAGAATGCTAAACTCATAATGATGCCATGGTTTGACATGTGGATCAAATAAACAGCCCGATATGTCTCAATAAACTGAAAATAGGTATTCAGACTGCTTAATAAAAATTTACTATTGCTGTTGTCTGACCTGCTGAGGAATTGTGTGAAGCAAGAGACTGTCCACAGAATTTTTAGAGGAGCGCAAAGCAAAAGATTTTAATGTTAGCTGATCTAATGACATTTAGTCAAATTCAGAGGAAATACCAGCATTGTTTCAGTTTTAATTAACAGAATGAGTTTTTAACCAAATATATTAATCTTTATTAATTCAAAGGATCTTCACATTTTAGTACAAACATGCTAGTACACATTTTATAAAATTAAGTTCTAAAAGTTCAATAAACATATCAAACATTTCAAGCACTGAAAGACAATTTTTTAACCTACAAAATAAACTTCATTATTTTTTGTGTAAAATCATAGCACATCTTGCTTTGTAAACTTAATCATAACCACCTGCAGCTATTTTTCTTTAAAATGGGTATATAAAATATTTCCTACAGTTTGTTTGTTGTTTTTAAAATGCAAAGTATGTAATCTCTAAGAAATTGTTTTAAGCCATGTGCTAGCATGCTGTTTAAATAATTCCTTGACTCCTGTTCATAGGGGAACAATGGTACTATTTGTACAAAAGTGACCTTGGAAAAGTGTCTCATTACACTTGTTGAGTAGAGCCAAATATTTCATATCACATAATGGTGACATCAAGTCTTCCACCTTCCTACATGTCTGCCAATTTGTGTTTGTGTTGTCAAAGTTATCCACGGTCTGCCAGACCAGCCATTTTGTCAAAAGACCACCTAGTGGATAAGTAAAGATGTAATCAGTGAACTGAATAATCTTGAAAAGGAAAATGAAATATGACTTCTATTTTTATTTTGTGGGATGTTGTCACATAGCTTTCAAAGAGTTTTATGTTTCTGGGAGGCATGGCAGTCAAAGTCTTGGTTCAGTGGTTTCAGATTATATCATAGATATCATAGAATGGTTTGGGCTGGAAGAGACTTTAAAGATCATCGAGTTCCAACCCCCCTGCCATGGGCAGGGACACCCTCCACTAGACCAGGTTGCTCAAAGCCTCATCCAGCCTGGCCTTGAACACCTCCAGGGATGGGGCATCCACAGCTTCTCTGGGCAACCTGTTCCAGTACCTCACCACCCTCACAGGAAAAATTTTCTTCCTGATGCCTCATCTAAATCTGCCTTATTTCAGCTTAAAACTGTTAGCCCTCATCCTATTGCTACACACCCTTGTAAAAAGTGCCTCCCCATCTCTCCTGTAGGCCCCCTTTAAGTACTGGAAGGCTGCTCTAAGGTTTCCCTGGAGCATTCTCTTCTCTCGTCTGAACAACCCCAACTCTCTCAGCATGTCCTCGTATGGGAGGTGCTGCAGCCCTCTGACCATCTTCACGGCCCTCCTCTGGACACGCTGCAACAGGTCCATGTTTCCTGTGCTGAGGACTCCAGAGCTGGATGCAGTACTCCAGGTGGGGTCTGACGAGAGCAGAGTAGAGGGGGAGAATCACCTCCCTTGAGCTGCTTGGTCACACTTCTCTTAACGCAGCCCTGGATCTGATTGGCTTTCTGGGCCGCAAGCTCACATTGTCCAGTCATGTTGAGCTTAATGTGTGAGCTTAGGATGTGTAAACATTTTGTTTTTTTCACCTAATGTGGAACTAACTGTGCATTGTGAACCAGCTGAAGCTTGGTTTAACAGAGAGGAATGACACAAACTGCATACAGAGCAGACATTATTAACATTTCCATTTTTTCAGAGAATGTGTCTAATGCTGTTTAGAAAAAATCATTTGCAAGTGATCTTGTCATTGAAAAGATGTTGTTAATGTTTAGTTTTAAACTTCCTCTAACAGATTTTTATTCCATTGCTTGTAGTTCATGCCCCCAGACAGCACAATATGTATAAACCTATTAGTTCCTATCTTATTTGCGCAGCATTGCTATCCATTCTTCTGTTGGTAGCCCAAGGAGTTGCATTTAACTGTTCTTGTGTTTTGTAATAAGGGTTCACATAGTAGTTGGCTCTTTCTTTCACTCTTGCTCACAGCATTCAGTGAGGATGTCTCCATTTATGTCTTTTTAATCTGTGTGTACTATTTGTCTTGGCCCTCTTAGTTGGATTCCTTAAGTAGCTTTTTTTTTTTTATTAAATGGTTTCCTCATAAAAAAATTCCTCCTTTCCTGAAATGTCTATTTTTCCCATGCCTTGAACTGCTCAGAATATTCTAGATGTCTTATTGCTTTAACTTCCATGACTTACCATCTGGTACTTCTGAAAATACAGATAAATAGGGTTTTTTCCCTTCCTCCCTCTATCTAATTCGGTTCTCTCCCGCCCCCCTCCCTTACAAAGTCACTTCTAGTATAGGATGTGTCTTTGTGTTAGGATTGCTCAGCTTTAGAAAGACTCTTTTTTGAATATTTTTATAATAAAAAGCTGAAATATGTTATTTGTGTTTTAGAATGGCTTTATCTCATTTTAAAAACTGGATGAACAAACCAATGTATTTCTACAAAGAGCTTACAAATTTCAACATAATTTGTTCTTTATCAAAAAGCATGATGAAATACATTATTAATTGGTATTTTTAAAATCAACCTTTCAGCCTGTCTTCAGTTAAATCAACACAGCTTTACTAATGATTAATACGCCATCAACAGTAAATAACTTCAGTAGAGTATTACAATAACTACGGGAGTATACTGGAGGCATATTTGGTCAGTTAAAGGAAGGAAGATTCTACTTTCAGGTGGTGAGAGTGCTAGTATATGTGGAGAACAGAATAAAGTTGGAATGCTACAGTGTGTGGGTGTTCATCTTGGAACATTGTGTCAGAAGTGAGTCAACTCTTGTGAAATCAGAAAGTAGCTATATTGCAAGAAAATGAACCAGCCAAGAGGATATGTTTAGCAACTGGGCCTGCTCGAACTGTGGGGTTTCAACAGTTTCAACAACAACAAAAAAAAAAGGAGCAAGGGACAGAAAACAAAATTAGAGCACTTATGCTGTTGTAAAGAACAAAGGCTGCTGCATGCTTCAACAGTATTTCGTCAGACTTTTAACTCAAAAATATCTGTAAAAACCTAGAAGTGTGAGATTGTTTGGAATTCATAAATGTATTACATACAAAGGCTGTATTTTCAACAGCTGTAACTTCTGAATAAACTAAGATCACCAGTAGGAGACCAAATGGCTGTCTCATTCTATGATCAAAACTTTAAAAGCAAAGTTGTGACTACTAATGGGATTAAAAGATGCTGGACCTCAAAAGGGGTCAAAATGCACAGAGAGATTGCAGCAAAACTTGTGAGAGCTTAGCTGCATGCAGAAATTGTGGGGGCAGGGGTGAGGTGAGGTGGAACTCAAGCTAGTGCAGAGCAGACATGGAACACCCATAGAGATGAAGCACAAAGAAAGGTGGAGAGCTCCTTGCAAATAGCTGACTCACTGAGATTTTTCATCCAGAGTACTTAAGGCTAGATCATCATAACCTTTGATGATGTGGGGGAATGAAGAGGAAGTTAAAGACTTCCTTTATTCCTGTGCTCATTTCTGCTTGGATTATGACTCACAGAGACGACAAGAGCCAGGGGCTCTTTGTCTGCCACTCCTCCTGCAAATAGTCAGGGAGAGGGAATGTCATCCTCTCTATCCCAGGCAAATCCAGTACACTCCTCTGCTCTCCAGCTAGAACAGCTATTCAGCAATAGGGTAAAATAGGCTACAGCAAAGAGCAGAGTCATGTAGCTCTCCACAGAGAGTGTGAAGAATTGCAAATAAATTCGGTTCCAGGCCCTTTTCTGTCACAGTGCAGTTCTGTCAAACAGCAATCTTTGCTTTTGGTGGATAGTTCTAAGTAACCGATTTGTCAACAGAAATGGGAGAAACTTACAGTGTTCCAGAAGCATATGTCGTAATAAATTTGTATTACTCACAAATAAATTGATTTTTCTCTCATTGCCAATGGTTAGGTCCATTTGTTAGCTGATTGCTTGGACTAACCATTCTTTATTAATGGGAAACAATCACATTACATATTCTTAGCCTTCTTCCACCCCTCCATCTGTAATACACCCTTTGCAAAGGAAGCAAGGGATAGAAAAGGCAAAGGTGGGACACTGCTAAAGGGCAAACAGAAGCCCATTTGGTGGTGGCCTGCTTTTCCCTTAATGTTAATTACTGTGGTTGCCTAGGGGAACAGACATTTTAAGCAGCAAGTTCTCTTAAGTAAAGCAGCAGATACACAAGAAATGCCTGAAAAGAGACTATGTATTGCCTGAAGTAACTTTAACCCTTTCTGCATGTTTTGTAACATTCCTTCTACAGGGGTTAGTAAGTCATGACCACGGTGAGAGTCTCTGAGAAAGGATGGCTGGATTTGACACCTAACAAATTAACTCCTTTAATAGTCAGTTAGTACTGAATAAATTGTTTTGGATTAATTTACTGTATTCACCTGTGTACGTTTGACAATCCTCTTTTAGTTGAGGGATTATCTTTTGGAGAGAAAGGATAGGTTCTATAGCAGGACGATACTAGTGTATTCCTGACAAAGCAATTGCAAACATGTTTCTTTCCTCCCACTCATTCTGGATTTCTTCCTTTCTGTCTTCCACCCTCTCCAGTCTTTCATGGATGTTCCGACTAATGTTTCCAGCCATCCTATTTTGATCAGATCTCAAAATCTGTTCTCCAGGCTTTTTTTTTTTTTTTTTTTTTCCTGCCTTGGATATTTTTGACATTAATGCACAAGCTTTTGTCATAATTCTTTTTTTGCTGACTCGTCTCCTGCTTAATTTCCTGCCTACATTCTTGTCAAAGTTCTAGCCTTTTTGAAGCAAGTCATACCTCCTTATCACAGGCTTGGGCAGTACTTAGAAGTTTGCAAATTATAACTGCATCATTTTGGAACATGAAAATATTCTAATCTGTGCACTAATGAACATAACCAGTCTAACCTGTAACTCAAATGTCATCCACAATTATGCAGATCTAAAAAATAATCTGTGGGCCAATAACAATTAGTTAGTTTAAATTACATCAACAGAAAAATAAAATTCTCTTGTTGTATTGGGTGGGTCTGATAGAGAGTTGTACAGCTCAGTTATTCTAGCAAACTCTTGAAATGTAGCTGAGTCTTTACATCTTTGAGTTCTTGTACGTTTGTGTCACTGGCAACCTCTGTCCCTGTTCTTTCTATCTCCAAGGATAATTGTCTACATGTAAGGTTGTACCTTTCTAGCAGTATTTCTTTTATGCTTTCAAATCTTTCCACCCAGCGCTGGAATTCAGGCCATCTGTGAGAGGCATAATGGATTGTTCGGGTGCTATTTCATGGGAAGGGCTGAAGTCTCAGCCATTTCTATCAGAATTACATCTACTTCTGTGTTTAACTGCTTACTAATTGTCCAAAACCTGTTCTTGTTCTCTGAAACTAGCTCCAGCCCTCTTGTTTTTGCTGTTTGAGGAAAACTTTGTAATCACTTACTACAGCAGTGAAAATAAAATTAAATGAACCTGAATATCCCACTCTATGACTGTAAGAATATACTTACCTTAAAGAGTGTAAATGTAAATGAAATAGAGACAAAAGTGTTAGGAAAGGAAATAAAATGACAGATAAATGACTGAGGGCCTGGAGCAGATCAATTAGGAAGAAAGACTGTTAAGATCAGGACTTTACACAGTGCACTTCACACTGAAGAAGGCTGGTGGTCAGGGGAGGAGTAGAGGAAAAGCATGAAAGTCGTCAGTAATGTAATTAAAGCATAGTAGTATTAGAGAATCAAACAAAATGTCATCTCCCTACTTTCCTTTACCACTTACTTATTTCTATATATTTCTAATCCATGACTGAGTTTATCTACACTGTTCTTACCCTCTTTAAATATGAGGTTGGTCTTTCAGAGTCTTCAGTTTGTGATCACTGCATCTTTTGATTCCCTCTTTCAGACCAAATTTCAAAATGGTGCCTAGGAGAAGGCTGACTGACACTGATAGAAGGTGGGCACATAAGGGGAATGAGCATGTGACTGATACACACTATGTACAGAGAGAAATGTAATATTGTGTTATTACTTTCCTGAAGGACAACCCTTTCCTACTTATCTTTTACTTGTCATTTTAAATTGCAGGTTGTTATGGTCAGCATCTCTGTGCCTGTCAGAGTGCCTGTGATGGCTACAACTTGGCATACTTGCAATATAAATATTAAATGGTTTTAATAGAAATATACAAATGTCAGGCATTTGTAAGTATGATAGATATAAATGCTAGGAGTACTAAAGAGTGGTAAGAGGCAGTAACATGGAGGATGTTTGTAGGGGAAAAGTATTGTAGTCAGTGGAAGAAGAATTTATTAGACATTTTTATGGAAAATGGAAATGATTTCATGCAAGTTTTTAATGAAAACTACAGATAATTCCCTGGCAAGGATTTCTGTTCTTTGGCCACTGTCAGCAAAAGGAGACATGAAGAATTTGAAACACAATGCAAGTAACAGTTGACTACTATTAAAGTTTGAATAGGCTGATGAGAGCAGTAAATTTCAGAACTAAGTCTGACCCTGAACTCTTAGACAGTTCTCTTGCTACTTTTGTTTTAAAATTTGTATTGTGTTCATTTAGCAGTGTCATCAGAAACGGCTGTGGTCGTATGTGTAAAATGAGCTTTTTTTCTTACATGCTATGCACTTTTTTCCTTGTGACACATGCAATGTATCCCGTCTTCTACCTGTTTACACATACATGTCTGCACACATAAATATGCAGCCTAGAAATGCAAAAGGCATATGCTAAGAATGTACATCAGGAAGCCCTTACTGAAAAAAACCCAATGATCAGCTCTCCTTAAATTAATATGTAGTTCCATTCAGGAAAATTTCAAATGTAGTCCTGAAAACAGCTAATAGCACACTTGCTTTTCTACAAAATATCAGGCTTTTCTCACCTAGTGTACTGCATTCAGACTAATTGCCTTATGTGGCATCTCAGGTGGAGCACTGCAAATTCTCCTCCTGCCAGCGTATGAACAGGGAAGTTGCACGGTCTGTAGTGCTTGGGCAGATGCTTCTGGTGGCTTGAGGCTGGGAAACCTAGTAATATCCATAAAAGTGCTGGTTAAATCTTCAGGTTCTTGCCTATTTCTTTCAGCACTGCAGGATCTGGTTTGTCCATTTCTTTTCTCTCTCTCACTCCTTTTTAACTTTGGTGTAATTTGGATCTAAATCCAGCTTCAATAAAGGAATAAAATTTCCAAGTTCTGGGGAAGTTCTGCTTTTCATTAAATTCCTTTAATGATTATATTTAACAAACTGGCTTCTGGAATCTTTTTGTACTTTCTGTGTTGAATTAATACTAATTTACTCGGTAACAATTCTGTAGAGTTAAATCAATGTACCTGTGGATTTTAAAACACTTGACAATATAATTATCTCATTTTTATTCTCAATTATAAAGAGTCTTCACCAGGTTTCAAAGAACATAACTTTTGATAGCTCTTCAATATGGTTTGAGAAAACAGCGGGCAGAGACAAGCAACATTATCTTTGGACAAGCCTGTGCAGCAAAATTGTCACAAAGTGCTGGTCTGTTCCTCCAGAGCTGGGGCTGGCTTGATGTAAGTGTTTTAATTTTTGAAGTGGATATAGGAGACAAACCTGTTTCCAAGATTTTTGATGAACCTTTTGGGTTGGTTACAGCTGATGTTTTAGAGATAGATGTTGAATAATACTCCCAGAAGAACAAATGAGACCTTATGAGGTATTTGTTCCATGTCCCTGTACAGAGGGAGCTCAGAGAGAACAAAATTGTGCAATTTGTCCTTCTATGTTCTACTTCTGTTATTTGTATTTTTCACATTTAAATATGCAGCATAACTAGAATTTTTTCGGTTTCTCCTTTTTGGTCTCTTCATAGAACCAATTAAAATTGTCCCAGCCCACCACACTTTCAGTAAGTCCTAACAAAAGAAGATTATTATTTTGATGCCCCTAAAAGACAGTTTGTGAGTTACCTGCATCTGCCTTGTCAGTCCTGATGTGGAAGAATAAAGGAGGCCCAAAATTGCTCTATGGTTAGCATTTCTATGTCAGATCTGACCTTCTAGATAACTATTTGTTTCTCAGATCTATCTGCTGTTCTTATTGCTCTCTATTCTGCTTCTGTGCTCATTTTCCCTGTATTTTTTTTTTTAATTCAAGTTACTCTACCGACAGGCTCAATTACTAATCATAGAATCATGGAATCATAGAATGGTCTGGGTTGGAAAGGACCTATAAGATCATCAAGTTCCAACCCCCCTGCCATGGGCAGGGACATCTCCCACTAGCCCAGGTTGCTCAAAGCCTCATCCAGCCTGGCCTTGAACACCTCCAGGAATGGGGCATCCACAACGATGACTTCACATTTTAATTTTCAGAATAGAGAACAATGGAATTCTTAGAATCTGATGGAATTTCACTATGATATGTGGCCCTTCTGAATACCAGGCTTTCTTTCGTATAATTTTTGAGCTTTGCAGTTCCTCCAGGTTCCTAAGTTCCTAGCTATTGGCTTGTGCCTATGCTTTTCAGACTTGCTTATAGTTATTTCATGGTCCTAGCTACTGGTTTAGAACCTTATTTGGGTCTCTCATAGGGTGTCAGACCAGTTATCTTCCTTTCCTATGTAAGATCCAGAAAGGTAATGAAAGCAACCATGCAATGTCCAAAATAATTAATGTGCTACAATGTGTAAACTGAGCCAATTTCTGTCAGCTGTCCGAACAGATCATATAACATCATCCTGGGACATTTTGCTGTAAAATGTAATCAAAAGAATAAAAACAACCAACCAACCAACCAAATATTAGGGATCACCTGAAAAAAGCCAATGCAGCAATATCAGTGACATTTAGATAATTTGCATGCTCTTAAGTAAATACAAACTACAATTGACTGCATTTAAGAGATAAACTAACTTGTTCAATATTTTTGGCTAAGGGATTGAGAAAAACATCAAATTTTGTATGAGATAGAGGGTTTTTTCAGGATATATGCTGTCTTTTTTTGATAAATTTTGAATTACTGAGTCTTGAGAAAACTGATTTCAAAACATAAGTGAACTGTTGAAAATATGTAGAGGCTGTACTGCCCTGTTTCTTTGGTAGGTAAATAAATTATTCACTTTTTATTAGTTTTTTTAATGATGTTTGAAACTTAGACAAAGGCTGTCACATTCTTGTCTACATTCTTTTCATTGTATGTGCTTTGTAAATAATGTCACTTAACAGAAAACTCTCATCTCTTTCAGAACAAAAAACCAGAACAGAACATTGCATATCATTGATTTCCCAGCAGGGATCTTTATCTACATTACATGACACATGCTGAGGCCTAGGTGTTGATTAGTAACAATATCCTCTGAATGGCAATGTAACAGCAAATGAACAAGAGGGGAAAATTTGTCAGACATGATTTGCTCTTAGTGAAGCCATGTTGGCTGTCATCAATCACCTCCTTCTTTTCCATGTGTCTCAGTAGAATCTCCAGGAGGATTTGCTCCATGATCTTGCTAGGCACAGAGGTGAGACTGACTGGTCTGTGGTTTCCCTTTTTTCCCTTATTAAAAATGGGAGTTATATTTCCTCTTTTCCAGTCAGCAGGAACTTCCCCAGACTTCCATGACTTCTCAAATGTGATGGATATGTGGTTTAGCAACTATATCCACCAGTTTCTTCAGGACCCGTAAATGTATCTCATCAGATCCCGTGGACTTGTGCACCTGCAGGTTCCTTAGATGGTCTTGAACCTGATCTTCTCCTACAGGGGACGGTTCTTTATTCTCCCAGTCCCTGCATTTGCCTTCTAAGATTTTGGCAGTGTGGCTTAATGTCTTTCCATTGAAGACTGAGGCAAAAAAGTCATTGACTACCTCAGCCTTCTCCATATCCTGGGTAAAGAGGTCTCCCATTTCCTTCCTGAGAGTGCCCGCATTTTTCCTAGTCTTCCTTTCATCACTGACTTACCTATAGAAGCATTTCTTGTTGCCCTTTACATCCCTGGCCAGATTTAATTCTATGAGGGCTTTAGCTTTCCTAACCTGATCCCTTGTTGCTTTCTCTGTATTCCTCTCAGGCTACCTGTCCCTGCTTCCACCTTCTCTAGGCTTCTTTTTCAAGTTTAACTTTATCCAAGAGTTCTTTGTTCATCCATGCTGGCCTGCTGACATTTTTGCCAGGCTTTCTCTTTGTTGGGACACACTGCTCCCGAGCCTGGTGGAGGTGATCCCTGAATATTCACCAGTTTTCTTGGGCCCCCCATCCCTCCAGAGCTTTGTCCATGGGACTCTACTGAGAAGATCCCAGAAGAGGTCAGAGTCTGCTCTGCTGAAGCCCAGGGTAGGCAGTTTGCTACACGGTCTCCTCACTGTCCTAAAGATCTTGAACTCCAGCATTTTGTGGTCACTACAGCCAAGGCTTCCCTTGAATTTCACTTTCCCCACCAGCCCTTCCTGCTTGGTGAGAACAAGGTCAAGCATAGCACTTCCCCTTGTTGGCTCCTCTGTCACTTGGAGGAGGAAGTTATCATCAACGCATTCCAGGAACCTCCTGGATTGCTTATGCCCTGCTGTGTTTGTTGTCTCTCCAACAGGTATTGAGGTAGTTGAAGTCCCCCACAAGGACCAGGGCTTGTGAACATGAGTCTGTGCCTATCTGTCTATAGAGGGCCTCATCCACTCACTCTTCCTGGTCCAGTGGCCTGTAGCAGATCCCCACTACAAAGTCCCTTCTCCCTGCCCTCCCTTTAACCCTGACCCACAAGCTCTCAGTTGGCTCCTCATCCATCCCCAGGTGGAGCTACATGCACTCCCGCTTGTCACTGATATAGGAGGGTGACACCCCCTCCTTGTCTCCCCTGCCTATCCTTCCTAAAGAGCCTGTATCCCTCCATTCCAACACCCCAGTCATAGGAGCCAACCCACCATGTCTCAGTGATGCCAGCAAGATCGTAGCCCTGCGGCATACACAGGTCTCTAATGCCTTTTGTTTATTCCCCATGCTATGTGCATTTACATAGAGACACTGCAGGTGGACCACTGATGAAGCTGACTTACTGTCTGGAATTCCTTTGTGCTGCTCTTCTGTTGCTTTCTGGCTGGCCTGTGATTCGTCTCCAGGCTCTAGGCATGTGTGGCTGGCCCTGGATTCAAAATAGTATGACTGGGATGGACTGAGGTTCCCCTTCCCTGGCAACTTTAGTTTAAAGCCCTTTTCACCAGGCTGGCAAGCAAAAGTAAACTGGTGTAAAGGAGAGACAACAGTGATACCTGTTACATTTTCTTTTAATCACTCCTATAGTTCTTTCCATCCTGTGCCTTTTGGGATCACTTCAGACTGAAAAATCTCAGGTTTTAAGATTATATAAATATAACTGTCTCGAATTTCCTTTTTATGTTTTCTTTTAATAGAATCAAAAGTTACTATGTTACTATCTACCTAGATTACAAGATTTAAAAAAAATACTTTCTAGATTATTGTCTAGGTAATATGAGATGATAAAAAATAACTTGAGCACTTTGACAACTTTTAAAAATGTTTATAATAGCAGTCATAAATACTTCTTAATATTTTTCAAACTATCTTCTCCTTGTTCAGTTGCACAGTATGTTGTGTAGTGATGCCATCCCAGCTAACCATTTATATTTCCTTAATCAGGCACTTGATCAGAAGTCTGATCAGAACTGTTGCTATTTTACAAGCATCTGCTATTTTCATGATTGCTTTTTACTTTTCATCTGCACTTTGGTACAAAGATTTAATTAAAGTAGTTAAAATAGCAGACAACAGATGTGATCTACTCAACTACAAGTCAGCACTTTGAGATTCCCCTGTGGCTGAACAGAAATTAAAACAACTAAATTTCTGTAATTTATTTCAATTACTTGGTGTACCAATTTTAGTTAATCAGTATTGTCTTGCACCTTTTCAATGGTTAATAACATGGGAATTCTCAACTGTTACCTACTGCCTCTGCAAAAGATATTTTGGAGATATGTAATTCCTGCCTTTTTCTAATTTCCTACTGACAATGTTCTCTACTGTTTCTATCATTCCTGTATTGTTACATTAAATATTCCACAATGCTGTGCTCTTGGATGAGTTGTCAGCAGCAGAGGTAGAGACTCGAACCTCTAAATCTTATATATTGTCATGGTAAGCTCATCAATCTCAAGTGTGCTTGCACAGTGAATGGAGTGTGACTTCCATAATTCCCTGGGAAAGCAAACTGCCATGTTTTGATTGCTCTAATTACAAGACTCGGTGTCCTAACTGTGGCTGAGTATGTCTTAAATCTTCACCTGTTTTCTTCAACTATAGGATTTTACATTTGTAGAAAAGTGTGTGCTATGGAAAAAGGGGAAGAAAAACTGAGAAATGTTTTCCCCCTAGAAAATCTAATTATAATTAAATATATGTTAATGTTTTAGCTTACGCTGACCATGTCATTTGCGGAGTTGCTGCCTAACGGACTTTATCACTCAGCAGGATAGTCAAGATAAAATGAGATGTAAATTAGGGAACAAATTTATTTGATATTTCTTTCGTAATCATGCCTTCCTCTCCCTGCCCCCAGTGTTCACAAGTACTAGGTCTCTGTTAATTTTCCTTTAGTTAACCATATGTTCTTATTCTGTTTCTCACTGCATAACAATTCCTTCTGCTGTTCCAGTTTCTGGGTTTTTTTAGCTTTAGCCTCTCCTTTGGTTATGTTTCTCCATGAGCAACCTCTCTAAATGGTAAATGGAAAGTAATTTTAAAAAAATGTCCACTGTATTATTCTAAGGTTGTATCAATTAATAGAGATTTAATAGAGAAGCCACAATAAAAGTAGTGAGTCTGGGAAAGGGAACATTATTTTGGCTCCAAGAGCACTGAAAACTAGCTGTGTGAATAAATATGATACAATTTATCCATCAGAGTACCACTAAGGAAAAACAAAAAAATTAATAGTGCAGTAAAGTAACTTTCACAGATCTGAATGATATTCTTTTGCCTAGAACAAAACCACTTCCTCAGGAGAAGTATCTATTGGCTTTACAGTATACCTTGAAGGTCTGGCATGAGAAAGCCCTCAGGCTTTAGTAGACCACAAGTTAACATATGTTTGAAATTGATTTATTGCCTCTGTAAAGGGTCTGGTGAGGTATCTTACTTGGCATTTTACAGAAGAGAAAGGAAGCAATTTGTGACAGAAGAAGGTACACTTTATGTGTCCTTGAAAACCCCTGTGCAGCTTTGCATAGGTGTCTTTGCTGTGAATGATGAATTTTTATAAACCCAGAATCTTGATTTTAAAAGTGCAAAAATACCATTTTCCTACTTATTGCTACCTGGTTGTGGTAAACAGAAGACATACAGTTGAACCCCCAACATACTTTTATAGGGTGGATGTAAACTTGATGACAAAAGGATGGTCTCTCTTCCACACTTGTCTAGTTGTTTAGCTTTTTTAATTGCTGTGTTCTACCTAAAATGAGTTCCTGCATCCTGGCTTTCAGTCAAGTGCAATCTTGTCCAAGGAAGTCTTAATGGATGGACAACACGCAGCTACTAAAGGAATGATGTAGAACAGATGACCATGTCTAAACCAATGGTAGTGCTGTCTATGCAATTTTACATTTACCCCTACCAGCTTCACATGTGGTCTACAAGAAAGGGCAAATCTTGGTCCAAGTTCAATTCAAAATTTTTTCTGTGATGGCTTTTGGGCTTTTTGAGATCTGATACATAAGCAAAATTGTCTCTTCAGCCAGGGACTGCAGACTTGTAAATGACACAATGTCAATATTTTGAAGACAGTTGATGGGCCACAAAGAGAACACATTTCAAGGAGAATGAGCTTCATAATCTTTGAATCTTGTTCAGTCTGAAATTCCTGAAGGAGGCATGAAAGCTACAGGTGTTTCTGGGGTTGTTTCGGTGTGCCCCGTATCCCCTCCTTACTTCCAAGTACTGGAGCAGGTCATGGGAAAGAATGCTGGTATAGCAACTCTTGAAGCATCCTAGAGTTAACAATAATTTACTAACACACTCTTAATTCCAATACACTGGTGTATACCCAAGGCTATGTGTCAAGGTTACTGGCAACTGCTTCAAGCATTAGCACTCCTCTGTGTCCTTTTCAGTTCATGACCCAGCCCCTTCTACCCCCTACCCCGCCCCTTCAAGTCCTTCTGAGGTGTTAAAATGAACAGTCATGTTACAAAAGCAACGGAAGGGAGTGTGCAGTTTGCCTTTGTTGAGGTGGAGGTGAAAAATTGTCTGTGTGTTACAACTCAGAGGAATAGCTAATAGTAACTTGTTTACACAAGTCTCATCAAAACAATATTTTTGCATTCTTCCCTATATAGCAGTCTATCACAGATATCCAGCATTAGTGAAAAAACAAATCTGCTTCTGATGTAGGAATTCCTTTCTGGGTTCTATAGGAACAAAAGTGCATTCAGGATATCACCAAAACAACACAGAAAAAACATTGTGAGCACCCCTTAGGGGTGTGAGAAACTCTGAAATTATGGACTGGACAGTATCACTGGCAGATGTGTTTGAAGATGTGTATTCTTCAGTTGGTGGTCAGAGGTTAAAAGGCTACCACACAGGATGATTGTGTAGGAAAAACTTTAATTTGTTGCCTGGGTTAGTAAATAGGAACAGGGAAGGACAAAGACTCAAAAACCAAACTGTATTTGTAACCATCCCTCTCATTCATAAAGTACTAAAAAGCACAAGTTTTTGGAAGTACTAGAACAGAATATAGGAAGCTACATCTTCAGACAGTAAAGGCAAGATACATGGTCTAATATAGCATTTGATAAGCAGAAGAGTGGGAGGAAACTGTTTTTAACGTTGGGACTTCTTATTGGAACATAACTATAAAATTAACTGCCAAAAGTTGATAGTATGGAAACAACAATCTAAATAATAAAAAATTCCTTTATAAACTCAGGACATCTGGAGTTGAGGCTGTTCATTGACATTCCTCTGCTGGAGTAAAAAAGTGGAATTTTCCCTCTTGCTGTGTAATGTTTTTAGGGAACCTTGCCTCAACATTTTTGACTGTGCAGAAACAGACACATGAGATTTTCTAAGAGTTTAACTTCTGGAAGCTTGAATACTGCTGCTAAAGAAGTCTTGACTTTTGGAAAAGGACAATATTTTAAGCTATGGGACTGAGTTTGTATAGTGCCAGTTTCACAGTAGGTGAAAATTTTGTCAATATAGGGCATACTTGTATGGACAGAAATAAGCAATTTATCTTGAGATTTACAATAAGACATTAAAAATTTGTGTTGAGATCTTGCACATTTTTATTTCTCAAAGCCATCCAAATGGCTAACAATCCACCTCCTCCTCATTGTCTCTCCACAGTACATTGATTTTTTTTTTAAAAAAGTGTTTTAAAGTAACAAAATCTCTAGAAAAAATAAATGTGTGATATTATTGTATGAAATGGGTTCAAGGAATGTAAAATAGATTATATCTGTAAGCACTTCTATTTATTGTCTGTGAGAAATGGAATTTTAGCAGTTAATTGCCTTATTCTCAGGTGAACACAGCATGATTAGATGTTCCTGCCCACATGTTGAGTTGTAGCCACCTATTATGTCTATACATCACTATATGCAGTGCCAGAAATCTGCTTCTCTGTGCTCCTTCGGTGCTCCTGGAGACTCAGAGCTCAAGCACTAAATTTGTGTTCTAAGAGCTGCAGAAAATTTTGTAAGCAGACACAAGGAGTGTGGATTTTCTTGTTCAACAGCAGGCACCTCTGTACATGTGCTTGCAGTCACAATCTTTTTTTCATGCTGTTGCAATTTCACAATACCAGCAATAGAAGCTCATATTTATGAAATATAATGTTTCTCTGTTCAAAGATCCATGCATGACCAATGAGGTTTGTGGCATAATGAAGTATGAAAGCAGTGAGAAGAATGTCTGGGGTTTGAAGTGATTCCACAATTTAGATGAAAAGGCTTATATTTTTACATCATATCAGCATTTTTATACAGATTCTTTTAGAGGAAAACAAATTAAATCAATCAGTTTAATTTTTTTTGAAAGGTCCGGGCCCCCCAATGCAAGAAAGACACTGAGCTGTTGGAGCAGGTCCAGAGGAGGGCCATAAAGATGGTCAGAGGGCCATCTATGATGAAATGCCTTTTTGCTGGAGATGTTTTGAGTAAATTCTGTCTGTTGCTTTGAAATAAAGGGATACTGAATCTAAACATGTACAAAGTGGGCAGTTATGATACCATAAACCAGGTCCAATTTTATTTTATTTTTCTAAAAACAAAAATAATCTAGGACGATAGTGACAAAAGTATGACTCCAATTCTGTCTTCTTTGGAGCAAGTTTTCAGTTTTTCAGTTTTTGAATATTTGTAGAAAGGAATCTATTGTGGAAGTTATTCAGAAATTTGTCTTTGGAGCAGGCCTTCCTGGTGGCCTGCACTTTTGCAGGTCTTAAGATAAATTGCTGATATGCCATTGCCAAATTCAGCACATGCTGCAACTCACCCTGCTTCACCAACTTTTATTAGAGGTGACAGGTAATGCAGTCTGAAAATAATCCAGGCCTTCTGTTGACACAGGAGGCACTTCAACTGTCATGCAAATGAAAGCTGTTGACATTTAGCTGTGTTTTCTTTTTCTTTGTTTCATTATATAATTAATGTGAACTTTGGAAGTGGAGGAGAAAGTTCCCATTTTCACTGTGACACATGGTGAAAAACACATTTCATCTTTCTTCCTTATTCTTTTCATTAAGACTCAGTTGTATAAAATAACTGAAGAATAATCTGGAAATGGTAAGATACTTTTAGATAAAAAGATATTAAACTGAAAAGTGGTATATATCCGTGCTTATAGAAGTCTTAAAAATGTTAGAAAAGAATATTCATTAGTTGAGTGGCACAGTTACAGTTGTCTATGAAAAACTACAGCAGTGGTTAAATTTTTATAAACCCTACACTAAACTGAATAGATGGGACTACCAATCTCTCCCCTTTCACTGCTGGGTTGAAAAGCATATGGTTGTTATTGCTTGTGTCAAAAATGGCCAGTCTGTAACTCTTGAAGCTCATGCAGTTTGCAAAGGCTTATTAAAGAGCCAAGTTTAATTTGTAGTTTGGTTCTGACAATTTATTCATTGATGTTAAATCACTCATCAAACAGCATGGATTTAAACCTGCTGCGTGCACTGCATGTGCTGTAGTTGATTAGAGACTTTTGCAATGATGCTTTTATTATACAAATACTATTATGAGATAGCTTATTTTAGTATAAATATGCTTTAGTTGACTCTTGAGACTTACTCTTTTGCCTCATAAATATGAATCTGAATAGGTCTAAAGAGGGCTTACCTGCCAAATCTATTAATGTGGCTCACATTTTGGATTTAAAAGTCTACTGACATATCTTTCAATCAAAAGACCACTTTGGAAAAATGTCAACACTCCAATTAAAACTGTGTTTTATTCTTTAACTCAATGTAAGGCTTAGACTGGCCAGTGGTATTCAGTTAAATGTTTCACTTACAGCTGTCTGACAGCTGAGGGCTTTTTTGTCCACCTGAAATCTGAGAGAGATTTGGTTTAAAGCCTGACCACTTGAAATTGTGGGGTAATATAATCTGTTCTCTTGGACTGCCTTCTCCAATGCACAATCAAGAATTTATAAGGGATTACAAACACCACTGAGTGACAAAAATGGAAAATACATGTGTAATATGTTTATTATACATATTATTGTTGGTAAATTTATACTGCAACTTGAAAGCAAATTATATTTCAGACAAAATCTATTCATATCAGAGTAGAAACTGGTTGTTGTAGAGATGTACAATTGTCAAAATACGCAGATAGCATAAAAATTCCTACAAAGCAATATCTAAATTAAACTCATGTAGAATGCATATGTTACCAATTTGAGGTGAACTGAATTCCTAAGGAGATGTAATTACAAATTCTTGGGTTTGAGACAAGCATAGGCATTTTCAAGTTAAATTTGCATTCAAAAACATGCTGAAATTAGGAAGGTACATAGTAGCAGCACACAAAGTGTGCAATGATGAACTGGAATCCATATGATAAACAGTGGAAAGACATACATACATATTTTTTAAGTAAGCTCAATCTAAACTTTTTGTATAGGTCATAAAATGTCTGAATCAGACAGATCTACTTTTATTAATGCTTTTATTGCAATAAAAATTTAATCTTTCATCTGAAGGAGAAAATTTTAAGTTATGAAGAATACTGTTCAATAGAAAAAAAACCCATAAAGGTAAATTTTAAATGGCGAATGAAAACATTTTAGAATAAAATTCCTGCAGAATAAATTAAGAAACGTTAAAATGTACAATAAAGCAGAATTATACCCCTGTTTTCAAATCATATTCTGCTTTCTTGTCATGTCTGACAAAAAGATCAATCCAACATGTATTTTTGTTCTAAAAATAAGTAAATAAATAAAACTTTTTTTGCCTGTTTGCCTGAAGGTTTGTCCCTCGTGAATTACTGCTGTTTTTAAAAAGTTTACTATTGGCCTCCTGTCATTTAGAGTAGGGAGTGAATGGTGTCTGACAGTTCACTGAACATGTTTTAGAGGTGAAAAAAAAAAGGAATTAAAAAGAAAATAATGTTAAAATACATCACTACTTTGCAATAGAGTGCTCTAAGCTGGTCTCTTTCTTCCCTAATTAATTTTCTAGATAAGAAAATGCAATAGATTTAATCTAGTCAGACTTTACTGAAACATTTGATATGATGTCCCATATACTGTTTAGCTAGTGTGGAGAAGGCAGTGATCAGCTTAAGAATTGCAAGTTGGACAAAGAATAATCTAAAGGAAAGGCGGCAGATTCTATTGGAGTGATATCTATAAGATTGGTGGGAGGTTTCACAGAGATTTCCTTTGTGTTTTGGTTGACCTGATTTATTTTAAGTCGTGAGGCATCATCTCTAAATGGAAGACTATGGTTATCTCCTGAGATGTTAGTGACTAGCTGAAACAGAAGTTTAATAGCTTAAAATAAAAAGTTATGCACATAGGGAACTAAATAACAAATACTTTTGCTGTAAGTTGGAGGCTTGTCTACTTCAAATTACAGAAGACAAGACAGACCTCAGTCTCTTAGTAGGTCACATCTTGACTCATAGTTAACAATCTGGAGTTCCTGTGAAAAAGAAAAATGGGATTTTAGAATCCATAAGGCAAACTTTTTCCACTAGTGAAATGAATACTGTTGTACAATGGGAAACCATGCAGCTGGAATATAATGAACATTTCTCAGTACTCAAGTTTGAGAAAGGTTTGTCCATACTGGAAGAAGTAGAATGTGGACCAGTAATTTGATGCTATGCTGCAGAATCCTCTTAAAGAGGAGATTAGGTATGACAGGAATGGAGAAATAAAGTCTGGGAACCAGGAAGGATTAAGGCCTTCCTTGAACTGAAGGAGGTATCAGTACAAAAATAAAAAGAATGGAGTGGCCAAGAACAAATTTGGGGTGAATATAAAACAAAGGTTAGGGAAGTGAGATTTCACAGCAAACTTCCCTCTAGGTGAGTTGGAACAATTGATTTTGACCACTTTGTGAGAGGAATTATATGGTTGTACTGGTAGTAGAAGGCTTAATTTGATCACTGAGTGAGATTAAGAGAATTCCTAATGGTAAGGCAGAACTGAGAAGCCTTTTCTGGTTTGTGGTTGTTTTACTGAATTCACATTTAGGCCTTCCAGACACACAGGATATGCAGTTCAAAGGCTCCTTAACAGAGTTTTGTTTGACAACCTGATAAGATAGCTGCTCTTTCTCTTGATATAATTTATCTAAGTGAAGGAATTTTGTTTATGGCTTCTGGTTTCAGCTGAGACAGAGTTAACTTTCTACATAGTAGCTAGTGAGAGGCTGTGTTTTGGATTCATGCTTTGAGGAAAGCTGGTAACATACTGATGTTTGTAGTTATTCACAGGACAGTCAAGGACTTTTCAGCTTCTCTACTGTGCCAGCCAGTGTCTGCAGGTGCAGCAGAAGCTGGGAGGGAGCACAGCCCCAGTTACTAGCCTAGGACTCTACCTTAGGTTTAGGATTGACGCTCAGATTGGCCAATGGTCTATTCCATATCATGCACATTATGCCCAGTATATAGATGAGGATCTATCCGGAAGCTTGCTCTCTTGTTCTGGGTCAGCTCTCTTTCCGGGTTGACTCTTTCTGGGTGGCCCCTCTCCCAGGGTCGTCTCCCTCCCTTGGTCAGCTCTTGGTCTTGAATGCTTGGGCCCTTGTCTCCATTCTGGGAGTGTGATTTCAGGCCTCTCCCTGCTCCAGGATTGTTATTCAGGAATGGGCTGAGCCTTGGTCATGGGATGGTGAGCAGTGTCATTGTGTATCATTCATTTGTACATTTGTATGTATTGCTATTACAATCAGAATTATTATTATTAGTTTCAATATTACTGTGGTTTATTTAATAAATTGTTCTTATCTCAACCCACAAGACTTTTTTTCCTTTTACCCCTTTAATTGTCTCCCCCATCCCCAGGAGATGGGAGGGTGAACAAGATTCTGCTGAGACACATGGAAAACAAGGAGATGATTGGTGACAACCAACACCGTTGTACTAAGCGCAAATTGTGCCTGACAGATTTGGTGGCCTTCTACAGTGGGGCTACAGTGTTGGTGGATAAGGGAAGAGCAACTGCCATCATCTACCTGGACTTGTGCAAAGCATTTAACAGTGTCCTACATTACATCCTTGTCTCTAAGTTGCAGAGACATGGATTTGACAGAAGGACCACTTACTGGATAAGGAATTGGCTAGACGGCCACACTCAAAGAGTTGCAGTCAATGGCTCAATGTCCAAGTGGAGACCGGTGACAAGTGGCATTCCGCAGGGGTCAGTACTGGGACCAGTGTTGTTTAACATCTTTGTCGGAGACATGGACAGTGGGATGGAGTGCACCCTCAGCAAGTCTGCTGATGACGCCAAGTTGTGTGGTGTGGTGGACACACTGGAGGGAAGGGATGCCATCCAGAGGGACCTTGACAGGCTTGAGAGGTGGGTCCATGCAAACCTCATGAAATTTAACAAGGCCAAGTGCAAGGTCCTGCACGTGGGTCGAGGCAATCCCAAGCACAAATACAGGTTGGGCAGAGAATGGATAGAGAGCAGTTCAACATGAGCCTGTGTACATGCTTGCAGTCCAGAAAGACAGCTGTACCCTGGGCTGCATCAAAAGAAGCATTAGCACCTCTGCTCTGGGGTGGAGCTCTCCAACTGCTTTCAGTTGACAAAAATAAAACATGTTATGTAAGCACATCCTAATTTGAAATTAATTCAGATCACTCGTTATGCTCCTAAAATTCGAAATGTGAACGGCTAGCTCAGTAAATGTGACCACTGTGGGAACTACATATCATTTGTGGATGCTACAAAATATAGTGTTTCTCCCTAGCTACAACTGTTCCTCCAGTTTTGTCTTTCCTGGACTCTACTATTTTATTGCTTCATTTTTCACATTTGATAAGTTCTTCAGGATCTATTATCTAAAATAAAATAAAAATATTAATGACAACCATCATAAAAGCAGACGTCAGTTATAGAATAATTATGGTACATTCATATTTTGGGTCTTGATTTTTGCTGTTAAAATATTTTAACTTACAGCTGTTAACTTCAAGGTCTGTTTCTTGTTAGTAAGCCACACAAGCAGAAAAATTTTTATGAGATGGAGAACTGTGATCTTTAATTTTTGGGTTTTGTTCTGTTTTTGTTTGCTTGGGGGACTTAACTTTGCTCCCTCCCTCTTCCCAAGAGAAATGGCTTAAATTACATGAGTTTAGACTCTGGAGTCAGCTTAGGCAAAATTTGAGACAGGACATTTGGAACAGTTTTTAATGATCAGCAGAATATACTCAGGAGAAGTTTAGTACCAAATGAGTGATGTGCTTTCGTAGATAGTCATGAAGTGCACCGGGGGAGGTGCTTGGGAGAGATTTTGGGAGCACTTTGTCTGAATGCAGCAAGTGACATTAATCCCTAGTGTTCAAGAGTACCCAGTTAAGATTTTGTAACAGCATGAGGGCTATCACTCATAAAACAGGTTCCTTGCCCATCAGAACCATTATTTGTAATGCCTCATGAGCTTTGATGGTATTTTTGACAAATCCTGGCTTGCCTGCAGGGCTGATGCTTTGGGTCTCTAGCCAGCATAGGTGGGTTTATCAGAGGCAGATTGTAGTAGAATCATGGTGTTTGAAACTGTGAAGAACTTTGTTTTATACACACTGCATAAACAAGCTCTGGGTACAGAGATAGGCTATCATTCCATAGAATTAACAAGGAGAAAAACTGATCTGAAAAATAAAAATCTGTGGTTCCCATGAATCCAATCAAATATTACCAGAAACTTAGTTAAAAGAGAATTAGTGTAAGAATAGCTGTGGCAGGTGAGAACAAGGGTTCATTTAGTCAAATATCATGTCTCAAAAGTATTAATCAGGAAGCTTCAGTGGATTACTGTTCTGTGAATGGATATGTCAAGTCTTTCCTTGAACCCACACCAAATTTCATAGTCTGCAAGAGCCTCAACAAGAATTCCACAATTCAGCCAGCTGTATGGACGCTCTTCTTCCTTTGTCTGTTTGAACCTTACTCCTGACACCTTGATTTGATGACACATCCTTGTAATTTTAATACTAATTTTGGAGACTAAAGATATTGACAAAGATGGTCCAGTTTGTTATTGAAAAAATAGAAATAGAACTCTTTAACACTAATGTATTTTTAAAGAGCAGGGATTCTCTTATTGCAGCGCTGGATGCCTGGGGGACAGTTGTGCCTGTTGTGCATGCCATATATCACACCAGTGACAGAGTTTATATCCCCCTGTTACATAGATATACATCACATTTCCCAGATTGATCATACATATTAATTCTTTTTCCTGAAACTAATTATCATATTTGCATAGTTATTACACACATTCAGCAAGGGGGGGGTCTTAATTTGAGGGGGGTCTCAGGTACTTGGAGGTGTGGTCTTCACATTATAAGCAGCATTCAGGACTTGTTTATAATTCAAGGACAGCAGTTCCTGTAATTCCTGATAGGGGGTACATCATTCCCATTGTCTTGAAAAACAGACCATCCAGCACTATCTTAGTGTTCACATATTCCCTGAGTTGCAAGTTTAACTTCTTTATTGACAGTTAACAAGTTCAGTGGCTTTCAGTGGAAAGAGTGGAGGTTTTGATTGGATATGAAGAACATTTTCCACTGTAGATCAGCTTTGAGCATGTTAGTCTGAATTCAGTATTGACCCCTCTTTGAACAGGAGGCTGGAATACATATGACCAGAGGTTTCTCCCAAGCTCAAATGATTTCTGGATCAGTGTAATTTATCTTTTCATGCTGCTTCTGAATGTGGTTATTAGTGTTATTTTGTTTAGCACCTCTTTGCAAAAGAAGTTTTCTATGCATTTAAAAGCCCTTGTTACAGACCTCTTAACTTGTCTGAAGTCTATAAAATTCTTTTTGAAATGGGGATAGATCAGAACTACCTGCAGTGTTTCAAGATGTGCCTGAAGACTTGTTTCTGCAGTAGTATCATGATGTGCTTTGTTTTGTTTCCTATTCCTTTCCTAATAATGTAAACATTTTCTTTTTTTTAACCATTACTGGTTATGTTTCCATGGAGTCTTAACTCCACAATCTCCCGGCTGGTAATAATAATAAGTTCAGATGTCTTGATTTATATGTTGCTGGACATGAGCCAGCAGTGCGTGTGCAGCCCGCAAAGCCAACTGTGTTTTGGGCTGCATTAAGAAAGGGGTGGCCAGCAGGGAGAGGGAGGTGATTGTGCCCCTCTACTCGGCTCTTGTGAGGCCCCATCTGGAGTACTGTGTCCAGGCCTGGGGCCCCCAGCACAGGAAGGACGTGGAGCTCTTGGAAAGGGTTCAGAGGAGGGTCACTAAGATGATCAGAGGGCTGGAGCACCTCTCCTGTGAAGAAAGGTTGAGGGAACTGGGCTTGTTTAGCTTGGAGAAGAGAAGGCTCCGGGGAGA
>WKFP01013961.1:364996-377142 GCA_011057875.1 Pterocles orientalis | reverse complement strand
GGGGGAATGGTTTTAAATTAAGACAGGGGAGGTTTAGGTTAGAGATTAGGAGAAAGTTTTTCACCCAAAGGGTGGTGGCACACTGGAACAGGTTGCCCAGGGAGGTGGTGGATGCCCCATCCCTGGAGGCATTCAAGGCCAGGCTGGATGTGGCTCTGAGCAGCCTGGTCTAGTGGTTGGCGGCCCTGCATATGGTGGGGGGGTTGAAACTAGATGATCACTGCGGTCCTTTTCAACCCAGGCCATTCTATGATTCTATGATTCTATGATTCTATGATTCTATGATTCTATGATTCTATGATACGTAAAGTTAGAAATTTTTTTTCATGTACATTACTTTACATTTTTCTATATTGAATTTTAGCTGCTGTTTTATTGTTTGGTCACTCAGTCCTGTGCTTTTGTTCTGCTCTTCTTCACAGTTAGCCATTACTTTTACAACTGTGACCTAGTATCATCATCAAACTTCGTCATCTCTTTGCTCAGTCTTGTTTTCATAGATTGGTTAAGACTTCACTGAACAGCAAGGACATCAGTGCACATTCCCATGGAACTCCAAACATAATCTTCCAAAGCAGAGCCAGACCATTTACTCCTATCTCCTGTTTCTTTTCTTTGAAGTAGTTACTAATTTGTGCAAAGACCTTTTCTTAATTCGGTATCTTCCTAGTTTTCTCAAAAGCCTTGGCAAGAAAATGTTCTCCAAGTCCAGGCAGATTATTAGCTAAATCAGATCTGTGTGACCCCTTTCAAAGAATTTAGTTAGATTTGTATGGCATGATTTCCCTTTAGAAAAGCTTAAGTAGCTGTTTTCAAGAACAATTTTTTCAATATATCAATTTTTTACTTTAATTTCACTTTATCTTGTGTCTGTAGGCTTATTTATAATGATTTTTTGACTGACATATGTTACATTTTCTATTGATCTATGTCTACTTGTATTTCTTGCAATCTGACAAACGAGTCGACTAAAAAGAGATGACTGTTACAACATGAAGTCCCCAGTTTACAAAGACTTCAGTGATGCAGAAGTGCTCTTTGTGCTCAGAGCAGATAGACATACGAAACCCTATGGAACTGTGTTGTTAGAAGCCAAATAAATAAATAAATGCTTTGCTCAGCATTAGTAATACATTAAGAACTAATCCTGAATACACTGGTACGATAATAGTACCTTGCAGGAACATCCCTGTCATTTATTTCCTGTTTATTTTTAAAACCAGAACTTCAAGTCAGTTTTTAAACTTTTCCAGCCACTTTTCCTTGGCGATTTCAGTAGATGGCTCTGTGTATTTTGGAGAGAAGATACTTGAAAGTATGTCTTCAAGGTCTTTGGATTCAACCTCGCTCTAAACTCAGCTGTAATTCTTTCCTTAATATAGCTCCTGGCTGCTGATTTATAGACTCTTTGTTTTTATTATTTTTACAGTTGATTGTGACTGGATTAGGAACGTTTTATCAATAATTATTTTCTGAGGCATAGAATTTGAATACAATCATGGAAAATAGCAGTTTATGAAAGTAATAAGAACAGCATAATCTGGATTAGTAGAAGTTTATTTAATTGTCCTTTTCAAATAAATTTATGATTTTTATTTTCTTATCGTAAGTGTAGCTTTAGACTTTGACTACACAGAGCATGGTGTAAAACTAGATTCCAGTCACCTGGCAGATTCCTGCTGGTAGGAATAAACATCTTTCTTTACCATTAAGTGTTAATTCCTAACATAATGCTATTACACAGAATATGAGAATGGAGTGCATCTGTAGAGAATAGTTTTACTAAGCTGATTTTAGAATTGTGTACAAACTATGCATTGACCATAGTGTACTAAAGACATATAACTTTCTTTTGAAAAATAACATTTCTCCAGTGGTAAGAATGCCAAGTGAAAAAATAAAATTATAGAACATTTAAAAGAGGTGTGCTCAGTGGAAATGGATTTCTTCCTCATGAAGGAACTGTCTGTCTTGAACATTATGAAATAAAAAAGCAAACTAAACTCCTTGCTAAAATGTTTGCAGTAGGCTGAAACCTGTGCCTGGAATCCCTGTATCATGGAATATTACAGTGAAAATCCACACATTTTTAAAGTTATTCAAGTAAATCAGTTTAGCTGTGAACAAGCAGAATTAATTCACAAGATGAAATCTAAGTGATTCAAAATAAGTCTTATGCCTGTGTCATTTGTACTGTAGTGCATGACTATAAATCAAACTTCTTGTTTAAACAGTTCCTGAAGTGTTCATGAACACTGGCTCTGTATGCTGGCATTTCCCTCATGTAGATAAATAATTGCAGCAAGATTTTAGAAGGACTTGTCAGTCTAGTCTCTTATGTATACTGTTCTTCCTGGCAAATAGATACAGGGATTGAGAAATTTCTAATTGCTTGAATTTGTTTCTCTTATTTCTGGCCTTCTGCATTCAAAACATCAGGTGAATTCGTTTAATTTCTGTTTTACAAAAACAACAATTAATGTAGGGTTAGTATTTGGTTAAAATTACGACTAGGTTGAAATTAGATAGAACTTTTGTCATTAGCTTCAATGGGAGGACATTAAATTATGTGTGTCATTCTGTACTGTTACATAGTACATGTTGGAGTTCTGGATCTTATATTGATTAGCCAGTGTAGAGATTTGGGAGATAATTATCTTACTGGGCTTACTCTTCAGTTATTCATTGCAAACTGGTAAATGATTTATCAGGTCCTACAGTTCAGTTTTGGAGATACGATTTACCCCTGATGAGATAAATATCACCAGAATTTCACTAAAAGACTGTTCATGCTGGCATGCAGATATTTTCTGATTAAAAGAGGAGGAATCTTCCCCCTGAAGTGCCCCTACATAACAGGTACGATGTGCTGAGGCTGGAGAATGAAGAGAGAGAGAATACGGGCGAGACCTAGAAAAGGCCAACTCTGCAAAGTTGGTCCAACCACCCACCCACATTGGAACAGGTGCCACCAGAAAAGTATGTAGGGTGTTAGTAATCGGAGACTCCTTGATGAAAGGCACCAAAGTGGCCATTTGTCACCCAGACAATATCTCTAGAGAAATTTGCTGCCTGCCAGGAGCTGACATCCATGATATTATGGACTGGCTGCTGAGCCTATAAAACCTGTAACTATTCCTGCTCTTCCAAGTAGGATCAAATGATGCTGTAATGAGGCAACTTGGAAATATCATAGGAGACTTTATATCCCTTGGAACAATGTTAAAGGGATCTGGAGCACAGGTGGTGTTCTCCTCTGTCCTTCCAGTCAGAGAAGGGGGTTCAAGAAAAAGAAGATGAATTTAACAGGGCAACGGCTGGCTGCATAACTGGTGCCACGCTCAGGGTCTCGGCTTCTATGACCTTGGGCATACCTTTGAGAAACTGGGCCTGTTGACAGCTGATGGAGCTCAACTAAGTGAGGAAAGAGTGTCCTGGGCAATAAGCTGGCTGGACTTACAAAAACAGCTTTAAACTAGATTTCGTGGGGGAAGGGGGTGGTGTTCTAAGCACTTGAGAAGAGACAAGGGCTTCTGAGGCACTAGGAAGCAAAAGGGAAATCCGTGTGAATTGCCTCAAGGGAATTAAGGTGAGCTCAACTACAAAGGAAATGTGGCTGATAGCGTGGACAAAGTGTCACTATACCAATGCACGCAGCACGGGAAACAAACAGGAGGAGCTGGTAGCTGCTCCCCAGATGGAAAACTGTGACCTAATTGTTATCACAGAAACTTGGTGGGATGAGTTGCAGAATTGGAGTGTTGTTATTGTCGGCTATAAATTATTCAAGCTGGACAGGCAAGGAAGGAGAGGTCGGGGAGTTGCCCTCCATGCCAAAAACCACATTGATTGCGTGGAGCTATCTTTGAAGAACAGCAATACACAGGTCAAGAGCTTATGGGTGAAAATTAGACACTGAGCTAACAAAGCAAGCTTTCTTCCTGGAATTCCCACCTATGGCATAGCCCTGATCCTCAGCTGTTACATCACTGATATATAAGTCTGGATCTACCTTGAAAAATTACAGTTCTTGTCCTAGCAACTTTTGATAGAAATGTCAGAAATGCAGAAAAAAAATTACAGCATATAATGGCCTCTGACGTCTATGGAGAGTAAGATTTGTTCATGTCTTATTCATGTATACTGAACTCTCAAGGACAGCATGAGCAATGATTGTCAATATATGCCATTAGAAAGAATACTATGAATTCACAATCTTATAAAGTTAAACAAATTATGGAACAAATTTCTTTAAATAGGGTTGCATTTCAACACTTGCTATTTTCCAAACTATTTCTAAGCAGCATTTTGAAGAGATTTCAGGATTATTTTAAATTATTCAGTGGTAGCCCAGAATGGCAAGGCTTGTTCTGGAAGGCTGTTTTCATGCTTGGTGAAGCCTGAAGGACTTAAGCTTTTCTGTGTAGTGCTGGAAGGCAGTTTAAAAAAGCCCGTAATACCTGGGACAGAGTGAGGAGATGAGGGAATAAAATTTCTCCTTCTTCCTTAACACCACCATAAAAGGTAATCTCTAAAGTTTTCATAGAGTAGTTCAGCAATTTATTTCTTTTACTAACACATACTATGTGGCTGGAGATTAAGATAGGTCTGATAACACCTGATATTCTTGGAGGACTATTGAATAAAGACTTTCAGCTCCAATTCCCTAGCACATATTCAGTCAAGGCAGAGTTGCAGTGTGAAAGTTGTTACCTTCCAACAAGCATAAACTTCTAACCTGACCTGAAGTGATTGTTGTGGTTTAGTGTCTAGTGCACAACTTCTGTGTAACTATGTTGAAACTATGATGGAAAGACAATGCTGCTTCTACTTTACAAACAGACTGAAGGATAATCAATTGCTTAGAGACTTGGTTGCCATCTTGGAAGCAGAATCCAGGTCCTATTTAAAATGTATTATACTATCTTGATCAATTTGCATTCCTAGCACATAATGACCCTGAATCTATACAAATAGTAGCAGGTTTTATACAAGTTCTTCCAGCAACGGAGATATACTACTTCTTTCCCTAGAGCACGTGTGATAATGAGAAACTTAACTTGGGCCTTTTGATTATTGTTTTATGTATTTTTTATGTCTCCTTGCAATTTGAAAGCATCTATATTTGGAGAAGCATAATGAAAAAAATAAAACTAGGAAATGTAAAGTTACCAAATGCTGGATGGAATCATAATGTTCTTGAATAGCAGCACAGGTGTCCTTAAAAGGGTAAAACATAAATGAAGGACAATATATACTCTGCAATAATGGAATTTTGCGTCTGGTAGTTAACTGATTTTTAAAAGTAATTTTTGTGGTTATTGCATTTATGTTTGTCATAGGTGTGTGTACGTCTGTAGCCTTTTTAGTATTATTTAGATGGCCAGATTAGAGAAATGCACACAGTATACAACATAGTAGACATCAGAAACTGCATAATGAATATTGCAAGTAAGTCTATTGTCTTTCCTTGGATTAGTTATCATAGAAATGTATAAATGAAAAATGACTACATATGTTATTACTAAAGGAGTAGAAGTAGAATACTGCTTTTAATATTATGCAGAAGAAGCTGAAATGACCTATACAGTACATATAGAAGGATCTTGCTGCTATACAGAGGCTGACGAGTCACTAATGACTTCTGTCTTTTTTTGGAGGTGATGACTTCCTTACTGGAACAGAAGTATTTGTTTTCTTGAAGTGGTGCTAATAACCGTGGATGAGGATATTGCATTTCTGTACGTGACTGCTGAATCTGTCTTTCTGGCATATGTACAATATTGTTAAAAAAGTAGATTAACATAGCTGATTTTATTTTCGTAATTTCTTCTGGGTTAGCCTGAAACGAAACCGTAAGGAGTTTTTTGTTTCCTGGCACTTGTCTTTTAACACAGTTCCTGTATGATCACTTTTGAGGAGAGTCTTCTGTGGGCAGACTTATAGTGACTAATGTCCCACTAAGGACTTGTGTCCTGACACAGTCCAGCATGGAGCTTTCTATAGAGGACAATCAAATTAAATGAAAGTTTTCACCACAGTCTGAGCACCACAGTTTACCTAAGAGAATTCTGTTCTTAAGAGCAGGGGAAGCAAGATATGTGCATTGTGCCTGCAAAGTTGACTTTGGCGTGGGTCATCAGCTGTCCTATAATCATACTATTTACTGGAGTGCATAGAATGGAAGATGAATGGATGATTTAATAAGAAAATTTTTGAAAGACTCGGCTGAAAGAAGGAAGATCAGAAGAACCAAAGAATTGAGAGGTGTGGAAGATGGGCATCAGAGAGACAGATATTGTTGGCAGTTCCACATCTACAGGAAAGCCTTTCAGGCAATAGAAGGAAAACTGTGAATAGAAATGTGTAGCTGGGAAAGCCAGATAATGAGGAGTTGTAACAAAAAACTCAGTGGAACATTCCTGATGCAACAGAACATCAAGCAAGTCAAATGGAGATTTCTCTAGTCTAGCAGTGAAAAATAAACTACCAGAAGTGTTCAGAAATTTTTGCTGGTTTATTGGTTCTTTTACCTGCTTCTGCAGCATCCACAGAGTCTGAATATGTCACTGCTTACTTCACTGGTACTGAGAATCAAATAAGGTAGTGCTTCAGTGAACTACTAGTCCTTCTGTTGCTCCCTTCATATGAGAATTCAAGAAAAAAAACATGAAAAAAAATAATGAAAAATACCAAGTTCTGATTTTTTTTCTGTCCATTTCAATATCCTGTTACAAACCCAGACATTAAAAAAAACATATGAAATATACACTTTTTAAACCATTTGTGTTATATTGTTCAGTTAGACAACAACCAAAGAATGAATTAGTGTTTACCAATCTATTTGAAATACTTTGATTGAGAATTTTTTGTTACTGGGTAGACCTGTACAAGACTTAATTTTCATGACTGACCTTTACAAAGGTTCTTGAACAATTAATCCTTCTTACCCTCATTACTTTAAGTTCTAGAAAACTTTTGTTTACAAGCAGAATCAATTAGTTTGATATTCTTGCCAGTGTAAACACCATGTCACTATTCTGAAAGGATGATTTTGCTTCAGCTATCCACTTTGATGAAATCCTACAAAATAAAAGTACTCCTGCTTATAGTGCCACTAAGGAAAATACTGATTTAATACAATATGCATTAATTAAAATGTATTCAAAATAAAAAAAAACCCAAAACATTTGATCTGAGTCACAAACCCTGTACGGAGGGTTCTTCTACAGCTTGAAGAAGAAAACTGGTGATGGTAAATAAAAATTTGACATAGGAAAGAAGTCATCAAATCATACTACAGTTTTTGGTTGTTGCTGTTAAGCACTACTATGAAAGAGCTCTGTACACACAAATAGAAGGTGTTATAAACTCAAATTCTGTTATTGTCACAGACCTGAGTTTGTAAGGTTCAGTCAATGTCTTCAATGTTGTCTCTTGGCTAGAATAATATTCTAATCATAATACACAGTTATGTAGGATTACACCACAGAAGACTTGACATTTGCTGACAAAGGAGGAAATTTGGTGTAATCTTATTGATAGTTAGCTACCTTGTGAACACTGACTGCAGAAGTGCTAACAAATATCTGTATTCAAGTTATTTTTTTCTTAAATCTGATTGTGAAGAACGGCAATATGAGGTGAATTGCAAATAATTACAGTAGGAAGTGATGACAGGGCCAGTAACTGAAGCATCTACTCACAAAACTAAATTGACTGTGGACAGTAACATGGACAATACTTCAATATCCTGTTGTCGTGCCTCTGATTTTCGAAGAATAAGGGAACTAAGACTAAGAAAAATAGTAAATGAGTAAATGAAAAATAGAAATTAAGACAGCTAAGATGTTGTGGAACAGTAACCTATTAAAGTGATGTTAATGTGAACTATGTGGACAAAATCCTGCCTCTTGTCATGTTAAAACCATCATGGATGATTATCAAACAGATCTCAGTGCAACAGTTCTGAATAACTGCTCGTTCAAAGAGACGCAGAGTTAGGCACAGACCATTGCTAGCTGCTACAGTGTGATATTAACATTATTTTTCATCAGTCTGGACAAGAATCAGAAGTAGCTAACAGCTGTGACAATCACTTTACTGGAAACCTAGCTGAAAACTCTGCTATTATTCAATTTAGTGACCCCAACTCTTTTGAATATTCAGTGAGCTGTAAGAAATGGTGACTACCAATTCATTATTTAGTCATAAAAGTTGTTTTCTAGACTGATAATATATAACTATCTTCTAGTGCTAATGACTTATTAAAGAAAAATTTCACTGAAACATTTTATTTCTAAAGCAGCTCCAAAATAGGATGTTTCACGAGTAGCATTTAAATAATGATGGAGCTTAACCACAGGGTTGAGATCCAGAAGCAGATATAAACTTTTCTGCTAATGAAGGTAGTTAACTTTAGATTTTTCTGTCTACAGTGAGAAAAACAAAGCACAGGTTAAAGACTTGGAAATCAGACTTCACAGCATTTGGAACACTTTTAAAGTTTAAGCTTCTGGGCTTACCTTATCGCATGACTTGGAGGAGGAGCTGTTACAATGATAAATAATAGTTAGTGATTTGAAATAAAATAAGGATGACATGGAAAACTTGCCTGCACCAGCTGAAAATATATTTCCATTTTACAGCTTCATCTGGGATTAGAAATTCAAATATGCTGAAATCACTAATAATATGCATTTTTAGCCTGACTGGTTTTCCCAATGAGTTCTGTAGTTCAGAACTCTGGAGATCCCCCAAGCCTCCATGTACAACCCTTTCTAGTGCTGGGCCACCCTCATGGGAAGAGTTTCTCCTTTTGCCCAATGAGTTATCCCTTGGTGCAATTTATGATTGCTGCCTCTTGACCTTCCACCGTGTGCCCCTGAGAGGAATCTGTCGCTCTCTACAACCACACTCTGGGTGATGGAAGACTGACATTAGTTCCGCCTGTGCCTGAGCCTTCTCTTCTCCAGGCCAAACTAGCCCATCTACCTCGCCTTCCCCTTTGAATGTAATTTGCTTCAGCCCCTGACCACACTGGTGGCCCTTCCTCTGCTAGACTCTCTCCGGTTTGTCCTAATCTCTTTTGTACTGGGTAGGCTTAATGCTGGATCTGGAATATTTCAGATCAGACTCATGAGTGTTGACAAAAGTAAACCAGTCACATCCACTGACTGCTGGCTGTGCTCTTACAGCCTGGTATCTGTTTGAATTTAATTCCAAGATCCATCCATACCTATTGAACTTCATGAGGATTCTGTTCAAATGGCACTTGTGAAATCTAGATTTTCACTTTTGCTTCTACGATCGATTTGCCTTTCAAGGACCTATGAGCTTGATTTTTACATTTTTATTTGGGCTTGATGTGTCTCTCTAGGTCTTATAAAATATGGTTTCTTTATGCAGTTTTTCTGAAGTTAGGACACTCGCCAAATGTTTCATCTCTACTCAGATGTTTTCACAAAAAATGTAGAAAATACATATTTCAAGTACCTATACTATAGGCATATTTTATTGATATTAGTCAAGAATTTTTAAAATTGTAGGGCAGAAAAAGGGTGAAAGAAAGGATGTGCACAGAACCAGAGGCACACTTGTATCTAGAACACCATGAGACTTATTTTGAGCTTTTTTCTCTTTTTAAACACTATGATTTGTTGTCAAAATTGTAGGTAACCCCACTGTGAAAATAAACTGGAGATACTGTGATGCAGCAGGGGAAAAAGAAAAGATGCGAATGTAGTGTTTAAGGCTACTTTTCTCTTATGTTTCTGTTTTCAACAAGAAAAATATATGTGTGTTTTTGACTTTTTTTTAAAGTGTTCTTTCTGGCATATTTTTCATATTTTCCATGAAATAAGGTACATTAAAAATGGTGGACGAAATATGCTATTTATTTGCTCCTGCTTACAAAGACATTGGCTTTCCTACATTGTGTGTATTTGGTGTTTATTTTAGGGCTGGTCAGGAGTGAGGCGTTCTTTGTACTATTGTGGCATATATTTAAAATAGTAAACCTGGAGACAAAATGTCTTAGGCCTGTGTCAAAATAAGCTGAGGAAAAAATGAGTGTGTATTCAAATGATACTGATCATTTTTGCAAGCAACACAAATATTTGTCCCATGTTATGTGAATTACCATAGTAATGTGCAGAGTTTGTTAAAGAAGGTAATCCAAATAGGTGATCTGGAATATTTTTTTTTACTTTGCAGGCTTTCAAGGAAAATAAAGGAGGGTAAAACAAAGTTAGACAGCAGTAATTCAACATCTTTATTTCAATTAATAAACTCTGGAATGATGAGTATTCTGGCAAATGTGAAAATCTATTTCTAGCTTTTGAAATACACTCCCAGTTTTGTTTTGTCCTATAATTTATTCCTAATTTGATATTATAACATAATTTTTACTACAAGATAGATCCTCTAGTTTTTCTTTAGTTTGTAAAAGAGAACAGTGAAATCACTAAGTTGCTAATACAACTAAGATTCTATGTATAAACTCTGTAAGAATGTACCAAAAAGAGAAAGTTATAAAATTATTTTGTATACTTCTTTTACGATACAGAACTGAGGCTTTTAGATATCTGTGCTGAGCCAGGGTTGTATTTTTTCTGTGAATTTTAGAAATCTTATTGCACAAATGGAGAGAGAAGAGGTAAGACATTCATAACATCCCAACTTTCCATTTTTAGAATCTTTAAAGCAGTTACCGGTGGACTACAACTTTACTTATGATTCTTTTTGTTTACAGTTTTACTTGTCCTGGCTAAAGGGTACTGTACAATGTAATACTGATGCTGAGATGCTTCCAGTGTGCAGCTGTTTATATGATTAGAAAAAAACCTCAGTTGCCTAAAGTTGATTAAAAAAGAAGTTTACATCCTGACTTCCAATTAACATCATTGCCAGAAAATTAAAAGCCATCTGGTCTGCAAGGCCTGAGTGGAATTCTTAAATTTGAATTGCCTTATCATGCTGCACAAATTAATTTTTCATTCTTTCAATCTCTTCCTGGAGAAAATCAAAATAATAAGAAAAATGCCTGCCTCAATTTCAGAAGCCTTGTTTCAGTAGGCATTGAAACAACTTACCCGGTGCTACAAAAGTATCCTGTGTTCTTAAGGAACACAGTTAATTTCATGCCTGTACAGAAATAAAAGGAGACAGATCTCCGTGTCTGTGTTAGTAGGAAAAAAACATATACTTCAGACCCTTATTTACAGTAAAACAAAAGTAACAGCTTAAAAGATATTAAAGTTTTTATATTTCCCATAAAGATTTGTAACATACTTTGTATTCACCATACCCACAGTTCAAGTTGTGAATATGAATGTTATGAGCTGCTCCTGAATTCAACACCAGTCCCATGTTTCTTCAGAAAAATAACTCAGTGTGTAATTTTGTATACTGAGCAACTTGAAAAATGCAATCTCTTTTAAGGGAATTTGTAAGATGGAGAAGCATAGAATTTCATTAATCTCTTGTTACTGCTTTTTCCCCCTTCTTTTTACCTAAACCCTTTGTGTTGGGACAGTTGCCAACATACTTCCAGTAGTATGATTTTACTGCACTCATTCAAGAAAGGCCATATCTTTCTTGTGGTGGAGAGCCCAGAACACGACACAGAACTCCAGATCTGTTTTCACTAGGGCCAGGTGAAAGGAAAGGATCACTTCTCTTGACAAAGCAACTTAATGTGGCCCAGTGTGCTCTTGTCCAGACCCTCCTCCACTGAGGGCAAGACCTCCTTGTTCTGAACTTCCCCTCTGGTCCAAGAGTCCTGTGTTTCCTGAAGGCCAGTCTTACCAGCAAAGAGCAAGGCAAAGAAACATTGAGTAGTTTGGTTTTTCCTTGTCCTTTGTCACTAGGTCTCCTGATCCACTCAGCAGAAGACCCAGATTTTCACTAGTCCTCCTTTCACTGCTCATGTACCTGTAGAAGCTTTTCCTGTTGCCCTACACATCCCTCACCAGATTCAGCTGCAGATGGGCTTTGCTTTCTTATCCCTAGCCCTGCATGCTCAGGCAGGATCTCTACATTTCACCAGGGTCACTTGGCCCTACCTTCACCTCTTGTATGCTTCCATTTAATATTTGGGCTTCATTCATTGAGGCCTCCTGCAACAGCTATTGATTTCCCCTTTG
>WKFP01013961.1:327228-356513 GCA_011057875.1 Pterocles orientalis | reverse complement strand
CTAGTCCTCCTTTCACTGCTCATGTACCTGTAGAAGCTTTTCCTGTTGCCCTACACATCCCTCACCAGATTCAGCTGCAGATGGGCTTTGCTTTCTTATCCCTAGCCCTGCATGCTCAGGCAGGATCTCTACATTTCACCAGGGTCACTTGGCCCTACCTTCACCTCTTGTATGCTTCCATTTAATATTTGGGCTTCATTCATTGAGGCCTCCTGCAACAGCTATTGATTTCCCCTTTGCTGGCATTCACTGCTCTTGAGCTTGGAGACGGTGATCCTTGGAAATTAACCAGCTCTCCTGGACCTCTCTTCTCACTAGGGCTGTATCTCATGCCTAGCAGACCCCTTAACAGGCCAAAGCCTGCTCTCTGGAAGTCCAGGGCCATGATCCTGGTATTTGCTTTTTCCCTCCTCTCACAGTCCTGAATGCCACCCATCTCATAGTCTTTGCAGCCAAGGCTCTCACCAGCATTCAATACGTTTAGGCTTCTTCCTTGTTTGTTAAGTATCAGGTCCTGCTGACAGCCCCTCCTTGTTGGTGTCTTGATCACTTGCCTACTACCTCTTCCTGATCAAGATGCCTGTAGCGGTCCCCTACCACAACATCACTGATGCTGGTCTGTCTGCTAACCCCAACCCATAAGCTCTCAGCTGGCTCATCATCCCTCCCTGTGCAGAGCTTTGTGCTATTCTAGTTGCTTTTGAGCCCCCTTTGAGAGGGAAAATAAGTTAAAAATTATTTCCGTATCACTGTTATAAAGACCTAGCTAATGAATTTTTAATGGATGTGAAATTATTAGTTCTAATAAATTTAAATTATTAGTTCTAAGGAATTTCTGTTGATAAGCAACCATGGTTTAAACACCCGTATTTTGTATTGAAGCAGCTTGTGCACCAACACAAATTTATTTCTGCTGACGTATCAGTGCTCTGAGTAGCAACCTCAGTAAACAGGATGTAAAGGGAAGTAATGCTTTAACTGCTGGCAGCTATTCCTTCTTTGCATACCTGTCCTAGTTTTTTTGAAACTTGTAAAAGACATGTAGCCCAGTCTGTCTTCCAGTTCGTCACTGCACTCCCTACCTTAACCTGAGCCTTAAGGTTTTTAGAGCAACTACCATAAGTTCCGTAAATTCTGCAACTGAAGGAACAGATGTAAACCTTGCTTTACAGCAAGTATTCATAGCATTTCTCTAGAAAGAAGTTCAATTAAGTATTTCAGATTTTGAGATGCCCTTTTTTTCCCTTTCTGCTTCAGATAGATGTAAACTTCAGTATTTGAAAAGAGGAGCTTCTTGGGGAATCCCCTCGATTCTAACCAATGCTAAAGCTTATGTGGTGTTAACTTTTTTGACAGAGTTTTCATCTGGGGATGGTTTTTAATTAATTCATTTTCATTTAAAAATGGAGAAATGACGGTGCAGCTCATGACATATACTAGTGGAACAGACCTGTGTGTTGTGCATTGTGTTTGCTTCCAACTCCCATTATTAAATAGTTATTGGTAATATTCTTCAATATGTAATTTTCTCAGATAGTGAGAGACCAAATTTCACCTCTTTTTGATAAAACACGACAAGATCTTTCAGCAGCAATTAGTTGTTAATGTATAATGAAAATATATTCAGTATCTTTAAAAACAGCACAAAATCATTGACAAGGTATAATTTTCACATGCAGTTTATGTTGCAAAAACGGGAATTTTGCCATGAGTGATATATTTAGTGCATCAAGTATACATTAAATTCATGGCATCACTTATTAAAATATTTTTACCACTTACTGATTAGAGAATTTTTGCCTCCCTAGATGGTTTGGGTTGTATCACAGAACTTACATGTTTGGGAGCTTATAGTGTCTGTTACGGTCAGCTTTTTTTGTCAGATAAATTTTCCAAAATAAACTCATACGTTGTGAGTATCGATGTATTGATAATTAAATTAGAGTAATGATTGTCAGAATGTTGACTCTTTATCCATACTGGAGGCAAATGTTGCACTCAAAGCATCTCCTCCAATGATTCACTAACTGGTGTGAGAGAACTATGTTTATTTACCATAACATTAAAAAAAAGCAAGTAATGTTCAGATTCACTTGATAAACATGAAATAGTCTATTTCCACCCAATTTCTTCCTAGAAATCAGGCCACAAAATACTTCAGTGTTTCATTTTGAAAGGTAAGACTCAAAATGTAACTTTTTGGGATACTCAAACAGCCAGACATCTTTAATGGCGTTTGCTGTATGTCTGTCTGCAGAAAGTTAGCTTATTGCATTTGTTGGCAGTTTGTATACAAGGGTGCTGCTATGCTGAAATACAGATGTAGAGAATAACAAATTCAAATCCATTTAAACTACTTTAATGCATCTTCTGTAATTCTAACTGAAACGGCCCTCAGATTTTTCATAAATTTACTAGTGGATTTTTAGTCATGACTAAATACTTGATAAGAACTCATTAATTGTGAAGTACCGTTCATTTGTCTCAATTCAATGTTCCATGAAGGCAAGAGACTGGGTTAGTTTTGAGTTTTCACCCAGTTTTGCTACTGATATTGTCAGAAATTGGTCCACTAAGTAGGATTCATTTCACTTTAGAAGTGTTTTTTATTAAAAATAAAATATTTTCAATATATGAAAACATTATTTCTATTATTATTATATAACCTTAGCGTTCACATTTCTAAACTTTTTAAAATAACATTACAGGAAGAAGAGTATGCATATTGAGATTGTTCATAAATACGTGCTTCTACTCCACTAAATGTCTCTACAAATTTCAGAAGTCTTTGCCACACGTATGCTCTTTCAAGGATATAGTAATTTTTGTCCCTCTGTTCCTCATTTCTAACATAGAAACAGAAACATTTCTAACATAGATCCATATGAGATTATTTTGAACATAATTATATTCAAGTATAAAATTATGACACAACAGTAACAGGAAAACATATATGTAGTTTACTCAGGTTGTGCAGGTAGGAAAAGGGAAAGAATGCAGAACTTAAAGATGACTACAAACAGGACACGTTGGTTGGAGCATGAATGAAAAGCTAATATATAATAAGTGTTACAAATCAAATTGTCTCATTAACTATAATAAATATATGAAGCATATAAAGTACTCACATGCTGTTCATGCATGTTGATCTGTGATCTTTCAGTAATACAATTCTGTGAAAATGGAACATTTTATAAAATTGTATGTTTATGAATTGTCAGCTGAATAGGGTGACGGACACCAGAGGCATGGAGTACAGCTCATGATATAAAGGCAGATTTTTCTGATAGGCATTTCCTGTGCAGAAGCTGATTCAACAACTGTAGTCATTGAGAGCTAAATTCTGCATTCAATTAACTCTATGCCCAGATGCTATTCCCACTAGAATTATTACATACCTGCATACATATGTACAAATACAACATAAACTTGATTGCATTACTTAATTTGCATATTGCTAAAGAAAATTTACTAGCTAAGATTCCAAGAGACTGCATTTCAAATCCTTGGAATGAAGCCAAGTTAATATCACAGAAGACCTTCAGCGGAAAGAGCAGGTGTAAAAGGGGGAGTGTGAACTTCTGTTAGCTCCTTTTTTCCAAGGAGACCCCCAAGTCTGCAGTCTGGGGGTCCAGTTTCCCCTCTGCATCTTCGGAAATAGGAAGAGTAACTTCCACAACTTCTTACCTTACTGTATGATATTGCATCAGTGCATATCAGTTGAGGGCCAAGGAATGGTGAGCTCATACCATACTACTTCTCTAAGAAATGAATGAGTACTTGTAAAAATCAGATGCACGCTCCTCCTCCTAGCTTACTTTACCAAGTAAAATTAAAGCAAATTCATATAACCAAACTATACTACATGGATTGGAGTCTAGATTGTATCATTTGCTTACACTCACTCATTTGAAGACAGTAATAGAAGCTAGCTGTAGGAATGTGGTCAAATATATACTGTGGACCCTCCTGCCAGAATAGAAAGTGTTCTCTGAAGGAGCAGAAAGTATGGCTTCTTTGGAGCCGTTTTAACAGTGGAAGAAAACAAAAAGGACCCCCCCGAGTCTGCAGATTCAATGTGAATGCTGGGGAATGTGAAATCTTTCTGCTTTTCCCATCAAAGAGAAATTGTGATTGGTGTTCTCTGATACACCACTTTGGAAAGAGGTTTTCCTCCGTGGATGTACTTGGGAAAGGGGAGTGTAAATTTGCTGCTTTTATTGAGTGTGTTGTGCAGCTTCAGATGGTACTGATTCTCTTTGAAATAACAAAATAAACTAAGATTTTGCCTAGCTCACTTGACTTCAGAAGAGTAACTCTAGAGATTAATTTGGCCCCCTGATTTCATTACGTCAACATTCTCTGAAATTTGTGCCCCATCTGAATTAATGCTTTATTGGGCCTACATAAAATTTCATTGCTACCTTGGACATGATTTATCCGTTATAGTAATTTTGTTTCCAATGTCCACTTGGCTCTGTTCCACTGACAGGCCAGCTGCCTTGGACTGCACTCAGTTCTTTCAGGTTTGGTGCGCAAAACTCCATTTTATAACTGCTTTGGACACCTTTCTTCACAGTTATTCTGTTTGGTATTCTTTGATACCCTTGCTTATATCTGCAATTCTACGTATACTGGTCTAAAAGCTGGTCTAGAACAGAGGCTAAGATTCTGCAGATGTTGCTTCTGAAATTTTCAAGATAGAGGAGTATATTTTCTGTTTGTGCAATTATGTACTTTTCCTACTCTAGGGAACTGCCTTTTAACAGTGGTTTTAAAGTCAATTGCTTATTTTAAAACTATCACTTTTGTAGCTTCCATTGTTGAAGAGAAGGAAATTTCAGTGTTGTCTCCTCTGATGCTCAGTAAGCATAGGAAGATATGGGTTGTAAAGTTGTTACTTTTGTAACATCTAGTCATGACAAGAGAAGCAAATAAAATAATCTTCAGAACAATATTAATTCATACTTGAGTATGCAGGACCTATGTGTGTATGCTCAGATGTATAATTTTGTGGGTGGCATTATTTTGTAGGAGTGGCAGAGTACACTATCCTAGCTCGGAGAGGGAAAACATCTGTTCCCAACAGTGGAGTGTAAGAGCATCGTGATAAACATTGCATTCACATCTTTTTTAGCTCCCTTGTGCTCTGGGCTGCCTTCATAAAGGACAATGAGCTTTGTTGCAAGTGTTTTCCATTCTTGAAGTTGTGCGATTACAAAGACACGAAGGCTCAGGAAAACACACACTTAGAAAATGAACTGGCAGAAATGCCTACTATCTTGGCAGAGAAGGAAAATATGAAGGCATTTACTGGGAAGACATACAACAGTTATTTTCAGTTCGTGCTGTATAGAAGCCAAGGACCTGCACCTTGCTTTATCTTCTACTAGCATTTGGCAAAGAAAATCTGTACCCAGTGGAAATGCAAATAGGTAATCTCTCTACTTTGTGTTTATTCAGTACTTTGTGGCAGCTGTTTGCTGTTTCTTTTTAATGCATGACTCAGAGCATTATAGAAATCTGAGCACCAGCTTTGCTTAAACTGGTGAGTGGGGGTGGGGATGGGTGCCCTTTGCACTCTTTTGCAGGTATTCAAGCCTGGCTTTCCCTGGCCTTCAGGCAGATCAATGGGCCTTCTGCTTTTGAACTGGAAGGTGATGGTCTTGTTAGAATGACCAAAGCAGAACAATTCTTTATCAAAGGGCTGCATTCATGCCTTAAAGGTAAACTATTGTTTAATAGGTTACTTGACATGCTAGTTCTGTGAGTTTTCTTTTCTAGGAGGACAGACACCGAGCATGTATTCTACTACTGATTACCAAAAACCATTAAACAGGCCTCTGTTTACCATTTCATAAAAAGAGTTTTGAGATTTTTTTTTATACTGCTGCATTTCCTAGATTATTAAATTGTTGAAACAGTTTTAAATCCTGATGTGTGATATATTATTTTAATTTTTGCCATTGCTTGTGCTAGAAAAATAGTCTTGGCTTTTACCTTTCTAATTCTGCATGATGTGGCTATTTGTAATGCTTTAGTTAGTATCATCATATTTTAATGGAATATCTGATCACATTTTTAATTCTTTAATGAATGAATAAATTGGTTCAAATTGTAAGTGTAGTGCTTTTTTGCTGTGTTTTACAGCAATTGTGCTGGACCTGCTAAACAAAAGTTGAATCAATCTGTCACTGCACCTGCTCTAACAGATTTTATTAAGAAGTTGAAATTCAGTACCATTTTATGAATGACCTTGAAAATAATATTTTGAAGAAACATGCATTACAAAAGTTACACCAAAAATTCCACACTTGACTTCTATTTTAGGCTTTAATGGATGCTTTGCAAGAAGAAAAATAAACGCTTGGATTAGGAAAGTGTAATAGGAGGTTTAGTTTTTGCATGTAACTTGCGTGTTCATATTTGCTGCAAATGTTAAGACTTCAGGATAAAAATCCAAAATTATAAAAGTGATAATTTGTAAAAACTTGGGAAGCAGGAAAAGGGAGATGAAAGAGGCAAAACTTTAAAAGATGCGTACAAAGAGCTTTAAGGATTTGTTGACAATTACTGAGTGTCAGCGGATATTTATTGTGCTTTGACTGCTCCAGTCTTAAAATATGCCTAGTCTTTTTGCTGGGCTATATGATGAAAAATGCTGAAATCTCATCCTCATCTTATTGAATCCATGTCAAACTGGTCTGAAATCTTATTTTCAAGAATTTTTCAGGCTAACATCTTAACAATGTCCTATTGTACACAGAATCACAGAATGGTTTGGGTTGGAAAGGACCTTAAAGATCATCAAGTTCCAACCCCCCTGCCATGGGCAGGGACACCCTCCACTAGACCAGGTTGCTCAAAGCCTCATCCAGCCTGGCCTTGAACACCTCCAGGGATGGGGCATCCGCAACCTCCCTGGGCAACTTGTTCCAGTGTTTCACCACCCTCATAGTGAAAAATTTCTGCCTAATGTCTAGTCTAAATTTACCCTCTTTTAGCTTATACCCGTTACCCCTTGTTCTCCCACTGCACTCCCTGATAAAGAGTGCCTCCCCATCACTCCTGTAGGCCCCCTTCAGGTACTGGAAGGCTGATATTAAGTCTCCTTGGAGCCTTCTTTTCTCCAGGCTGAACAACCACAACTGTCTCAGTCTGATTTCATGGGGAGGTGCTCCAACCCTCTGACCACTTTCGTGGCTCTCCTCTGGATGCCCTCCAATAGGTCCAGGTCATTTCATGTTGGGGGCCCCACATCTGAACACAGTACTCCAGGTGGGGTCTTATGAGAGCAGACGGGGAGAATCACCCCATTCGACCTGCTGCTAATACTTCTTTTGATGCAGCCCAGGGTACAGCTGTCTTTCTGGGCTGCAAGCGCACACTGCTGGTTCATGTTGAGCTTCTCATCCACCAATACCCCCGAGTCCTTCTCCTCAGGGCTGCTCTCTATCCATTCTCTGCCCAGCCTGTATTTGTGCTTGGGATTGCCTCGACCCACATGCAGGACCTTGCACTTGGCCTTGTTAAATTTCATGAGTTTTGCATCGGCCCACCTCTCCAGCCTGTCAAGGTCCCTCTGGATGGCATCCCTTCCCTCCAGTGTGTCCACCACACCACACAACTTGGTGTCATCAGCAAACTTGCTGAGGGTGCACTCTATCCCACTGTCCATGTCTCCAACAAAGATGTTAAACAACACTGGTCCCAGTACTGACCCCTGTAGAACACCACTTGTCACCAGTCTTCACACTGAGCCATTGACCACCACTCTTTGAGTGCGGCCGTCTAGCCAGTTCCTTATCCAGTGAGTGGTCCTTCTGCCAAATCCATGTCCCTTCAACTCAGAGACAAGGATGTCACGTGGGACTGTGTCAAAGGCTTTGCACAGTCCAGGTAGATGATGTCAGTAGCTCTTCCTCTATCCAGCAGCGCCATGGCCCTTTCGTAGAAGGCCACCTAATTCATCAGGCACGATTTTTCCTTGGTAAAGCTGTGCTGGTTGTCACCAGCCACCTGCTTGTTTTCCATGTGCCTTAGCATAGATTCCAGGAGGATTTGCTCCATGATCTTGCCAGGCACAGAGGTGAGACTGACTGGCCTGTAGTTTCCTGGGTCTTCTTTATTTCCTTTTTTAAAAACAGGGGTTATGTTTTCCCCTTTTCCAGTCTGCGGGAACTTCACCAGAGCGCCATGACTTCTCAAATATGATGGATAGTGGTTTGGCAACTTCATCTGCCAGTTCCCTCAGGACCTGCAGATGTATCTCATCAGGTCCTATGGACTTGTGCAACTTCAGGTTCTTTGAATGGTCTCGAACCTGATCTTCTCCTACAGCTGGCAGTTCTTCCTTCTCCCAGTCACTGCCTTTGCCTTCTGCAAATTGAGCAGTGTGCCTTGAGCACTTGCCAGTGAAGACTGAGGTAAAGAACTCATTAAGTACCTCAGCCTTCTCTATATCCTGGGTCACTCGGTCTCCCGCTTTCTTCTGGAGGGGGCCCACATTTTCCCTAGTCCTCCTTTTATTGCTGATATACCTATAGAAGTTCTTCCTGTTACCCTTAACATCCTTGGCCATATTTAATTCTGTTAGGGCTTTAGCTTTCCTACCCTGACGTCAGGCTTCACGGACAGTGCCTCTGTATTGTCCCCAGGCTACATGTCCTTGCTTCCTTTCTTTGTCTGAGTTAGCTCAGGAGTTCCTTGTTCATCCATGCAGGCCTCCTGGCACTTTTGCCTGCCTTCTTCTTTGTTGGGATGCATTTCACCTGCGCTTGGAGGAAGTGATCCCTGAATATTAGCCAGCTTTATTTGTCCCCTCATCCCTCCAGGGCTTTATCCCATGGGACTCTTCCAAGCAGGTCCCTGAAGAGGCCAAAGTCAGCTGTCCGAAAGTCCAGGGTAGTGAGTTTGCTGTGTGCCCTTCTCACTGCCCTGAGGATCTTGAACTCCATCATCTCACAGTCAGGGCACCCCAGACTGCCCTTGAGTTCGACATTCCCTACCGAGCCCTTCCTTGTTGGTGAGAACAAGGTCGAGCATAGCCCCTCTCCTGGTTGGCTCCTCTATCACTTGGAGAAGGAAGTTGTCATCAACACATCCCAGGAACTTCCTGGCCTGCCTATGCTGTGCTGTGTTGTTCTTCCAACAGATATCAGGGTGGTTGAAATCCCCCATGAGGACCAGGGCTTGTGAGCGTGAGGCTGCTCCTATCTGTCTGAAGAGGGCCTCATCCACTTGCTCTCCCTGGTCAGGCGGCCTGTAGCAGACAGTGTCCCCTGTCCCTGCCCTCCCTTTGATCCTGACCCACAAGCTCCCTGTTTGTTCCTCATCTAACCCAGGTGGAGCTCCATACACTCCAGCTGGTCTTTGACACAGAGGGCAACACCCCCTCCAGGTCTCCCCTGCCTGTCCTTCCTAGAGAGCCTGTATCCATGCTTTCCAATACTCCAGTCATACAATCCATCCCACCACATCTTTGTAATGCCAATAAGATCATAACCCCGCAGGCGTGCACACATCTCCAGCTCCTCTTGTTTATTCTCCGTACTATGTGTAGAAGCACTTAAGTTGGGCTCCCAAAGAGGCTGGACCTCCTATGTGCTACTCTCCAGCCACCCTCATGCAAGCCTGTGAACCTTTTCCAGGCTCTGGGCATTTGTTGCTGGCTTTTCTGTTATTGGAGTGGCAAGAGTGGGATGGATTAAGGCTTCCGTCCTCCGGCAATATTAGTTTAAAGCCTTCCTCACCAGGCTGAACAAAACCTAAGGCTGGCCAATAGACTTAGCTACAGAGACTGTGTCCTGTTATAACTTGAGCAGATAGGAAGTATAGAGGGAGAGGTTAAAAAAGCCCAATACTTAAATGCTAGATGGAAAAGAGAATAACCAGCCACTTCTCTTACCATGTCAGCAAGACTTAACTGGGGTTTGGTATGAACTGCTCCCTCAAGGTATATGAGGCCAAGTGAAAGACTGTAGTTTTAATCACCTACTAATGATTCATTTGTGGTTGCTAAGTTATTACCCAGTAGAATTTATCAGACATTTAATAATCTTGTCATGGAACTCAGTAACAATGTGGTAATGCAGAGCAGATAATTCATACAAGGTGCAGCTTCCGTAGAGAAGAGAGGCCCAAGTGACTCTCATTAATTAATGTACTGTGCTGTCCCATGAGAAAGAGATAACAGAGAAAACTCTGCATGTTGATGATGTGGCTAATGCTAGATAGCTCAGTCAGGTCCAGATTTTGAAATTTATTTCTGTGTAATGTTTTGCCATATAATTATATGCTTTCTGATGCTTCTGTCTTAGGAAGGCATAGAAAAAAATCTCTTTAAGGCAAGAGGTCAACTTGAGTCAATGATAGGGCAGATAGCATTTGAATAAGCAGCATGTGGAAAAAAATTTCCAAACACTAAAATGGCATTTGCATAAATAACTAGACATAGGCCACCTTTATTTGTCTAAGGAGCTTATTTTTCCTAGTGTATCTCAGATTTGGAGTTCGGAGCGATATTATACTGGTCAAAATCCAGAAACTCTTGCTATAGGATACACTGTATATTACCACTGATAAGATGGCTGTGAGGTGGGCTTTCAGGCCCTTCAAAATTCTCTCTTATAGAATGCTTTCTAGATTCCCACAGTGCCAGTTTGTCATAAATTATGATATCAGATTGTTTGTTGACACTATCCTTCTAGAAACATTTAAAGTACAAGGACATTCCAGAAAACATACGTGAATGCAGACTTCTGGTCAGTATGTGCAAAGGAGGACGTGTGATGGCCTCATGTATACCAGAAGTCATTAATAAACTGATTTGTAGTTAGTCCGATCTGCATAGCCCCATGCAGCAGATGTCAATGTTAGAGTAATTAAAAGTGGAACACCTAGTTAAATGGTATGGAAATGAGCTCTTACCTGCAAGACAAAATTAACTTGGGTTTAGAAGTGGACTCAAGACATCTATACGTAAACTTTCTGTGAGAGAAGGCAGACCTGGCATTGGGTAACAGTATGTCTTTGTCCTGGGTCCAGCTGGGATAGAGTTAATTCCTCACAGAAGCTGGGAGGTGGGTAGCCAAAGGGATATTCGATACCATGCTGACGTCACGCCTGGGTCTTGGGGGGACACGGCCGGTTGGTTTTTGTGAAAGCTCCTGGTGAGATATTCATTGTATCAGTGTTTCCATTGTATTTTATACCTTGTCTTATTGTTATATTCTCTTACCTTTTGTTTTCCTTGTGTGGTGTTATTAAAAATCTGTCGTTAACTCACGAGGTTCCATTTTTTTTTTTTTTTTTACTTTGGTTTAATTTGAGGGTTTTTTTTTTTACCTGTGGCTTTGTAATGTCTGTAGTGGAAGGCTGTATGTGCTGCTCTTGCAGAAAAGATGGTAGCCCTGCCAGAAAACTGCTTTTCCATCTGACCAGGCTTGTGGCTCTAGTTTCTATGCTACTCAAGGAGTAAAAGGGCAACACGGTCTCTCTGTTCTACCAGGTGACGTTGGCCTCAAGAAACCACTTTTCACATTCCTTTCCAAGCAGGTGTGGCCTTCACCAAGCCTGTAGATCCTCTTCCTCTTATTCTCCTTTGTGTCTCAAAAAATATTGCTGGAAATGGCTACCTAGACTAGGGAAGGGTAGAGAAGGGAAGGGAAGGGAAGGGAAGGGAAGGGAAGGGAAGGGAAGGGAAGGGAAGGGAAAAAGAGAGAAAGAGTAGAAAGAAGGAAGGAAGAAAGAGAAAGAGAGAAAGAGAGAAAGAGAGAAAGAGAGAGAAAGAAAGAAAAAGAAAGAAAAAGTAAGAAAAAGAAAGAAAAAGAAAGGAAAAGAAGGAGGAAAACGCTATACTTCGATTTTGGATTAGACTGACATGCATCTTGGGAAGAGGATAGAAGTGCATATGTAGGAAAAACATCAATGTTATAAAGTTAGTAGAGTTCACCTCTAAGGCAGGTTACAAAAGAAAACTGCATTATTTGAAGTCAAGCTCCATTATTCATAAAAGCGTATGATGCATAGATTCTGTAGCTTTGTTGCAAAATAACATAGAAAAACAGAGGCAGGATGGAATATTTGTGTTTTATTTTGAGTACTCATTACTACACATTGGCATATGCTGCAGTTAAAGACCAAATGACAGTTCCCTCTCCTCTACAAGCAGACACTTAAGTATCTTATTTCATGGTAAATCAGTATCCTTAAAAATGATAAGATGACAAAAAAATGTGGAGCTCTTGGAATGGGCCCAGAGGAGGGCCACAAAGATGATCAGAGGGCTGGAGCACCTCTCCTATGAGGAAAGGTTGAGGGAACTGGGCTTGTTTAGCTTGGAGAAGAGAAGGCTCTGGGGAGACCTCATTGCAGCCTTCCAGTACTTGAAGGGAGACTAGAAACAGGAGGGATAGTGACAGGACAAGGGGGAATGGTTTTAAACTAAAAGATGGGAGATTTAGGCTAGATATTAGGACGAAATTTTTCACTCTAAAAGTGGTGAGGCACTGGAATAAGTTGCCCAAAGAAGCTGTGGATGCCCCATCCATGGAGGCATTCAAGGTCATGCTGGATGGGGCCCTGGGCAACCTGCTCTAGTGGTTGGCAACCTTGCCCACAGGAGGGGGGTTGAAACTAGATGATCGACCCAGGCCATTCTGTGATTCTGTGATAAAGTAGTTTCTTGCTGTGAAGTATTATGTGGATTGTTTCTGGTTTTATATGCTATACCAAAGGAGCTGCAGCACTTAAAAAGCAAGGGTCTGTTTTTGCCAGGAATGCCAATAAAACAGTAGTAACTAAAAGTTAGTGTCATTACTGTTTTGTATTTGTACAAACAGGCTTTTGTTTTGCACAAAAGATAAGCATAGTTCTTTCACCTGTCTGTTCTAGGTTCTTTGGGTTTTTTCATAATTTTTTTTCATCATTTCTATCTTTGGTTTGTAGTTGTAATAACTCCCAGAAAGTAGAGATAGATACTGCTTTCTTTCATCAGCGGTTGCAGCTTGTTTAACGAGTCTGTTTAGGAAATAAGTGTAAAGAAAAGCTGTGCTGGTAACAAGTGCTTATTTTTCTCCCCAAGTTTTTGTGCTAATCCAAACTGAAGAGAGCTTAGTGTTACATGCTGAAGTTATAGAACCCTACTCCCAGCTTCGGACTGGTGTCCTCTCAACCTTAGACTTTTCAAATAAACTTTTTTATTTTGAAGTAGCTAATTAGTTAAAAACTGCGTCTTGTTGATTAGTAAATGGTTTTGTTATTCACCACTTCCAAAGAAAGCTCTGAAGTATTCCAAGGCAAAAATTGGAATAAACTTTTGATTTTTTCTCTGGAGACACAAGATTCCCTTTGGACTAAGTCCTTGTGGTACATGGACTGTCTTCAACAGATAAGGCAGAATCCTGGATCTGCTCCTTGAATAACAGTATAACAGAATGGAGTAGCTCAGCTGGAAGAGACCTACGATCATCATGTAGTCCAACTGCCTGACCTCTTCAGGGCTGACCAAAGGTTAAAGCATGTTATTATGCGCATTGTCCAAACACCTCTTCAACACTGACAGGCTTGAGTTGTCAGCCACCTTTGTTGGAAGCCTCTTCCAGTGTTTGACCACACGCTCGGTAAAGAAGTGCTTCCTAATGCCCAGTCTAAACCTCCTCTGGCACAGCTTTGAAACATTCCATGCCATCCAGAAGGACCTGGACAGGCTTGAGAGATGGGCCTGTGCCAGTGTCATGAAGTTCAACAAATCCAAATGCAAGGTCCTGCACATGGGTCAGGGCAATCCCAAGCACAGATACAGGCTGGGAGGAGAATGGCTTGAGTGCAGCCCTATGGAGAAGGATTTCGGGGTAGTAGTAGATGAAAAACTGAACATGAGCCAGCAGTGTGCACTTGTAGCCCACAAAGCCAGCCAGATTCTGGTCTGCATCAAGAGAAACGTGACCAGCAGGTCGAGAGAGGTGATTCTGCCCCTCCTCATATGGCATTCCTTTCAGCCCTTTCAGCAGCTTTGCTGTGCCCCTCTGAATCCATTCAAGGACCTTCACATCCTTCTTAAATCGCTGAGTCCAGATCTGTACACAGTGCTCCAGGTGAGGCCTCAACAATGATAAATACAGCAGAATAATCATCTCTTTTGACCAGCTGATTATACTGTGTTTGATGCACCCAGGGTGTGATATGCTCTCTGGGCTGCCAGGGCACACTACTGAGTCATACTGAGCTTAGTGTCAAACCAGCACCCCCAGATCCCTTTCTGCAGGGCTGCTCTCCAGCCACTCCTCTCCTCATTTATATTTGTGCTCAGTGTTACTCTGTCCTAGGTACAGAATCTAGCATTTGTTCTCATTAAATTGCATCCCACTAATCACTGTCCAATGTTCCAATCTATCTAGATGCCTCTGGAAAGCATCTTGTCCTTCAAGAGTCAGCGGCACCTCCCAGGTTAGTTTCATCAGCAAACTTGCTAATGATGCATTCAAGTCCTGCATCCAGATCGGGGACTAATATATTGAACAGAACTGGCCCTAGAATTGACCCTGAGGAACACCTCTGGTGACCAGTTGCCAGCCAGATGTAACCCCATTCACTACAACCCCTTGAGACCTGCCCTTCAGCCAGTTCTCCACCCAGCACTCTGTGAAGCTACTCATTCCAGTTGGACAATCTGTTCAAAAATCCAGAAAAACAACTACCACTGCCTTTTCTTCATCCACTAGGTGAGTGACCTTCTCATAGAAAGATGTTAGGTAAGCAAGACTTTCCCTTTGTGAACCCATGGTGGCTGTGCCTGATGACTGCATTATTCTTTAAATTCCTTTCAATAGCACCAAGTGTGATCTTCTCTGCAATTTTTCCAGGAACTGAAGTTAGGCTATCAGGTCTGTGGTTTCCGGGGTCGCCCCTCACACCCTTCTTGTGAACCGGAATAACATTGGCAAGCTTCCAGTCAGTGGGGAGCTCCCCAGACTCGCAAGACATTTGGCAGATGATCAAGAGGAGTTCTGCTGTTAAGACCCATGGTCTCCTTCAGTATTCTGGGATGAATCCCATCAGTCCCCATGGCTTGTGAACGTTCAGTTGGTATAGCTCGTTCCTTACAATTTCAGTTCCACAAATGGAAAGTCACTGTTCCCACAATCCTGATCCTCCAACTCAGGGGGCCGGGCAGCCCAAGTTCTATCAGTATTACGACAGACTGAGGCAAAAAAAGTATTAAATGCATCTGCTTTTTCTCCATCCCTATTGGTCAGATGACCATCTTCAACACGTGTCAGTCCAATGTTTTCCTTGGACTTCCTCTTGCTATTAACATAATTTTAAAAACCTTTCTTGTTGTCTGACACAACACTGGCCAGTTTCAACTTCAATTGAGCTTTGGCCTTTTGTATTTTCTCCCTGCATATACAAACCACAGCTTTGTAAACTTTTGTGTAGCCTGACCTGGCTTCCAGACATCTTACAGTTTCTTTTTTCCTCATTAAGTTCCAAAAAAAGTTCCATGTTCAGCCAAGCTGGTCTTCTGCCCTACTTGCTTGACTGATGACACAATGGGATTGCCCGCTCCTGTGCTTTTAAAAAGTTGTTCTTGAAAACTGACTCCTAAGCCCTGAAAAGGCAGATTCCCAGGGGATACTGCTAACTGGCTCCCCACACAGCTTAAATGTTGCTCTCTTGAAATTCAGGGAAGCCATTCCACTCATCTTTTTTCTCGTTACACCAAAAATTTTAAACTCAACTCTTTCATGACCACTGTGACCAAGACAGCTATCTTCACATTTTCTACAAGTCCCTCTCTATTCAGAAATGGTAAGTCCAGGAGGGCATCTTTCCTAGTTTCCTGACTGAGTCCTTATGATAAGAAATTATCCTCAACAAACCTGAAGGAATTTCCTAGACTTGCTTTTCAGAGCAGCATGGTGTTCCCAGTTGATATTTGGGCAGTTGGAATCTCCCATAAGGACGAGGGCTACTGATCCAGAGATTTCTCTGAATTGCCTATGGAACAACCCATCAGTGCTATCGTCCTACTTAGGCAATCAACAGTACAGGAACTACTTGTTTTTCAGATTGTGCCCATTGCCTCCTGTTCTGTCACTGCGTACCACTGGGAATAGAATCATAGAATCATAGAATAGTTTGAGTTGGAAGGGACCATGGAGATCATCTAGTCCAACCCCCATGCAGTAAGCAGGGACATCTTCCACTAGATCAGGTTGCCCAGAGCCCCATCCAACTTGACCTTGAATGTTTCCAGGGATGGAGCATCGACCACCTCCCTGGGCAACCTGTTGCAGTGTTTCATCACCCTAAGCACAAAATATTTCTTCCTTATATCTAGGATAAACCTCTCCTCTTTTAGTTTAAAACCACTACCCCTTGTCCTATTGCTACAGGCTCTGCTAAAAAGTCTATCCCCATCATTCTTGTAAGCCCCTTTTAGGTACTGAAAGGCTGTTAGAAGGTCTCCTCAGAGTCTTCTCTTCTCCAAGCTGAACAACCCAGCCTCTCCTCACAGGGGAGGTGTTCCTTGATCGTTTTCATGGCCCTCCTCTGGACCCGCTCCAACAGGTCCATGTCCTTCCTGTGCTGAGGGCTCCAGAGCTGGTCACAGTACTCCAGGTGTGGTCTCACCAGAGTAGAGGGGCAGAATCACCTCCCTTGACCTGCTGACCATGCTTCTTTTGATGCAGCCCAGGATACAGCTAGTTTTCTGGGGTGCAAGCACACATTGTCAGCTCATGCCCAACTTTTCGTCCATCAGACCACCTAGGTCTTTGTCTGCCGGGCTGTTCTCAATCTCTTCATCCTCCAGCCTGTATTGATACTGGGGGTTGCCCCAACCCATGTATAAGACGTTGCATTTGGCCTTGTTGAACCTCAGGAGGTTTTCACAAACCCACTTCTCCAGCTTGTCAAGGTCCCTCTGGATGGCATCCTGTCCCGCAGGGGTGTAAACCTCACCACTCAGCTTGGTGTGATCTTCTCCATCCTCCCTGCACCCTCCCTTCATGTATTTGTACCCCTTGATGAGATCTCCCCTGAGCCTTCACCTCTCCAGGCCAAACAGTCCCAGGTCTCTCAGCCTGCCACCCTCCTATGGTGGGTGCTCGAGTCCACGAACCCCCTTTACAGCAAGGGCATGTTGCTGTCTCATGTTCAAGTCAGTGGGTGTCCTCCAGGACCCCCAGGGTCTTTTCTGCAGAGCTGAAAGGGCTCAGCTGCAGACATGCTGCCCAGGGGCCTTGCAAGCTGCAGGGGGTCACTGCCTGCAGGGCTGGGGGAGTTCTTGCAGGGTGCGGGGCAAGAGTGTTTGGGGGTGTCCCAGAGTAGCAAGGAGATGCTGTTCCAGGGCTTGTGGACATGTGTGAGCCTCATGGTCTCTCTCAGAAAAAGTGCCATGGTAGGGGAATGGAATGGGTCCTACTGGATGGGGGAAAAAGCAGTGTTCTTGGTAATGCTACTTCTTTGCCTGACAGAGCTGTGCAGAGCGATGACATCACCCCACAGCCTACTCTCTAGATAAACCCAGAGTCCTCAGCTGCTCCTCATGCCTTCCAGCCCTTTCACCAGCTTCAGTTCATTAGAATTGAAAAGATCTTGCAACACCAATTTCTACTTAACAGTACAAATGTTGATACGTTACCTTAGATGTTTTGTCAGGGCCTAAGAATTTTTTAATATATTTTTTCTTGGATCATTGTCATTGAACATCAATGACTGCTTACAAGGAGTTACAATACAGTAACCCAGTGCTGGTTTGAGCATCTTGGTGGGTGATTGGGTGACTGTGAGTATATGAAAACCTCATTATCCCATTCAAGAACAGAGAAAAAAGAGGTTGCTGTGTATAATGTTTCTATTGGACCTACGTCTACACTGCAACGCATAAATCCAATACTTCTTATGACACATGAAATGTTGTATAGGCACTATGCAGGCAAAAAAAAATTGAGGGGAATACTTTTTCCTTCACTGTGCTGTGGAGATCTTTGCATGAAGGAACTAAGAAGGGAGAACATGCATAGGACAGAAATTAAGCTCTGTAACATGTGTGCACACATTAATTTAACAAAAATTGTATGTTGTCTGTAATGCAGATATTGTCTTACGGAGGTAAGGAATACATTCTTCATGCGTCATGATGTTTTTGCACAAAGCAAAGCCTTTTTATTTGCAGAGGTTATATTCTATCGCTGTAAAATGTAAATTATCACTGTAAAGCTGTTCTTTTTCAGTCACAAATGTAACAAGTAATAAATTTACTATTAGATTATTAGAAATAACTTAACATTGAGAATGTATGGGAACATAATTATCCTGCGCACGAGTGGAGCAAAACTGGATTACACAGAGACTTGAGAAGCAAATATTTTTAGTTAAATGTTGTGTGTCCATACCAAATCTTAAACTTTAAGGTATTGACTGTGAAAGCAAAAACACAGATCCTAACTACCTGCTTGCAGCGTTAGCTTTGCTAAAAGAGGGAATGATTTAACATGCCAAATAAACCTTAATGCTCAGATACAAAGTACGTGTTCAGCACACTGGGGCTTTTGTATTTGATCCAGTTTCCTAACATTGTTTTAGCAGGGCTATTATTTTCTGTGTGAATTTGTATTATTTCCTTGTGAGCTTCATGGGAATTTATAGCAAACCTATGATAAAGCAGTAGGCTGACACAGCTATTCTGTAATGCCATTTTATTCCAGTTCATTAACATTGGAATACTTATTAAACGATGTAGTTAGCATTAAGGGATTTTGTATACAGTTATAAACTCCTGTGGACCTATCTTCACATCAGGAGACTCCTTAGACAGAAGTATCTAATATTTTCCTACGGCACTTTAATTCATCTGAAGTGATGCTTACTGTTAAAGTATATTTTCTTCCAGTATTTCATTAGTTTAAGTTTACTGAAGCACTCAGAGAGCTTAGAGGGTTCTAAATGATAACATGATCACCTAAGAAAAGGGATTGGAACACTACTGAGAGTAGCTCTATTAACATTTTTCCCTCTTGTTGTGGCCAGCATGTGGAAGTTAATGGTCAGAGTGGAGTGAAATTAAAATTTTTTTAGTGAAATAGCTTGGCAAAAAGTAATAAGAGTGCAGTAAAATTATGCAAAGGATGTGATAACTCTGTCAAAAAATCTGCTGCAATTTTGGCAGGCCAGTAGACTCTGCAGGACTGTTTCCTGCCTGGGTTCCATGGCAGTCTAATTGAGTAAGCCAGTCAACAATTTTAACACTGTTTATGATTCCTGTGAAGACAGAATACTTAAAAATTTTGTTCTATAGAAATTCTTATCTTTTAAAAAGAGACTCCATTTAAAAGTAATTAAAAACACAGAATTTACCATGGGGTGGTAATTCTTGTTGCTACACAGACCTACTTAAAAATATTGAGATTAAGATTATGTAAATCAGTGATTCAAAATGGAGAGATTTGCTGGGATTTTGACCATGAGCTGTCATGTGAAATATTGATTACCTCGTCTCCTAAAAGCTGTGAAAGATCTGTGGCTAGATTACAAAAGGATAATAAACACAGCCTTAGTCAGGAAAAAATAATCAGGGGTTTGGTATTCAGTGCACAAACAAAATGTGTAATTAATTGTCACAGTATACTGTTGATACCAAGAACTTTATGGACTTTTATCAATGGATTACTTGTTTATGTAGATCTGGAGGAATATCTGGAATTATAACAGTTCATGCTGAAGAAACAGGATGGAAGAAAAATGGAAAAAGATACAAAACTTCATGTTTCTGGGTTTCAGACATTTTTTTCATTAGGATTAGGTAAGACTTGATAGTATCAAATTTCCTCTCATTTGATTATGGCAAGATTTTTTCTCCATATGCTTCTGATACACTTTGTGCTGCCCCTAAGACTGCAGTAGTTAACTATAAATCTGGTCTAGTATAGAAATTACACCAAATCATTTCTTTGATAAATGCAGTGTAGATCTTTTTTAAACGGGATGACATTTGCCACGTATGTTTTCCGTTTTTCCTCTCTGTGTATATGTAGATGTATGAATTACAGACAATTCAGAACCATCAGTGAGGGTGAAGTTATGAATATATGAGCAGCTGCAGTCAAACTCTTAAGACTATCCAGTAGGAAAAATGTCCCACTGTTTTTCAATTAATCAATTTAGAGAATCTTCTCACTTTTAAGTCTAAGATGAGCCTAGAAATATACCTTGCTGTTATTTGAACACATCCTTCTTGTTGGTTTAGTTCTGTTCTAACTGAAATGGGTCTTGCTATACTGCTGCTACCACGAAGATCTAAGCTATGACAGAGCTACAGGAGTTAATGCTTCAAACTATGTTTGAAGAAAGTAGACACTCTTTTCCTAGTACATTTAAAACTTTGAAGTATTTTTCTCCTGTCAGTCACAGGAGTTACGGAAAAGCCAGCAACAACAGTTACAGGAATAACTCTGATTTGGTTCTAAAGATTTTTCCTATAGTAAGTCGTTGCTGCTAGGGTTATAGAGTATACCATAAGTGATGAAAGTACATAGAGTTAGACAAATGATGAGAAGTAACAGGGTTTGAAAGAGATTAAAATAATATGAAATTAAAGAATTGAGATTGCTCAGTGATATACCGAATTGATGTACCTGCCTAGATGTGGGTTCTTACTCAGAATGGGACAATCATAGAAAAATAGAATCATGGAATGGCCTGGGTTGAAAAAGACCTTAAAGATCATCTAGTTTCAACACCCCTGTTGTGGGCAAGGTTGCCAGCCACTAGAGCAGCCTGCCCAGAGGCCCATCCAGACTGGCCTTGAATGCCTCCAGGGATAGGGCATCCACAGCTTCCCTGGGCAAACTGTTCCAGTGTGCCACCACCTAATATCTAGCCTAAATCTCCCATCCTTTAGTTTAAAACCATTCCCCCTCATCCTGTCACTATCAACCCCTGTAAACAGTCACTCCCCCTCCTGTTTATAGGCTCCCTTCAAGTACTGGAGGGCTGCAATGAGGTCTCCCTGGAACCTTCTCTTCTCCAAACTAAACAAGCCCAGTTCCCTCAACCTTTCTTCACAGAAGAGGTGGTCCAGTACTCTGATCATCTTTGAGGCCCTCCTCTGGAACTGTTTCAAGAGCTCCATGTATTTCTTGTGCTGGGGACCCCAGGCCTGGACACAATACTCCAGATGGGGCCTCACAAGAGCCGAGTAGAGGGGCACAATCACCTCCCTCTCCCTGCTGTCCACCCCTTTTTTAATGCAGCCCAAGACATAGTGGGCCTTTCCAGCTGCAAGCGCACTCTGCAAGCTCATGTCCAACTTCTCATCCACCAGGACCCCCAAGTCCTTCTCTGCAGGGCTGCTCTCAAGTTCTTCTCCCAGTCTATACAAATAGGATTTGTATAGATTGCACCAGCCCAAGTGCAACACCTTGCATTTGGCCTTGTTGATCCTCATGGGCCCAATTCTCCCGCTTGTCCAGGTCCCTCTGGATGGCCTCCCTTCCCTCTATTGTATTGACTGCACCACTCCGCTTGGTGTTGTCTGCAAACTTGCTGAGGGTGCACTCAATGCCATCGTCTATGTCGTTGATAAAGATGTCGAAGAACACTGGTTCCAAAACAGACCCTTGAGGGACACCACTGGTGACCGGCCTCCACCCAAACACAGAGCCGTTGATCACAACCCTTTGGCTGCAACCAGCTAACCAATTCTTTGTCCATTGAACAGTCCATCATTCAAATCCATACCTCTCCGATTTAGAGAGAAGGATGTGGCGAGGGCCCACGTCAAAGGCTTTGCACAAGTCAAGGTGGATGACATCTGTTCCCCTTCCTTTGTCCACCGATGCTGTCACTCCATCGTAGAAGGCCACCAGATTGGTCAGGCAAGATCTGCCTTTGGTGAAGCCATGTTGGGTGTCTCAGATCACCTCTGGGTCTCACGCGTGCCTTAATACGGCTTCGAGGAGGATCTGTTCCATGATCTTCCCAGGCACAGAGGTGAGGCCCACCACCCTGTACTTCCCTGGGTGTTCCTTTCTCCCTTTCTTAAAAATAGCAGTAATGTTTCCCTTTCTCCGGTCACTACGGACTTCACCCGACAGCCATGATTTTTCAAGTATGATGGAGAGTGGCTCGGCAACCAAATCAGCCATCTCTTTCAGAACCCTGGGATGCATATCTTCTGGCCCCCTTATATGCATTCAGTGACATGAGGCTGTCCTGGACTTGTTCTGCTGTTACAGGGGGAGGGATTCCGCTCCTCTCACCCTCACCTAGAGGTTCAGGGTCCTGACAGACATGGGAAGCCGGACCACCAGTGAAGACTGAGACAAAGTACTTATTGAGTACCTCAGCTTTTTCCATGTCTGAGGAAGCCAGTTCTCCCTTCTCGTTTATCAGAGGAGGAACACTCTTCTTGCCCTGTCTCCTCCTGCCTATGTACCTGTATGTGGAGGGTTAGCCCTTGGCTGGGGGCCAAACCACACACACCCGCTCACACAGTCCCTGTCCCCACCCAATGATAGGGGAGAGAGTTAAAGAGGTAAATGGCAAAGAGGACTCGTAGCTTGAGATAAGGACAATTTAATAACTAAACTACAATAATATTGGAAATAATACTATATACAAATATGCAATGTGATACACAGTGATACTGCCCCTCCCCACCTGATGACTGAAAGGCCCAGCCCACTCCCGGCCAACGACCCCGGGATACACAATGATACTGCCCCCACCCCCAAAAGGCTCAGCCTGTTGCCGGCTAATGATCCCCAGAAACCACACTCACTATTCCCCCAAAAAGGGGGGGAGGGGGGGAGGTGCACCGCTCCCGGAGGCACTCACAGAATGGAGATAACAGCCCAACCGTCCCAGGCCGAGAGCTGACCGAAGCAGTGGCAAAACAGCTAATGATCTCCCCGGAGAGGGAGGATCCCGAAACTCACGGAACGGAGATAACGAGCGTCCCGGGCCGAGAGCTAACGGCATCTGTGGAGGTGAGGTGGGGGCAGGCCTTGGGAGAGTGAATGCAGTTACCCGAAGCGAGATGATCCGGAGCCCAAGGGAAGTGAAAGAGAGCATTTTCCCGGAAGGGTCCTCACCTATATACTGGGTATGATGTGCATGGGATGGAATAATAATTGGTCAGTCTGGTTTCAATCTGAACCTAAGAGCAAATCCCAGGCTAGCAGCTGGACTGTGTCTCCTTGCTTGTCTGCTGACCTTGGCAGCAGAACAAAACATTGGGTCTTATCAACTTCTCCTGAGCAGGAATCCAAAACATAGATTCTTGCTAGCTATTTATGAAGAGAAGGAAATAAAAAATTTAACTCTCTTCTACTTAACCCACGACACTGTAGAACCCCTTCTTGTTATTTTTCATGTCCCTCACCAAGTTCAGCTCCATAATCAGCATTTGTTTGAATCTTCTATTTATAGGAAACAATTGTTTTAACTTAAATATCAGTAACCATTACTGGGTTTTGTTCTTAAGAAAGTCTAAAAATGAAAATTAATCATATTTTAACACCTTATTCATAAAAATACCCCCAATAACATAAACATGCTGATGTATCTAAAACAAAGAATGTTTATTATAATGTGAAATCATCAGTACAGTGTTTAGATATGCTTTTGGGAGTCCTACAAAGACAGATTAGTATATTATATAATAGATACAGCTTTTGCCTTCTAATAGATTTAAGTTGTGGTCTAGATATACTTTAAAGTGAAGGGGCTATCTTCAAAAATGTCATACATATCAGCAAGAAAAGGGGAATATATATAAATACATAAGGTCCTGAGAGTAAGAATGTCTTCTAAATTTGTAGGAGATCTAGATTTTTAAGAGACAAATCCTCTAGATTTTTAAGGAGACAAAAGATTGGAGACCCTAGAAGGGTCTTTCAAGGTTAACATTTTTCTTAGTATTATAATTTATATTTTTAATTATAACTTATGATTTTACCTATAATAAATAATTACAGTCATGATTCTAGCTTTCAGACAATTCTGTAGACAGCATGTACAGCAATGCTGCCTAGTAAATGACAACAGGTCTGATTATTTTTGTGGAGTTACCTAGACTGGACAAGTCTGGATTGAAGAACCCCAAAGATCGTTTAGCATTGAATACTGAATGAGTTGGATATTGAATACTTGAGCTATCAGTTATGCAGTATATTTTATTTTGTATCAGCTACATGCTTTTTAAAAGACTGAACTAAGACTTAAGCATGCTGTGCACATGCCAGAGCAAGAAGGCGACTTTTCAGAAATATATGTATATACATGTGTTTATGCATGTACTGTATATATGTATAGAGTGGTTTGTTATCACAACATGTTTAAAGCTTCAGGGGAAGATTTTCTATAGTGTCATCAACTCACCAGATGTAAATTTATTCCCAAAAATCTTTTGTTGACTCCTTAAATTATGAGAACATGCTTTGGAAACACCTACTATAATTATTTTTTCTGCATATCTTATGTGTTCTTTAAGAACAGTCACACAGTATTATGCAGTACAGTGGCGTTTAGCTATTGAGTATGTAGAGATATTTGGGAGAAACTGATTAAATAAATGCTGGTTAAAGTAACATTCATCTTACTACTAAATAGCTTCAACTTGAAACATATTCTGCCTTTCTGCCTTTTTATAATACCTGAGGAATATTGATAGTCATATTTAGTTAAATATTTGGAATACAGTGTATTAACTTTGCATTAGCATTGTGTCTTTAAAGTATAGGGGTATCTGAGTGAAAAAATGGACAACTCTTTAGCTGCTGATGTAAGTTTATGGAACACTGCAAGACGTTGTTACTGCTTCAACATATAGTGGGGCAGAGCCTTCCAAAACCATTTCCAGATAAGGAAAGGTCAGGACCAAATGAGTTTCTTCTGTGTCACTGCGGTTAGTGTTCAAGTTAGTGTGACACTGTGGTTAGTGTTCAAGTTAGTGTGATCTTGACCCTCTTGATTTAATAAAGACCAGATCAGTATCCACATCCAGAAAAGGCAAATATATTTGATTGTACATCTGTAAAAAAATTAGATTTGAAAGGGAACTTCATTCAGGAGACAACATAAAGGAGGAATATTTTTTATACAGTATGTGATTTTGTAATTTCTAGTTCTGCAGAATAACTGATTATTTTCCATAATTTGGGAACATTCTTAAGCATATCTTATAGTGAGGCAAATAGTCGTAGAATGGTATATCACATATGGATTTGATGTCTTCTATTAATGATTAACTGCATCATAGAATAAAAGTAAAATTGTACTGGATTTATTTATATGAATTTGGAGTTAATTCTTGGGTTGTTTGGTTTTGGTTTTGTTTTGTTTTTTTTTTTTTTAATGACAAGAAGGGCTACAACATGATAACAGTCTGAGAATTTAGCCTCCTGGTCTCAGCTTCCTTAAGACTGATAGGTGACAGGATTTTCCATGCTCATTGTTGTCCAAGATGGGGAAAAGGGGTTCAGCATTGATTTATTTATTTTAAAGGACTTCCTTCTTCAATAGGTTCTCTCATTTCTGACTTCTGAGAAACTATGTTCAAGGGGAAAAAGTCATCATCTACCAGATCAAAAAAGCTCTATTATTGTTTCTGTTCTCAGAAAAGGCATCCAGACATGATATCAGAAGTAGGTAGAGGCTTCCCACTTAGAGACGCAATACTGGGACTAAGATATGTCCACATGCAGTCTGAAAATGTTGGTAAAGGACTGCAGTCTGAGATACAGAAGGCTTTTCTTCTCCATAGGCATTGCTGTGGATAGAATCCTATGAAGAAGGCCTTAAGACCTGCCACTGTGGTTCCTGCAGTTTATATCCTTCTACTACCAAGTCAAGGAGTTTACTGCGACTAGTTTTTCATTGTTTCTAGCAACACAAGTAGTGGGAAAGGCTGGATGGAATGACTATGACCATAAGGTAACTGGGAGTTACAAAAGAACTTTCAATTTCCTTCTTATAATCTTGAACATTTATAGTGATTTAAGGAATCAAATAATCAGTTTGTAACAAAATGGGGCACCACAGCTCGCCCAGGAAGAATAATGGAGCTATTGCAGTGGTAGAAGTGGGGTCAAGATCTCCTTGCCTGACAAACTGAACTCATCAAAGAGTATATCTAATTAAAAATAAAATGCATAATATTGTAAAAATTTAGGTGGAAGCAGTATGAGAACAAGAGGTTGTATAACAAATAAAGACCTGAAAAATACACTGAAATAAACAAAATTAACAAGAAGACCACTCTATACAAATTAAATTTTAATTTAAAAATATTTTCCATACATAGAGAAGGTGGAGGAAAGATTCAGACTGTAAAGAATTAACACTGTTGTGCAGGAAAGAAAAGAAAGATTATGATGTCTAATTCCCCTACTAGAAACAGCATTGCAGTAGTCAGTTTGAAACCAAGCAAAGACCGAGCATGAAAAATTTGGGTAAAATCATAAAGTCATAAATGGTGTAACCCTGAAAGACTGAAATGGTGAAGAGAGAAACTTTTCACAAAAGAGTGAAAAGAAAATATTGTCTGGAATGTCAGAAATTTTGAACACTGCCAGTAAGCTATAATTTTGCTAATTTTAAGGATTCACTGATATGTGACAAAATAAATTTGGGTATATAAGGCTTACTCCCACAAGGATATTTACTATGGGAACTGTGGAGAAAAATCTAGCATGTCTCTAAAACTATGCAAATGGAGAAGGAATGTAATTGATTTTTACAGGACACAGGGCACAGGGCACGAAAATGGAATATATGTGCATATTCTCTTGTATGTTATTTAGATCAGGCTCAGGAAATGCAAGTTTAACAGGCTTTTTGCATATAAAGAACAGTGTTCAACAAGTAGACAAAATGAGAGTGAAAGGTGCTTGCATGCTTTAGTGGTTTTAGAACAGAACAGACTGTTCTGCAGGAAAAAATCAAAAGATTAATGTGTTTACAGAAGAAACAGCAGGATTGCCTAGTGGTATGAGTATCTTGTGAGTACTCCTGCACCCTAGATACATCCAAAATACAAATGCAGGTGAATGATTTGGCTTTCATAAATAAACAGCAATAGCTCTTGACATTGGTGATTTTAAGTAATAACTCAAGTGTCACAGGTTGTCTAAATAATAAAAGTATTGGTAGTTTAATCATGAAAATGGAAAAAAAATGAGAAATTATGTAAAATTTGTATTAAGATTAAACTGGAGGTCAAGTGTAAATTTCCAATAAAGAACCTCAAAATCGAAAAAGTGAATAGATGAGAATGACTGATAGCTGAAAATGAATCATCTGTTACACTGCTTTGGAGTTTTGAAATTCAGCATGGTGAATAATGTGAGGAGAGAGATTTGCAGTACAGAGAAATTGTACAGATTTCCAGCAAGGGTAGGCTGATTCATTTTAGGTTGAGGGGTTCTCAGAAGCAAAATACACATTAGAAACAAAAAGAAGTGTGACATACACATGGGTGCCTAAGAAGACAGGTTATTGGAATTTTTATGCAACCCCAAAGAACTGAATGAGATTATTCAGAAAATAAAAAAAAAGCACAGTACTTTTGCCAGTGGATGCTGAGATATAAAAGCATTTTTGCAGTCTAATGTAAAATATCAAAGTATTATAACCTAAAATGATGAAAAATTTTATTACCTTGATATATCTGAGCAGTAGTATTATTTGGAGTCGTATTGAGCTGAGTCACCTAGTGTAATATAGAAAAGCTGAACCTGTTTTCCATTACAGGATTCACGAGGCTCTGCTCTGATACTCTCATTTTTTGGCTACATGCTTATATATCTGTATCATAATGGTTTCCTTGCCAGGTACCCTCTATTATGCATGGAGAAATCCCTTCTCTTCTGTCGCATGCCTTTGCCAGGCTTGAGTAACTAGGCAAGGTCCAAAGACACCAAAGAGACACCGGAAGGGAGGGATTCCCTGACAGTACTCAGACTGCCCTGTTAAAATGCTGCCACCTCCATGCTGCACAAAACTCAATCACCAATGTATCGTATTTGTTACCTTTTCTTTCTTTCCCTTCCCTGTTTTGGCCTCTAACAACTGGTAGGGGTGGGGCTTATTGGTGCCTGCAAATGTGTGTGCTGATCCAACTCATTCCATCCTGGCTTGTCTGGACAGTGATGAAAATTGTTTTGTTGTGACTGTGCAATGTTCTTTTTGCCGCCGTAGTAGAAGAGGCTGGATTTGCCCACTACACTGACATCCAGAGAAGCACTTACTCTATCATGGTTTCTTTCCCACTTACAAATATTCTGGATGGTCAGTTCCTGAAGTGCATTCTAATATGAACAAATTTTTGTGTTTCTTAATCCCAAAATCAGTATTTCAGAACTATAAAGCAGTATGCTGTTCAGACCAGTGTATGATGAATTAAGAAAGTTATCAGGTTTGCTTGCCTTTCTTAGGAAGAAAAAAAGTTGTTTGTATTTTTTTTCCCGTAGAAGTTACTACTGCATGGGGTAATTGCTGAGTCATTGTGTCTAGTAAGTCTTACTGTACATGCTGTTGCAGTATACAATGTTTTGTGGACAGTGAGAGACTACGTGTCCCTTCCTGGGTCTTTTGCCTACAAGTTCAAAACTGGTTAACTTACTCTGCAGCAGAGCATGTCCTGCATCATAACACTTCATCTTCATAATTGTAGGCACTGACTATATCAGTTTGTGTGCTTAAGGTCCTGTGTAACAGGTATGTGGTGAGATTTACTTTTATTATTAGAAAATAATTTGTGAAGGATGAAACTTTTCATACAAATGTAGGAGAGATCTGGTGTGTCATTAATTGAGAATTACCCTGTATACAAAACTGGATTTCTGGTTAAAAGCATTCAACTCTTTGCTATTCTTTCCACATGCATTGTGCTATTCTGTTTTATATTTAACTTGAACAAGTACTAGCCAATAACTTGTCTACTTAGATGAAGAATGTCTTCCCACCTACCTTGGTGGGAGAGCCGGTTAATTTCCAAGGATCACCGTCTCCAAGCTCAAGAGCAGTGAATGCCAACAAAGGGGAAATCAATAGCTGTTGCAGGAGGCCTCAATGAATGAAGCCCAAATATTAAATGGAAGCATACAAGAGGTGAAGGTAGGGCCAAGTGACCCTGGTGAAATGTAGAGATCCTGCCTGAGCATGCAGGGCTAGGGATAAGAAAGCAAAGCCCATCTGCAGCTGAATCTGGTGAGGGATGTGTAGGGCAACAGGAAAAGCTTCTACAGGTACATGAGCAGTGAAAGGAGGACTAG
>WKFP01013961.1:303733-318073 GCA_011057875.1 Pterocles orientalis | reverse complement strand
CAAAGGGGAAATCAATAGCTGTTGCAGGAGGCCTCAATGAATGAAGCCCAAATATTAAATGGAAGCATACAAGAGGTGAAGGTAGGGCCAAGTGACCCTGGTGAAATGTAGAGATCCTGCCTGAGCATGCAGGGCTAGGGATAAGAAAGCAAAGCCCATCTGCAGCTGAATCTGGTGAGGGATGTGTAGGGCAACAGGAAAAGCTTCTACAGGTACATGAGCAGTGAAAGGAGGACTAGGGAAAATCTGGGTCTTCTGCTGAGTGGGTCAGGAGACCTAGTGACAAAGGACAAGGAAAAAAAACAAACTACTTGAAGTACACACTGGGGGCTACCATCTGGAAAGCAGTTGGGCAGAAAAGTACCTGGGCATCCTGGTGAACAATAAGCTCAATATGAGTCAGCAGTGTGGCCAAGAACATACTGGTCAGCATTAGGAAAAGCACTGCCAATTTGTCAAGGAGAGTGGTTCTTTCCTTCTTAGCCCTAGTAAAAGCATATCTGGAGTGCTGTGTCATGTTCTGGTCTTCTCACTGCAAGATAAACACAGCCTTTCCTGAATGAGTGAAGAGTCATGAAGACGCTTAAGGAAATGAGCATGTGGCATACTGGGGGAGGCTTAGAGCTGGGACTGTTCAGCCTGGAGAAGGCTCAAGAGTGATTTTATTAATCTGTATAAATGCCTCTTGGGGTTTTTTTACTAATGGTGTAACTAGAGTATAGTTGTACTCAGTGACATGGCAAGAAGCAATGAGCACATATGAAAACGAATGAAATTTCATCTGAACAGAAGCAAATTTTGTTTGTTTGTTTGTTTTTTAACTGAGAGGATGGTCAGACATTGAACCAAGCTGCTCAGAGAGGCTGTGCAGTCTCTTTGTGTTGATATATTCAGAACCTGACTGGACACTCCTGGGCAATATAGTGTCTGAGCTTGCTTGAACAGAAGGTTTGAACTAGGTGGTCTCCAGAGATCTCTTTCAAGCTCAGTGATTAGGTGATTCTCTGATGGGAACCTAAGAGACGTTGGATCATTTGCTTTCCAGGAGCTTGTGCTGTGTCCTGGGCTATTTGACTATGAGGAGAAATGTGGGAGAAAACATGTATCTCAAACTCTGCTTTTTAAAAAAATGTTGAAAGAGCTTTGTTTCCATATGACATGGAACAGGAACATTTCTGAAACTGAACAGTTTGGCAGGGTAGAAAACCAATTTCCTGTTCAACTCTGACGATGTATGTTTTTCTTGGGAGAAAGAATACTTTTGCAATGCTATGTAAAATGGCAGTATGATGTCCTTATTATGGAACTGTGTTTTATCAAGTTTTTAGCTTGAGTTATAGACGAATTCACTCAAGCGATAATAATATATGGTAGAACCTGAACACAGAAATGTAGCAGCCCTGTCTCTTCTGTAAGATTACAATTTTGAATCGCATTATCACTTGAATTTCTGTCCATGCCCTGGCAGTTCAACTGAACTGAGTTTAGATTGTTATTCAACTCAGGTTGGATGTTTTTATATGTAGATGGGAGTGCTAGAATTAAACTGTATTTAAACTGTACCTTGATTGTGATGAAGACAAGCATTTGTGAAGAGAAGATAGTTACAGACATAAACTTATAATCATGGGGTTATTCATAGAGGTATGGGTTTGCCTGGATGTTTGGATTTCTACTCTACAGTAGGATTGGCTTCAGACTTCAATTCCTTCTCTTTCTTTTATTTTTAATTTTTCTGTCTTCTCTGAGTATTTAGATATGACAGCATCTTTTAAATTATCAAATATATCTTTAGCAGAACTCTCCATATGCTTCTACTGACACAGTAGATTCTGTAAGACTTTTTGATCAGCTCATAGGATTTGGTTAATAATGCCTGGGTTTTCCTTTTTCTTTAAGAAAAACAAAACAAAACAAAACATGGATTACTAACACTTTCAGGATGACCATCCTGAAATTCTGATTTCATTTTGTTGTGTGAACCGTTTGTTTTACTTACCTCTGTCAAGCTATGTTTTCACAATTATAGGCAATAAAAAGTTTTTCCTCTTTATCACCTAATGGAATATAAACATCTAACTTGAGCTGCATAGTCTTACTAGCAGGTGTTTCAGTAAATTCCCAACCTGTTTCTTCCTGCTGATTGCTGATAATTCTGTAGGAAAAAAATTGCAAATTATCTCCCAGTCTGTCTGCCTACACCAGTATTATACAAAATGTTCCCTAAATAAAATTGTAGACATTCAATTTCTCTGTTGACCTGAGGATAAGAAATAGAAGAGCTTCCTGGCTTTGCAGTATCTCTCCTTTCAGAAATTAGTCTGAACCTATAGGTTCAAACAAAGACTCTGTCAGGGACTGTTCTCAAATATCTTTAACTGATGGTTTTATAGATACCTATTTGCGAGATAATGTGCTGAAAAATAAAAGCCACTTCTTTATTTGCTGAAAAAAAATAATTAAACTGCTTAAAGCTAATAATTCCATTGAATTGCTCTCAAGGTATTTCAAACGCTTCTGTGCTTTACTCATCAATATTGACAAACACTGAGAAATGCACACAGGAAATAGAAAATAATTATACATTTATAGTAAGGGCTTTTTAGTGATCTATTTCAGCTAAGAATAGGGATCTTGGACATTATTGTGGATATTTCTCTGCAAAAATCAACTCAATAATCAGCCATGGTCAAAAAGTAGAATAGAATATGAAGGATTATCCAGAAAGACATAGAAAACAATGTAATTACCAGGAATCTGTTTAAAAGCAAAAGGGAGGGGTTTTTTTTTGTCAGAAAATATTATTAAATGGTAGAACCAAAAATTACAAAATGTAAAAGGAAACTCCATAGATAGGTTCAAAAAGGTGCATAAGTTGATGGAATTAACCATGAATTTCTATTGATGCCTGTTAGATGCAACAGTCCAAATGAAACCCCTACCTAAGGAAATCTTAAGTTGTTGACTGAAGGAAAATAAAACCTATCAGAGTGGGAGATGGATTGCTTTTACTCTTGACCTTTTCAAAACACAATTTCCTAAAAATCTCCTGCAAACTGTCATCAGAGAGGATACTGGGTTACACGTAGTATTAATATGAACCTGACCATCTCTTACTGGGTCAGGCAAGATAAAGAAACTGTTATGAGATCAAATTTATCAGTTTTACTGTAGAACTTAAACTGGATATATAAAAGTACTCTCAAACATTTATTTATTCTGAATAGAGACTTTCTGATCTGGATCGTTTACTATTGGCAAGCAAAGAGAACGTCCTAATAAAATCAAAGCCACTACTAGTAAACCAGTAATATCTCAAAGCCTTGTTCATACAGTAGTTGAATCTTAGTGAGCTAAAAGGATATGGCTTCTGTACCTTGGGACGCAATTTCAAAGGACATTATGATTCAGAAGCTTCCTTAATGTAATTCTTGTTAGTGTGAAATGCAGAAACATCTTTCTCTTGTTATTTTTCTTGATAAAGTGAACTACATAATAACATATACTTAAAGGTGCAGTCATGCCTCCAAAATTGCATATAGTCAAGTTTAGTATTGTTCTGTTTATGAAGTTACTTAGAAACAAGTTGAAATGCAAGAGGTATGTTCCAGCAAGTAGGATGAAATGTTTTGCCCTGTTAGACAATAGGTGGATGGCTTCAGGGCAGCTGTGTTCCCTGATCGTAAAAAGATTCTAATAAAACAATACCTTGGAAAACAGCACTTGAAAAAATTCAGTTTTGATACATAGAAGCTTCTTGCTCAAGTTTCTTTCCTTACAGTTTAGCATCTTTCAGGGATACTTGTTAAAGTACAGCATGGAATAATGTCTAGTTATTAAAATTTAATTTTATTTTATTTTGTGTTATTTTACTTAGTTCAGCTACCTCTGGTAGCCATTTCTCTAAGAAAATTAAAAATCTTAAGGAAGCCAACTCTAGATGTCATCTGTTACCTTAACTTTGTTGTTTCTTGTTTTTTTTACAGTCTCTTAAAATTTATAAATTTCTAAAATTTTATAAAAATAAATTTTAATTTGCAAATGCCTAGAGCAGCATAATCACAAGGGTAGATGTAGCTGAGCTGGATTAGGTCTAGATCAGAATCTATTCTTTCTTCCTATTAGTGCGACTAGAGGTCTCTATTCAAAGCAGTAATTCATTCTACTATCCAATTTTTCAGTATTACTCTTTTCTATAGCTTATCTTTTAAATGTTAGGACATTTTATTTTATTTCACTCCTATCCCCCTAAAATTTATTTTCCATGCAAGTTAGGAGGCTTATTATGTTATTCAGCTCCATTCACAGAGAGAGGACAGAAAAACAGGTTAATCCAGAAACCAGCCTATGAATGACCTGTAGTCTCAGAACACTAAAAAAGAGCATTTTGGAAGTGTGTTGCTGCTTTCTAAAAACTTTTGACAAGTAGAGGGTTGTATGACATCTTTATACAAAGAGAAGTAACAGAATTTTCTTCAACATACTCCAGTAAAATTCACTGTTCCGGTTTCAGCTGTGCCAAAGTTAACTTTCTTCATAGTAGCTGGTAAGAGGCTGTTTTGCATTTGTGCTGACATGGTGGCTGATAGCATACTGATGTTGTCAGGACAGCCAAGGACTTATTTTCTCTGCTGTGCCAGTGTCTGCAGGTGCAGGAGATCCTGGGAGGGAACGCAGCCCCGATTACTGGTTTAGGATTCAACCTTAGGTTTAGGATTGAGATCCAAACTGGCCAATGATGTATTCCATATCATGCAGGTCATGCCCAGTATGTAGATGAAAAGCTGTCCAGAAGTTCCTCACCACTCCTTTTTCTCTGGGTCACCCCTCTCTGTGGATCATCTTCCTCTGTCTCAGGATCACCGCTTACTCTCCCAGTTGGCTCTTGCTCTCTCAGACATTTGGGCTCTTATCTACTCTGGGATTGCTAGCTGAGAATGGACTGAGCTTTGGTCATCAGGCCTTGAGCAATTTCACTGTGTATCACTCATTTGTACATTCATATATTTGTATATATTATTATCATTATTATTTTCAGGTTTATTTTAGCTTTGTTAGTAAATTTTTCTTATCTCAACCCTTGAGTCTATTTTTTCGTCTACCCCTTTAATTGCTTTCACCATCCCCAGGAGGGAGGAGGATGAGTGAGTGGCTGAGTGGTTTTTGGATGCTAGCAAGGTCAAACCGTGACATTAACTTCCAGAAAAGACTCTCTAGCTTTTCTACATGAAGTGTTCCTTTTGTCCAGGGAACTAAGTTTCTAAGCTCGTGTTGCATGTCACAGATAGACATGGAACTAGCTTTATTTATCCTTTCTTGCTGGAGTGAAGATTTTTAAACATATTTTTTCTTCAGGCAGACTTCCACAGAACATACTTTTTCTTGTCCTGCTGATGGAAATCTTTGCAAAGACTATTAGTTGTGGCAACATAAAAATTGGGTCAACAGAAAGAGTATCTTTGAAGAAATTTGGAGAAGAAATTCTTTCAGATGTGTGAATGTCCTGGTAGCAAGGGTGGAGTAAATGAATAAATGTAATGTCTGTAGTCAAAAAAAGACAAAACTTACTTCACTGACATTAAGATTAACATACTCATTTTTGCATTTGTGAGAACCTAATAGTACATATATAATCATTTGCTTTTTTTGGTGAACAGTAATTGTTGAATCATAGTAACAATGTCAGTGTGCCTACCTTCCCTCCTTTCCTAACTGGCACCTTATCCATCTTTTTTATCTTTATGTCTTTATTGTAAAAACAAAAACAAAAGCAAAAATATAGTAGGTGATGTAAAGTCCCTAATGGAGAGAGTGTATTCATATTTTTTCTCTGTGTTCCTTTTGTGTCTATCTTTATTACCTACAAAAAGGTAAGAGTAGAAACTTTTCACCAGCTTGATGTAAAATACTTCTTCAGCAGTCTGTGATGACCTGCAGAAGGCACAGTTAAGGAATGAATTAGTTGAATATGCACACTCATTTCCATTGCTAATTATGTTTCTGGAGAAGACTGTTTAGCACTCTGTAAGTTTATACCTAGTTTGTGCAAATTTCAGTATTTCTGTCCATTATGTACAGTGTCATTGGAAATAAAATATGAGGTATGTGTGACATGCATGGAGAAATTTGTAGGGTGTGGTGTTAACTTTTAGTAATGATCATTTGACTATTTTGTATTTATTAGACATGAACTGGAAATATCCTCTTCTGTGGTGTTTTGTGGGTTTTTTTTTGGTTTTGTTTTTTTTTTTTTTTTTCTAGGTATTAGGTCTGTAAAATGTACTGTTGGTCAATGGGTCTACCAGTTCCTCAATTTTTATGAGAAATCTTAACTTGTTTATCTTTTTGTTCAGAGCAAAAGATATGTAGAGTTAAAGGAAAAGGAACCATACCAGCGATTTCAAACAAATCAACTTGGCGTTCTTTTTCTATATGATAGCGATGTAACAGCTGGATGGATGGAAGACTATAATCCAGAAATATTGATATTAAAAACTCCACGTCCTTCCTGTGCTGGGGGCCCCAGGCCTGGACACAGTACTCCAGATTTGGCCTCACAAGAGCTGAGTAGAGGGGCACAATTACCTCCCTCTCCCTGCTGGCCACCCCTTTTTTAATGCAGCCCAAAACACAGTTGGCTTTGTGGGCTGCAAGCACACACTGCTGGCTCATATCCAGCTTCTTGTCCACCAGGACTCCCAAGTCCTTCTCCACAGGGCTGCTCTCAAGGAGATCTTCCCCCAGTTTGTATCAATACCTGGGGTTGCCCCGACCCAAGTGCAGCACCCTGCACTTGGCCTTATTAAACCTCATTAGGTTTACACGGGCCCACTTCTCCAGCCTGTCCAGAACCCTCTGGATGGCTTTCCTTCCTTCCAGTGTGTCGACGGCACCACTCAGCTTAGTATCATCCGCGAACTCGCTGAGGGTGCACTCAATGCCATTCTCTATGCAATTGATGAAGATGTTAAAGAGCACCGGTCCCAAGACGGACCCCTGAGGGACACCACTTGTGACCGGCCTCCACCCTGACACAACCATTAATCATAACCCTTTGGCTGCATCCGGCCAGCCAATTCCTAATGCATCATACAGTCCATCCTTCAAATCCACACCTCTCCAATTTAGAGAGAAGAATGTGCTGAGGGACCATGTCAAAGGCTTTGCAGAAGTCAAGGTAGATGATATCCATCACCCTTCCCCCATCCACCGAAGCCGTCACTCCATCATAGAAGGCCACCAGATTTGTCAGGCAAGATCTGCCCTTGGTGAAGCCATGCTGGTTGTCTCGAGTCACCTCTTTGTCTCATATGTGCCTTAGCATGGCTTCTAGGAGGATCTGTTCCATGATCTTCCCAGGCACAGAGGCGAGGCTCACCGGCCTGTAGTTCCCCGGGTCTTCTTTTCTCCCTTTCTTAAAAATGGGAGTAATATTTCCCTTTTTCCAGTCTCCGGGAACCTCCCCAGACAGCCAGGATTTTTCAAATACGATGGAGAGCGGCTCAACAGCCGCATCAGCCATCTCTTTCAGAACCCTAGGATGGATATCATCCGGTCCCATGGATTTATACACGTTCAATTTCTCGAGGAGGACTTGGACTTGTTCCGCCGTTACAGTGGGACAGAAACCACTCCCCACACCCTCACTTAGAGGCTCAGGGTCCTGGCAGATACGAGAAGCCTGACCAGCGGTGAAGACTGAGGCAAAGCACTCATTAAGTACCTCAGCTTTTTCTATGTCTAAGGAAGCCAGCTCCCCATTACCTTTCATCAGAGGGGGAACACTGTCCTTGGCCTGTCTGCTCCTGCCTAAGTACCTGTAGAACCCCTTCTTGTTATCTTTCACATCCCTTGCCAAGTTCAGCTCCATCTGCGCCTTGGCTTTCCTAATCCTATCTCTGCACACACGGACAACAGCCCTGTATTCCTCCCAGGCTACACAACCCCTCTTCCACTTCCTGTACATTTCCCTCTTTTCCCTCAGTTTAAGCTGCAGATTCTTGCATAGCCACGACAGTCACCTGCCTCTCCTGCTTGACTTCTTTTGCTGGGGTACGGAGAGCTGCTGTGCTCTCAAAATTTTCTCTAATGCTAATCTTGCTCAAGGATTAATATCTGATGCCTCCTCAGTGTTTAGCTGAAATGGGTTTGATTTTGCAAACTTGGCAACATCCAAGCCTGAAAAATATGAAGACATGTCCTAGAAATATAGAGTGCATCTAATTAATTCTATGAGCTGCTAAGTAACTATGATTTTTGGGGCTTAAAAGTAGGAAGTGAAGATTTCTGGGAAAACCTCTATACTCAGAGTTGCATCTGGACTAGCATTAAAAAGGATGAATTCCCTTTGGGGAAAAAAATTACATAGAAGGATCTCTGTCCATTCCTTTGTTATGGCCATGTCATATAATCAAGCTCCACTCTCAGGGTTCCAAAACATTTTGTAATGTGCTTGGAATGTCACAGCCTTATTTCAGGACATTCATTGGGAAAAAACTTATTAATGGATGGCCTTATTTCCAAAAGTTGGACAGGGTCAGTAAATGCACTTTGTTCCAGGACTTCTGATAATCAAATTGCTTGTTGATATGCCCAAGAAGGGATTCAGGAGCTGAAAGAAAAATGCCGACATTAATTTTTTGTCAGCTTTCTCTTGTATGTCCCTGTCAGAAAGGTGCATTTACAGCAGTAAGTAAAGGATCTATTTCAACGCTCTCATTTATCCTGAAAGATTTGACATCTGTGATGCCACATAACTCTTTTCCTTATGAAAAGGAATGGAAGAAACATTGGTCTATTTTAGGAACTCTACTTTGCATGTGTTCATCTCCGCTTCCTTCCCATGCAGAGGGCCATCCACTTGAGTATGCTTAGCAGGAGAACTCCAGGTGAGAGTGAACTCTGCAGGTAAAAGTAAATAAACTTATACTTTTATAACAACAAATACCAAACAATTAGGGCTAGTATGGGTTAACCTTTGTTTCTTGATTTTTTTTGACTGCTGTTAAGAGGCTAAATCTCATACTAACGTTTTTGAAACATTTAGACAAGTATGTCAGCAGCTGCCTGACACATCTTAGCTTCGTTACTGAATTTCATCAGAGTTGAGATTATTACTGAATGTGGTCCTCCTACACAACTGACAATGCATCAGGAAGCTGAAGTCAGTGTAGTTCTGCCTTACTGAAGCCCCCAAAATATAAGCCTGGATACCTACAGTTTGTCATTATATGTGCAGCAGAGAATGCAGTACTCTTGGCGTAATCTCCTACTTGAACTGATCTGAAATGCAAAACTGTTTATATCATCACCATGACTTTGAATAACTTGCTTTGGTTATTTTTTTCCTTTGGTTTGTTTTGGTTATTTTTTTCATTCTGAGCATCTGCCTAACTGCAGACATCCTTTCAAAAAACTTGTACTCTCAGGCAAATAGAATCTAGAGATAAAAAAGCAGAGCTTGTAGGAAAACTTCTGATTGAAGAAGTGCAGGACCAGGAAAGCTGTCTAATAAATCAATACCTGGGCTGAGAATGTTGGAAATGCACACACAGTCCTGAGGTTTGGAATTTATATTTCTGGAATAGACCTACCCTACCTTTTCCCAGGTAACAAGTGGTAGGAGAAAGAAGAAATGACCTCAAGTTGCACCAGGGGTGGTTTAGACTGGATATCAGGAACAATTTATTCACTGAAAGGGTTATATAGCACCGGACCAGGCTGCCCAGGGAAGCAGTTGAGTCACCATCCCTGAGGGTGTTTAAAAGATATGTAGATGTGGTGCTTAGAGACATGGTTTAGTGGTGGATTTGCCAATGTTAGGTTAAGAGTTGGACTCAACAATTGTAAGGGTCTTTTCCAACCTAAATGATTCTATGATTCTATGATTCTAAGAATAAAGCTCAGGACCAAGAAATGCTAACTGAGGTAGAGCTCAGTTCTCTGATAAATTAAGAAGCCTAAAATCTCACAGAAATTGAGCTGGGAACCTGAAAGTTCTGTAGTAAGTTCCCGGGGTATCTGCCACAGAGAAAGTCATATTTGTATGGCATTATTTTTGTCAATAGTTCCATGTCAGTGACTTACAAAACTCTGTTATAGGTACAACCAAAATGTCAACGGTTTCTTTGAGAGGATATGTATCCTGTAAAGACAGATTTACTGTATTATTCATACATCTTCATAGTAATATGTTTTATTTCTTTTTGTGATGTTGGTAGGCTCACTCTTCTATAGGAATTTGGGTCATCTAATTTGTTCTCTTAGAACAGGTGTCCTTCCAATCCTTTAGGACTTCCATTGGTTTCCAAGATTTGTTATTGTTAGAAGAGCTAAAGGACTCTTTACCAACTTTTTAAGGGTTTTTCTGTGTAAACAATTTAATCTGCTTTAATTTTGCTTGGAAAACTCTCCACACTAATGGCCTGGAAATAGTTTCTCTTCATTTGTTTTGAATAAATAATTTTCAGCCTTCTAAATACAGAACAGAAACAAACATGGGTATTTTTTGCACCATATGGGTATTTCTTGCACCATACACAATTCCACCATCTTCTAATTAAGTGTACCATCACTAAGAATTGTTCGTTTTCTTAGGTACATTAATACTTCTTAACTTGTGCTGAGATACATAATAACATTTCATAGAATTGTCATAGAATTAGGGTTGGATTTGGGTTGGAAAGGATCTGAAAGATCATCTAGCTCCACCCCCCGGCCACCTCCTCTAGACCAGGTTGCTCAAAGCCTCGTCCAACCTGGCCTTGAACACTTCCAGGGATGGGCTGTCCACAACTTCCCTAGGCAACCTGTTCCAGTGCCTCACCACCCCCACAGTAGAAAAAGTCTTCCTAATATCTAATCCGCCCTCTTTCAGCTTAAAATTGTTACTCTTGTTTTATCACTACTCTCCCTGATGAGGATCATCTCTCCATCTTTCCTGTAAGCCCTCCTGAAGTACTGGAAGGCCAGTATAAGGTCTCCTCAGAGCCCTCTGTTCTCTAGACTAACCAACCCCAACTGTCTCAGCGTGTTCTTGTACGGAAGGTGCTACAGCCCTCTGATCACCTTTGTAAGCCTCCTCTGGACCCAGTCCAACAGGTCCATATCTTTCCTGTGCTGAGGACTCCAGACCTGGACTCAATACTCCAGGTGGGGTGTCACCAGAGCAGAGGAGGAAAATCACCTCCCTCAACCTGCTGGTCACACTTCTTTTGATGCAGCCCAGGATATGGTTGGTTTTCTGGGCCGTGAGTGTACATTTCTTAGTCGTGTTGAGCTTTTCATCAACCAGCACCCCCAAGTCCTCCTCAAAGATGTTCTTTATCCATTCTCCTCTCAGCCTGTATTTGTGCTTTGGATTGCCTCGACTCACATGCAGGAACTTGCACTTGGCTTTGTTGAACTTCATGAGGTTTTCATGGTCCTACATCTCAAGCCTGTCAAGGTCTCTCTGAATGGCATCTCTTCTCTCCAGCGTGTTGACCACATCACACAGCTTGGTGATGTCAGCAAACTTTCTGAGAGTGAAGTCAATCCTACACTCTATGCCTCTGACAAAAATGTTAAACAACACTGGTCCCAATACCAACCCTTGAGGAACTCCACTCATCACTGGTCTCCACTTTGAAATCAAGACATTGACCACAACTCTTTGAATGCAACCTCCAGCCAATTCCTTTTCCACCAAGTGGTCCATCTGTCAAATCCATGCCCAGGTAGATTATATCAGTTGCTCTTCCCTCATTCTCCAGTGTTGCTATCCAGTTGTAGAAGGCCACTGAATTTATCAGGCACGATTTTCCCTTATTGAAGCCATGTGGGCTGTTACCAATCACCTCCTTATTTTCCAGGTGCCTTAGCATAGTTTCCAGGAGGATCTGCTCCACGGTCTTGCTGGGCACAGAGGTGAGACCGACCAGCCTGTAGTTTCCCAGGTATTCCTTATTTCCCTTTTCAAAAATTGGGGCTATATTTTCCCTTTTCTAGTCAGCAGAACTTCACCAGATGGCCATGACTTCTCAAGTATGACAGAGAGTGGTTTAGCAACTTAATCTGCCAGTTACCTCAGGACCCATGGATGCATCTCATCAGGTCCCATGGACTTGTCCACTTTTACGTTCCTTATATGGCCTCGAACTTGATCTTCTCCTACAGAGGGCATTTCTTCATTCTCCCAGTCTCTTCCTTTGCCTTCTGTGTCTTGGGCGTCATGGCTTGAGCACTTGCTGGTAAAGACTGAGGCAAAAAAACCCATTGAGTACCTCAGCCTTCTCCATATCCTGGGTAACCAGTCTCCCATTTCCTTCTGGAGAGGGCCCACATTTTCTCTAGTCCTCCTTTTATCCCTGATGTACTTACAGAAGTGTTTCTTGATGCCCTTGATACCTCTGGCCAGATTTAACTCTATCAGGGCTTTAGCTTCCCTAACCTGATCTCTGGCTGTTCGGGCATTTACACTGTATTCCTCCCAGGCTAGCTGTCCCTGCTTTCACCCTCTGTAGGCTTCCTTTTTGTGTTTTAATTTGTCTACGAGTTCCTTGTCCGTCCAACAAAAATACATCCTGATGTTTTTGCCTGACTTCTACTTTGTTGTGATGTATCACTCCTGAGCTTGGAGGAGCTGATCCTTGAATTTTAACCAGCTTTCCTGGGCCCCTCTTGCTTCCAGGACTTTATCCCATTGTACTCTACCGAGCAGACCCTTGAAGAGCCCAAAGTCTGCTCTCCTGAAGTCCAGGGTAGTGAGTTTGTTGTGCAGAATCCTTGCTGCCCTAAGGATCTTGAAGTCCACCATTTTGTGGTCACTGCAGCCAAGGCTGCCCTTGAGCTTCACATTCTCCACCAGCCCTTCCTTGTTGGTGAGAACAAGGTCCAGCATAGCACCTCTCCTCCTTTACTCTTCTGTCACTTGGAGAAGGAAGTTATCATCAACACATTCCAGGAGCCTCCTGGCTTGCTTTTGCCCTGCTGTGTTGTCCCTCCAACAGATATGGGGGTGGATGAAGTCACACATGAGGACCAGGGTTTCTGAATGCAAGGCTGCTCCTATCTCTCTGTAGAGGGCCTCATCCACTTGCTTGAAGTATAATTATTTTAAACCACTTGCAGGCAGATACAGCAAAAAAAAATATTCTGAACATGTTTTATAAGTGTTTTTCCACTAGAAATATTTGCATCATAAACAACATAAACAAGAGAATTGACTGACTGTGTAAAAGTTCATTTTACTTAACGATGAGATTAAGAATATGAATCATCGCTGTTTTTGTTTTTTTTTTTCCATAGTGCAAATAATGAGCAGCAATGAATCTAGTCACAGAGAAACATGGCATTGAAATGGTCTTTGAATAATATAGGCTCATTTACCTTTTAATAAAAAAATAAAGAATTCAAAGCAAGAATGTCTTTCTGGTTTAATAATTTACTTTGGTATTTTCAAAGTATTGAAATGGTTATTGGTGAGGAAAGAAGCAGAGAATATGTATGAATGGAAAGTAGAGAATTGCCTGAAAGAAGGATAGTGTGTTCAGTCTAGATCTAAAATAGCTATGCTAACAAACAGTTCTAGTGGATCTCAACACAGTCATAGCTAGACAGGAATAATTTTGTTAGTTCTTCAGGTACAGAAGCTCAGGCATGGTGATGTTGGAAGAATTGTCAGTATAACAACAAACATCCAGAGTAAAGCCAAGAAGAAAGTCCAGATATTAACACTCTAAGACAACACCTAGTCTTTGTGTCCTGTAAATGTATTACTAGCATTTAAAACAGTTATCATAGGTACTACTATGTCAGCTTCTAGTAAAGCATAAAATAATAATTACTTATTCTAAGTAAAAGTGTAAAACAAATATTTGGACATTTTACTCAAAATATCTAGTAAAGCATAAAATAATAATTACTTATTCTAAGTAAAAGTGTAAAACAAATATTTGGACATTTTACTCAAAATATTTTGGTGCAAATGAGAGAATTATTTTGTATGCGAGAAGTAGGTAGAATTGTTAGACATTATTCTTTTGTGACTCAAGGCAACCACATACCTGAGTCAAGAAGTTGTTCTGTAGGTGGGCTTGAAACAACCCCATCATTCATTAGGAGAAATTGTTTGCCTCATGTGTCAAACCTCCAAAATGAATTTTCATTGTGACCTCTGGCTCTTTAGTACTCAGTATGCCTCTGGGCTGCGAATAAACAAACCAGTGTGATTATTTTTACCTATTTTTCAGCTACCTTCTAGTTTTATTCTACTGTTGTGTGGGCATGATATATATCGTGACATGGTAATGCAAGAACACAGAGGTTAAGAAGCTGTACTTCCCCCCCCCCCCCCCCCCA